>VZTM01003438.1:1339-14050 GCA_013400555.1 Jacana jacana | reverse complement strand
GCAAATGACCATTTCAATTTCAGTTCTAAACAGCTCTTTATTTTGTGCAGTTAGCTGTTTTCTTTACAAAAAATGTTTTTGGCAAAAGGAGCTTATTTCTGTTACATTGGTTAGTAAGCAGAATCACTGCTACACCCAGTAGCATCATACCAGTATGAAAGCAATGGAAAAAATGTAAGTAGTCAGGCTAGCAGAGAAATTTGGTAGCCACTATGTAAGTTATTATATTAAGAAACTGTTACCTGTGTGAAGTTTTGGCCTGAATTATGGTTATTTTAGCATAATATTTTGTTTTATTATTATATCTCGAGAATTCGCTTTCATCTTCAACTGACACTCATGTTTTGGTGTCTAAACAACTTTCTCATTCCTTAGATCAATTTGTAGAAAACAATTAGTCTAATATAAAGCAATGTGGTATGAACAATTTCAAGCATTACCAGAAATGGGTCTATCTTGCCTGATTTTGATGGATGTTTCACAAGAGAGGGGGGAGAGGGTAAACGTTTTTTGTTTGTTTCTTTTTTTCTGTATGTTGCTGTGGCTTTTCTCTTTTCAAGCCAAAATCTTACAAACTATGCATCAATATGGCACTCTGGCAAAGAGCTAAACTGCTGAATTGAGGCAATTTGCAGGTCTGTAAGGCTCATGCTTATGGCTGGTTAAGGTTGATAATATATTCCTTTCTGTCTTGGTAAAGATCAAGGTGTTATATTTTATACCAAGACTGTACTCAAAACTGCCTTGGACTATGTGTAGAGCAGCAGCAGATACGGGTGCACAAATTCCAAGATTATGCCAAATGAATCATGCAAATATACAGTTTGGGCCAGGACACATTAGTGCGAAATTCAGGTGACCCTGTACCTTGCAATCCTGACCATGCAACTTCCAAAAATTATCTGATTGGCAAAAGTCAGTTTAAACATAAGTGCAGAAAAGCTGTCTTTGCATTAATTTTCCCAGGCTTCTGGTTTTGGAGTACACTAAGATAGGTGTATAACATGATCTATTATAGCTGCTCTACCATTGTGCTCTGCCTGTTTCCAAAAGATACATGCAACAGAATAATCCTGTTTTTTAAAAAAGGTGGGAAAATTAACTTCTTTTTCTTATTTTTATTCAGTGCTCCAACTGAGTTGTCCTGTGAATTCAAAAACAATTGTTTAAGAATTAGGTCTGTTTTAAATATTTCTCTAACTATGCTTTTTAACCTTGTCAAACTGAGAAAAGAAAGGAGAGTGAAACAATGCCTGAAATAAGATCACTAATGATTTCAAAACCACAAAGTTGTAGCTCAGCTTTGAGATACAGAATTATAGTGCTGTTGTATAATAATAAAAAAGAAATGCCTTCAGAATCCTATGATCCTATAGTGGATTGTGTTTCCAGGTTCCTGTTATTTTCCTACAGAAACCTAGAGCCTTATACAATATTTTTCTCATATACTTATATTTCTCTTGATAGCTTTATTCTGATTATATTCATATAGAGTTGGGATCACTGATGAATTAGGATATTTTTATGTTTCTCTAATCTTTATCTTCTTTAGACCCATGTTTTTATCCATTTTTAAAATAAATTGTAGTATATAACTGAAGGGTCCGCCATTAAAAAGAAATCAACAATGATAACACTGTCGATTATATGTCTAAACTTTGGGAGTGGGCAGTACATGGAACAGAAGATGCAAAAGAAATACAAAATTCTTATTTTACCTTTCAGAAAATATTGCTTTTTCTTTCTGCTGTCCCTCATTTGTGGAAGTCCTTTGTGGTGTGTGCTGTAAAAACTAAGTATATTTAAAACATCAGTACATTTGTCATCTCAGTAACCGTTCACATTTTTCACTGTTTGCATCAAAGAGTAAACCATGTTTCCAGCTGCACAGCTCTCCATGCTATCCTTTTGGCTGAATAAATGAATAAACAATAGGGAGCTTTGCAAAGATCTTGTGAGATGAATCCTTTCACAAAAGTCTTAATTTGAATTACCAGCCAATAAAAAACATTCGCAAATCAAATGGCTGTCATGACTTCCAAAACTTCTTTTTCTATGATCTACAAAAACTTTGCCCTCCACACTCCACCTTTAGATAATGGGGGGTTTGTTTGTTTGGGGGTTTGTTTGTCGGGGTTTGTCCCCCCTCAACTTTTGCATAATGGCACTGTATACTTGGTATCCTGTGAAAGCTTGGTGGTCTTCTAGGGGCTGGAGGGTAAGACACTGTTTTCAGTGCACAGATGCTTAAAATAACTCTTCAAACAGTAACAATAAGGAACAGCTTTTTGTAGGTTTATTGTTTTGTGGGGACTCTTTGCAAGGAAAAGTTGCTTTACATTGCTTTACTTTGGTTTGATGGCACTAATTGCTAGTATATAGAGGTAAAATCTCTGTCAGGAAATTCGTCTGCTGTTTTTAGGCTCTTATAGTATGGTTGTAAAATTATTTCACCAATCCTATCTCAGAACATCTTATTCTGTTTTCTAACAAATATTGTATAACTTTAAAGTTTCTGCATAACAGAAAGGTAAATATAATACTAATGTGAATGGCAAAATCAGATTATTACCATAAGTACTAAACATAAATGAAAAACATTCCAGAAGATTATGCTGGAGCGAGTACAGAGGAGGGCAACAAAGCTGGTTAGAGGCCTGGAAAACAAGGCTTATGAGGATCGATTGAGGGAGTTGGGGTTGTTTAGTCTGAGGAAGAGGAGGCTGAGGGGAGACCTCATCACTCTCTACAACTGCTTGAAAGGGCACTGTAGAGATATTGGTGCTGGTCTCTTCTCACGGGCAATGAGCGACAGGACAAGAGGGAATGGCTGCAAGCTGCAGCAGGGTAGGGTTAGGCTAGACATTAGGAAAAAATTTTTCACAGAGAGAGTGGTCAGCCAGTGGAATCAGCTGCCCAGGGAGGTGGTGGAGTCACCATCCCTGACTGTGTTTAAGAGCAGATTAGATGTGGTGTTGAGAGATCTAGTGTAGGGGGGAACTTGTAGAGTAGGGCTGATGGTTGGACTTGATGATCCCAGGGGTCTCTTCCAACCTAAATGATTCTATGATTCTATGATTCTATGAGTTCATAACATGAAAGTTTAGCATTTACCATTCAAAATGAAGCTAAAAGTGACATGCAAACTAACTACACTGTGCTTTTTGGAAAGGCCTGAATAAATATATTGCATATGGAGGCTTTAAGTTGTTGATTATAATACCACATCCTTTCTTCAGAGTTATTATGGATGTGCAATAGACTGATAAATCCAAGTCAATCTGATGCTGTTTACAATAGTATATTTAGAATATGAAGTTAGAAGTGAGCATGTCTGGGAGTTCAGAGATGAGTTGATCAAGTTTTTGACTGCTTATGTAATTTTCTGAGAATATTTTGATAGGAGACTCTGTGCTATTACTACAACTTTGATTCTCTTTGATTTATTCCTCTCTACATAACTTCCTTCACTTGAAATTAATGTATTTTTAGTTATTCTATTAAGTAACTTGTGATTTCTTTATTTCAATTAGAGACTGGTGTCTTGGAATACAGGTTTTCTAAACTTTGTAAATACTTTAAAACATAAAGTTCATTTCTCTTCACAGTATTCTGTGATCTGCTATGCAGAAAAAGATACTTAAAGGGCTGAGACTTAATAATAAGAATGCAAATAAAATGAACCTAAACCTAAAATCCATTACAATATTTATTTTTATTTCTCATTATACTGTTAGTCTCATGAACTAGAGCCTGTAAGCTGTATCTTTAGGTTTTTGAGTTCTTAGTCATACAATGCTCAACACTTTCTGAAAAGGACTGTGTTTCTAGAAGTCTTCTTCCTTTTCCATTCAAGGTCAGATGATTAATTTAATGAGACTATTTTTTTAAGCCCGATAGGGAAAATCTAGCTAAATATGTAAGTCTGGGCAAGAATCTTCAACAGATCTCTGAGAAAAAGGTGTTGCTCTTCTTGTGTAAACATTGTGGGAACAGGACTTACATTTTACGGGCTCAGTGGAAAAATGGAGATTTCTTCCTCTTTGTTGTCTTCTCCTATTCTTCCCTATTTCAGTCCTTTAGCAGAATTTTATGCCTCTGATAGTGTATGATGTGAGCAAATGGATTGTGGAAGGTGCTCTCTCTGGCATCCCTGCCAACTGGGAGTAGAGGAGTATGCTGACATAGAAGTGTGTGAAGAGAGAAGGATGAGGAGTACCAGAAAGAAAAAGCTAACTTAATGCATTTCATTAAGTCACTAAATGAAAATGGAGAAGTGGAAGGGTAAAGAAGGACTTCACAATCTGAGTGTTGACCAAGAGAGAAGACTGTCCCCATCTCCCCACTGTTGATGTGGACAAAAAAATCATGAGTTATTTCTGCACACGGCCCATGAAGAACTGGTCTCCCTGCACCAGTTGCCCCTGACTGTTGTGGAGCATAGGCATTAAGAGTGTAAAGTAGGCAGATTAGGTAGTGCTGCTCTAGCCCAGCCTTCTTGAGAGTGTGAACAACAGCTCAGACTTGTTCTTATCTGCTCTGTTGGGGGACCCACCCAACTGATGGGGAGACAAACATAAATTTCAAACTTCTTGATAAGTGGTTTGTGGGTTTTTTTACATGAAAAGGAATAGATAAGGTGGTGCTTGCTTTAATCATAATCATGTGTAATGGAACTTGCCATTCCTTAGCTTTTCACTATAGGCTGTTAACCCCATTGGGCCTTTACTGCCCATAGATTACTCAAATAAAGCTTTGCATGATGGGCAATATCGGCCCAGAATGGGTCAATATCCAGGGCTTGTATCTTTTAAAACTCACCCCTATACACATTTGTTGAAATGAAATCTCATAATCCTGTTCCTTAAATTTATGTTTCAATTAAAAACAAAGTCACTTCTTCCAAACTTTATTTCTCTTACTCAGCTTTTATCTCTCAGGTTTTATCCTTCTATTCGTCATTTTATCACCTTATCAATCATAAAATTTCAACTCTCTAGCAAGTTCAGCAGGCTAACAAAGGAAGCTGAATGTACCTAACACCAATACACTCAACTAATAAAAATAAATGAGCTCCTAGGGAAAGTTACCAAAAATTGTTTCATTATAGAGGATCTTACAAAAAGATGAGACAAAGCCATGACAAATGGAGGGAGACAAATATGGGGGGAGACAGTCTTAAGGAGATTTTGAGCATAATAACACAAGTATTCTATTGCTGATAAGAGGAGCTAAAGTCCTGTAACACTGTGACTTCTTTAGTAAAATCGTCCCTGACACAAAACAAGGTGCAGCTGAAAAGAAACTATCCAGTCCTGATCAAGTTAACAATCAATGCCCTGACTATAAGCCTCCTTTTAATAATTTCTGAGTATTCCTGAAATCTGTAAACCCTTCTGAATGTTCATCACTTCACAGAAATAGATACATGGAAAAGAAAAAAAAAAAACACAAACTACACCAACATTGAAGGAGATCCCTGTTTCAAGAGAAGTGTGCAAGCTATTTGAATAATTCCTTCCAGCTCCCAACATTTTGCTACACAAGGTGTGTAGATACATATAAATTTATATAAAGGTTTCTTCTTATTTCTTCTTTTTCTCAGAGTGTCCTACTTGGGTTAGTTTTCTACCCTACCATAGGCACCTTTTTAAAAAAGCCCGCTCTTTTTCAAGGACATTTCTGAACATAACAAAGGTTCAGGTTGTGATCTGATTGTCTGGTGATTTTGTCAAAATCAAATGGCATTTTGAACTGTCTGTATTTACAATTAGATGATTTTACAGTTTGAGTTTTATGAGAGTTTTCTTTTCTGCTTTTATTGGCTGATCTGTGGTAATGCTGTAAAGAAACACATACTTTCACATATCTGAGATCACAAGAACTTCATCCTGTGATGAGATGGGAATGAACAAGAAACTGTTGTAGTGTGATGCAGCTCCATGGTGATTCTCTAGTTAGTGAATGTTCTGTACAGATCAGAAAACAAAACATGTTTATCAATCAGTCAGTGTACATTAAAACACAAAACTCCTAAACTGGATGTGCAAAATATCTGTGGTCTCTCAAATAAATAGTATGTATTTTAAGGAGTCTCTAAATAAGAATTGGAAATGACACATTTTAACAGCTTCAGATCTGCTGTACGAGTCAGTCAAATAGTATCTGCTTGCTCTTCCTCCAAAAAAAGGTAAGAGGTAGAGGGGAAACCTTCAGGTTTCAGGCCATAAAATGTCCTTTAAAATGTCTTTTGCAACTTCTGTGGTTTCACAAGTGAATTTCATGTGTCTTGTAGTAAATTCTGTATTCAGGAGGTTTTGTGAGTGAAAATAACTTTCTGCAAAAAGTAGAAAAAAATACTAATAATGCAATACTAATAATACAAGTTCTTTGGTTGAAACCTATGAATTCAGGGAAATATATATGTTACGAACATTATTAAACATCCTTCTTGTGAACATTGAGATTGAGGCTACAAGACATTGTAAGGCATTAATACATTAGACATTATGTATGGTGAACAGAGAACAACAACATTTTATTCAACTATATATATTTCAGTCATTCAAATAAGATTCTAGTGATGATTTCAGAAACTTCAAGATAGGATCAGACACTATTGGTGACTTTGACAACTCCTTTGCTTCATAGGCAGCTGCAATTAAATTGCAAAGACTCTTACCAGCAGACTACAATAAGATAGCGCTAGTCCTTGTATCAAACAGCCTTTTATCACAAACAGCAACACATTTTTAGTATTAATACAGTATTTTAAGTTCCTCTATTTAATGAGGTATGAAGTTCAAGGAACAAAATATCAAAGAAATATTTTTTGAGAACGATCTACTCTATTGCTGTGGAACTAATTTTACATTAAGGCTTAAATAGAACTGGATGTGTATTTTATATGGTATATGTGTAGTTTATATGGGCATCTTTATACATTACTCCACTATGCACAAAATTGTATTCAGATGCATACATGACAGTGTTAGAAATTTTGGCCACAGGCTTTGTGGAGATACACTTAGGCTATAGCATGCACTTTGGACTGTCTCTGTCATCTTTTTTGTGTTGCAAGTCTGTCACAGTAGTAACCATTGTTTGCAGCTGGAAGACAAAGTAATGATTCATCATAACTGATTCTGTGAAATTAGAACATTAAATCTACTGTTACAGTTTTTCTCTAGCAAAACAGGTGTACATGTTGGATTTCTCTTTGCATTTTGGATTTTTTTCTTCATACATTTGGGAGAAACACCTCAGGAGTTTCTCCAGAGTTGGTAATTGCTTCAAATCTGACTTACAGTGGTTCTACTGGTTGATCTTGGCTGAATGGTAGGTGTTGAACCAGGCACTCTCTCACTTCCCTTCCTCTACAGGACAGGGGAAGAAAATCAACAGGGCAGGGGGAGAAAATAAGGTGAAAAAATCATAGGTTGAGACAAAAACAGGGACATCACTTACCAACTACAGTTACAGGCCAAACAGATTCAACTTGGGAAAGAATGATTTAATTTATTGCCAATTAAAAATAGAGAATAATGAGAAACAAACATAAAACTAAAACCACCATCTACTCACCCCTCATCTTCCCAGGATCAACTTCACTGCTCTGTTCCCCACTCCTCTACCTCCTCTCTCTCTGGAGGGGGAGTCAGGGTTGTGGTCAGGCCATAACACTTCTATCTCTGCTGCTTCTTCCTCTTCATACTGGTCCCCTGCTCTGGTGTGGGCTCCTCACCATGGGATATAGGCATTTATTAACTGCTCCAGTGTGAGTCCTCTCCACAGGATATGGTCCTTCAGGAATATACTCCAGTAAGCGTGTCCCATAGGCTGAAACACCTGCCAGGTGTCTGCTCCAGCCTGGACTTCCTGCAGAAGCACAACTTCCTTCAGGCATCCATCTGCTCTGATGTGGGGTCCTCTGTGCACTCAGGTGAATATGTGTTCCATCATAGAGGCCTCTGTGGGCTTCAGGGAGACAGCTTGCCTCACCATAGTCTTCTCCAGAAGACTATGGGGCCGCAGGGTAATCTCTTCTCTGGCACTCAGAACATCTCCACCTTCTTCACAGGCCTTGGTATCTACACATCTGTTTCACATTTCCTCACTCCTCTCTTTCACAGATCTTTTGAAGTATTTTTTACCCTTTCTTAAAGAAGTTATCATGAAGTCACAGCCATCAGCATGGCTGATGAGCTCAGCTTTGATCAGGAGTGGGTCCGCTTTGCAGTCTGCTGGAACTGATAGTGTCTTGCATTAGCAGGCCTGCCCCTTCCTCACAGAGGCTGCCCCTGCAGCCCCCCTCCTACTAAAACCTTGCCACTGAAATGGAATCCAAATTTACTGAGCTGTAATTAAGACAGTCTCTAATTGTCCTTTAATATTGAAAATTTTAGAAGGAAAGAAGAAAACTGTACAGGTGACAACATTTTAATTAAGTATGAACACTGGAGAGTAAGAAATTCAATTTCTGGAGCATTGTTAGGCTGAATTCACATGCAGATTACACTGCTGCTGAAACCATTCAAGTTTGGGTAAAAGTCATTATTAAAATTTTTGCCAGTTCAACTATTTTCAAAGTTGGAGGTGAACAATTGCACTCGTACATTAGCATGTATTTAATATGCCTACAAACAGTCACTGTACATACACAAATCAGGTATTTATTCATGCTTGTGACCTAGTAGAAAACTATCTGACTATTTGTTTATGCAAATACGTTGTTTATGCATCCCTCAACTGGGAATTTGCACAAAAAAATGGCCATGTGTTGCTGTTTAAGCTAACTGTATACACCTAACTAAGTTTATACATCTGAAAAATTAGAGATCTTTTTCCCCACAGTGCCTCAAATTAGGATGTGTGAACACCAGTGATATTGTTTTATAAGAATTTTCCTGAAAATTAACTTACAATATTGCTTGTGACTTCTTATCTGTTTAGCTTGAACTTCCAAGGCTGTTTGTTGTTCATACAAAACAGAAGACCATACGCAAGTCTTCAGTCTAAAACGTTGTCAGAATGTGACATCTTAGTAAGAGAACCATTCCAACATTTGCAGGTAACGAATGTTTTCTGTAGCCCAACCTCTGGAAGTAGTGTTCTGTGAAATCCCAAAACAAGCAGCGGGAAGAAACTGTTCTGTCTACCTGTGTTTTGTTTGCTAGGCGCGCCTTACTGAGGAAATATTAACTCATCACAGATTCTGTGTAAGGCTGGGTCAAGGTTTTGAAACTTGCATGACAAGGTCCAAGGACAAGAAATGTAATCTATCATGACTTCTGGAACCTCATCAGAATGATATTTTATTTTTGCAGTTTACCAGGAGTGTATGGAACACAAATACAGATTTGTGTGTAGTAATTTCTTTCAATTAGAAGAACTATGTAGTCAAATACAGAGCTTTTTCATCAGATCACAAAAAAGATGCCAGGGCTAGGAATGAATTACAGCTTGTGCTGTGAATTCCGCAGGGCTAGGAATGAATTACAGCTTGTGCTATGAATTCCAGGTAGCCTACTGATGCAGTCGTAATGAATCATGAACTTATAAAACTTAAAAGAGAAATTAATATCTTGTTCTAATCAATAGGATGCATTCTCCGAAAGAATTGTATTTCAGAACTACATTTGTTAAAGTTTTATAACTAATCAACAGCCAGGTTTACACAGTACTCTGATGTTTAAGAAACTACTTATTTATATTAAGCTTCATCCATGTTCAGCATCTTAAAGTCGTGCAGGAAATGGCCATTTCAGCAATGTTTTGATTTGATTTTAATTGTATATTAATTCACATGCAACTTTTGCATTTAACTCACACAAAGACATAAAGTGCCATGATGTTAGCATTGGAATCATTTCTTAATGGAAAAAGAAAGTTATACTTCTAGTCCATAACATGGTATATCCTAATAGTCAGTGCATATATTATACAGTGAGTCCTGCACCAACAATTTATTTTTTTCCTTTTAACCTACACAAGGTACAATTTTAACAGCAGTATTTCGTTTTGTGCCCTTCTTTAATTAAGATTTGAGTGAAGGAAATAGTTTCTCTGTGTTATAATACTTTTTTTTTGTCTGCAAAATGTCATATTACATCCTTCCATTTTGGATATACCACAAGAAAAAAGCCAGATTTACTAGATTTGTTTTATGTGTCCATTTTTTGTACAGCTATTTTTTTTTAATAACCCTTAGAGTTTTCCAGTTTAAAACAGTCACATAATCTAAGGGCAAATAAGATCAAACCAGGAAAATTACAGGAACTTCATTCCTTGCAATTAATATAATTTTATGCAGAATGCAAGTTGACCTACATTTTAGAAAGAGTAAGATAACTTGTTTCAATCTGTAGATAATGCATTTAGAAACTTGCAGGTATCTTAGTAATACAGTGTAATGGAACAACTGATTCCTTAAATGAAAATAAATTGAAGAAATATCTACTCTAAGAAGATCTGCTCAGAAAAAAAAGGGAAATGCTGGAGTTAGAATTCCTTGGTTATAAATTTTCAAAAGAATGAGGAACAACCTTGGATTCAAAGAACATTAGACAAATAGATTTTGTTACTGGTTAAGTGTTTGGCCCTAAGTTTATAATAATATATCTTTGCTTATTGGGATATGTAAATTATCATCAGAAGGTAGTCGTAATTTTCCATGTCAAGTCTAAGATGTTCCTGCTTCTGCACCATCTTTTAACCAGAATCTCAGTCTTGAGGTTTTTGCTTTGTGATTTTATTGGAATGGTACTTTCAAGTGGCAGCTTTTTGGTGTTCATATGATACACTAATGCTATTAATCTATTTGGATTTGTGTAATAACCAGCTGGATTTCATATTTCTCTCTTTTATCATCAGTGATCAATAACAAAAACTAGTGAAGCTTCCTCCAGCTATCACATAAATTGTAGGAAGAATCACAGAGAAGAGGTCCTGGACTTGAACATCTGTTAAAATCCTATGGGAAGTGGCAGGAGGAATTTTAGTAAGAAAGGGATGGGAACGTTTTAATTCCTTCATTTTAACAATACTAAAAAGAGATATCACTGTTTGCATGCCATTCTGTCAGTCTGGCAAGATTTCTAGGACCCTCTCCATTAATTTTGTATTTAATTATATAATAATACCTTTTCTGAGATTACATATTATATAAATTATGAAGGTGATTTAAACTAACCTATTATACTTTGCAACAAAAATGGACTAAGAACATAGACATGCCCAGTTGTTGCATCTCAGCTGATTAGTGGTCAGATCTTTATCAATCAATAAAGGAACACACTGTTTTTAACCTCCCAAAATGTAAGTCCAATGAAAGACATTCTAATTTAAAAGGAAAAGGGAAATGGATTAAGTAAATTCCAGCTTGATGTTGCTTATGCTTCATCTGAGCATTAGCGTGCTTTCCTCTAGGTTTCTTTGATCTTTCTTTGTTTACTTCAGTTTATTTAAAGGCTTACGCTTGAAATACTTCAGTATAGTCCACTGGAAAAGCAATGTTGTGAATTTTTACTGCTGCATAGCTTTCCTTAGCAGCTGAAACTGTACTGCAGTGTTTAAGACAAGCACTACCTCAGCCCATGCACTCTAACCAGAGTCAGAAGGGGGTGAGAAAGACGAATCCTTGGATTTCGAGTCAAGGGCAGCTGCCAACAGAGAGTCGTGAACCTCTATAGCCATCAGCTCTGCTCCTTCTCAATCTCCTCTACATCAGAAGCAATGTATTTTAACCATGCATTGTGTAGGATGATTCTAACTCCCTCTTTTTTTCCCCCTTGTTTTAATAGCGTGACATTTTCAAATGCTAATCAATGTATGTGTTTACTGCTGCTCATATTTTACATAGCCAGAGCAAAATGACCTTTCAGCTGTGAAATAAACAGTGAGGAGCAGGAGTCTGGAGGTTTCTTCGTGCATGTGAAAACTTTTATCTCATTCAAGAACAGCTACTTAAGGAAAAATCTTCTGATCTGGGTGTATCTGGGTTAGGATGTAGCCAGTCAAAGGTACTTTAGGTCATAGCCAGGAATTTAATTTTTTCTGGCACCCAAATTTAACTTCCTTATTTCCATTGCACAATAGTAATGCTAGAATGGCGCATGAAGGACGCCCAGGTGATCAGGCCCAGCTCACACGGGTTCAGGAGAGGCAGGAACTGCTTGACAAACCAGATCTCCTTCTATGGTAAAGTGACCCACTTGGTGGGTGAGGGAAAGGCTGTCGCTGTTGTTTACCTGTACTTTAACAAGACCTTTAATACAGTCTCCCACAGTATCCTCCTGGAGAGACTGGCTACCCATGGCTTGGATGGCTAGGTTAAAGACTGGCTGGAGAGCCAGGGCAAGAGAGTGGTGGTGAATGGAGTTAAATCCGGTTCGTGGACAGTCATGAGTGGTGTCCACCAGGGCTCAGTAATGGGGCTGGTTCTCTTTAACTTCTTTATCAATGATCTGGGATCAATATGGGGATCAACTACACTCTCAGTAAGTTGGCAGATGACACCAAGCCACAGGAGTGTCAACCTGCTTGAGGGTAGAAAAGCTTTGCAGAGAAATCTGGACAGGCTGGATTGATGGGCGGTGACCAACGGGATGAGATTCAATAAGGCCAAGTGCCAAGTTCTGCACTTGGAACACAATGACCCCGTGCAGTGCTAAAGGCTTGGGGAATTGTGGCTGGAGAGCTGCCTGGCAGAAA
>VZTM01003437.1:41370-101222 GCA_013400555.1 Jacana jacana | reverse complement strand
TATCAGTTCTGGTCAATTTAAAAGGACAGGTGCTCTCTAGAGCTTATCAGTTCCTAGGAAACTTTCACATGATGCTTCGCAGGCTGAAATCTTCTCCTCAGCCTGCTGCTTCCTGGGAACCATTCCTCTATCTCTTCACAAACTCTCACAAGACAGGGCCTTTATCACATAAACTTTTGACGAGATAGTAAAATTATGCCCAGAGCCAACTCATCTAGACCCCAAAAGATCAAGAAAACATAGTTTTCATTTCTGAAAAGCAGCAGATGCTAGTGGTTTCTGGCAGGTATCTGTAGGAATGGTTCCAGTCCTCTAGCCAGGACAGAGATCAGCATGTAGACATGTACCTTGCAGTGGCTCTATTACCACCCTTTTCAAAAGACTGGGCTAGAAAAGGGAAGTCTGGCATAGGAAGCATAAGATGTGATGCCTAAATGCACTCTTATGTCCATCTTAGCCCTTTTAAAGTCAGCATAATTTAAGTCACTATGAAGAGGGATTGTGTGTCAAAGAACTGTTTTTCCAGCCAAGTTGGTATAATAAATACATTTATTTGTTATAGTGATTTTTCTCTATCGGTCTCGTGCAGGAGAAACCTGCCTGCTCTAGAGCAGTCTCTGTTGGATAGCATTTTTTCTTTAAGTGTGCTGGATATATATTTCAGATCAACCCAGAGGCTGTTGGCTTGCTCATGGTAGTGAGAGTTAAGCCTTTTCTCTCAGCTACTAATTTTTATTTTCCCACAGCTTTTGGCAGTTGTGACAATCTTATGACTGCTCTCTTTGAATTATGCTGACTCTGCTAAGACAAAATAATAATGCTAGCATCTTTATCCACGAGTGACTTATTCGTTAGAAACTATTAACAAAGATGATAGGGTCAGCAAAAGGAGTATCCAAATAGTGGTGGTTTTCTTCTCCCCCCCACCTCAGTACTTCCTTGGGATAGATGAAGTTATAAACAAGTGGAAAGGTCCAATGCAAGGATTTAAAATCTTTGTTAAATGTAAAGGCATGGGTAAGAACAAGTTGTTCACCTTGATCAGTATGTAGTAGGAGTTTTTAGCCAACACAAAAGCTGTACCAAATCCTCACAGGGAAAGGCAAAAGAGCAGGAGTTTTAATGCTGCTGTTTAGTCATAGCAATTATTGTTTTAAGGAGGTGACACTGCTTTGGTCTTTTCTGTGACCTCAGGTTTCTGGTATGTGGCAACCTTACCCCTGCAGTGTATTGAGAAATTCATAATTCATAGGTGCAGGTGGCTGCTGCATGTCTATAAATGCCTTGGTGATAGCAATGACTGCCAAAGTGTTTGGGTTTGTATCAGTCCAGCTCCTGCCTGAAGTCCTACATTCACAAAACCCTGTTGCTTAACTGTGGTATTTGGGTCAGATCCACAGGTTGTTAAAGCAGTCTCAGGTTAACTAATCCTCCTCCTTACTGGCTAAATGGAGAGGTGGTGAATCATTTGCTCAGCTGCAATCCTTACCTGTGCAGAGAGGTATAAAGGTGAGTGCTTTGTAATGAGTCCTTCAAAACAGCCTGCTCTGCCTCTGTACCTGCCCCCTTTCCACTCCCCAGAGCCCCAGTTACAGTTTTGAACTGGACATGTGATGTCGTCTTTTGTAATGCTGCCTTTGAAATGTTCTTGAGCGTGAGAAGAAAAGCAGAAGCTGCCAAAAGCTTTCAAAATTCATGGCTGGTGGGACTCTGCTGCTTCTGTACAGTCTGTGCTCTTCTCTCTGCACAGGCTCTGCCGATGGGGAATTTTGGGATCTTCCCTCTCCTTCTTGCCCCAGTGATCAAATACAGAAGACCAAAAAGACAATCACTTATAAATGCAAAAAAATTTAACTTTGCCTCACTTTATCTTGTAGGAAACAGGTATATTTTCTTTTCCAAAGGAAATAACTCTGCTAAATCAGATAATCTACAGACAAGTCACAACCTTGATGCAAACAAAGTGCACCTTGAAGCTTTCAAGTACCTGAGGCACTCGAGCAAGTAATTGTGTGACATCGAAAATATATTCCTTTTCCACACCCCTGACACCACTTCCCACCTGAGCCCTTCAGGACTGTTTATGTTGATTAGCTATTGGATCTTTGCTATTTTTATTTTTTTTTTAAGATATCTACACTTAAGGCTTATTATTAATTAAACTCTATTAACTGGCAGTGGATTTTAATGCCACCTACAACATTTTAAACCTTTGCTTTAATTCTGCCTCCTCTCAATCTCATTTAAGAAAACTGAGCACACGCTGCTTGTGTTAGTATACTGCCACAGTTTTTAGTCTGTATTTGGATGTGAATTTTTAATACACAAGCTTTGTAGAAAACCAGAGAGGACTGACTTTCTGGGGGGATTGGCAAAATCTTTCTTCTTTTACGCTTTTCCAAAGTAGTGTGACATTTCTTAATGATCAAGTCACCCAGCTGCTGAACAGCCCTTACCAGCTTCCTTAATCCCCCCAAATCAGTTGTGCAGGATAGTTATCTACAGTGTTACATGATTTTCTCTGATGTGTCTTCATTTTTCAACACAAATGTAGGAAGAAATTATACGAGACAGCCAGACCAGTTCAGCACTCTTCCCTGTTTGTCAGCTTTTTATTTTTGCCCCTTTGTCAGCACAGTCTAAAACAGTCACCAAGGGTGGCTGCTGGGTTTGAAGGTCCCATGGACCTTCTTAGAACATGCAGCGTGGGTAAGAATTCATTCACATTTGCGATCGCATTCATTAGATTATGGATTCTTACCCACGCTGGAAAGCCGGTGTGGCTGTCCTGTTGGGCTTAGGAGCAGGGCTGTCTTTCACTGTCCTGTCCAAAGGCTGTCTGTGGGTTAATGACAGGAAGATAAATGCAGCCACCATCTTATGAGTAACAGTAATTGCCACCTCAGCAGGAATAGAGCTGAAATTACAGGTTCCAGCGGGGTGTAATCACCGATCGCCTGATGCTGATGGCTTCACTGGGGTTGTTTTTCCCTAACGATGTCTATAACTTTCTTAAAGTACATGATTTATATGTAGTTACTCAAACATGGCGTTTCAGTTGTGAATTAACTAAAATGCTCAAGAATTTATAATTTCAATTTACTTTACATGGTTTCAAGCCACGTCCACTACAGCATATTTTACCTGCCACTTAGCCAGGGGAGTGCCTGTGTAAATACAGAAATGAAAAGAATTATGTGTCTCTACAGACACCCCACCCCACCAAGGTGGGCAGAGCAACAGATGCCATCTACTTGGACTTAGGCAAAGCGTTTGACACTGTCCCACATGGCATCCTCGTCTCAAAACTGGAAAGTCATAACTTTGATGGATGGACCAGTCGGTGGATCAGGAACTGGCTGGATGGCCACACTCAAAGGGTTGCGGTAAATGGCTCAATGTCCAAGTGGCGGCTGGTAATGAGTAGTGTTCCTCAGGTATTGGTACTGGGACCAGTGCTATTTAACATCTTTGTCAAAGACGTGGACAGTGGGATAGAGTGCACCCTCAGCAAGTTTGCTGATTACACCAAGCTCGGTGGTGCAGTGGACACGCTGGAGGGAAGGGATGCCATCCAGAGGGACCTAGACAGGCTTGAGAGGTGGGCTAGTGCAAATCACATGAAGTTCAACCAAGCCAAATGCAGGGTCCTGCACCTGGGATGTGGCAATCCCAAGCACAAGTGCAGGTTGGGTGGAGAATGGCTGGAGAGCAACCCTGAGGAGAAGGACTTGGGAGTGATGGTAGATGAGAAACTTGACATGAGCTGGCAGTGTGCACTGGCAGCCCAGAAAGCCAACCACATCCTGGGCTGCATCAAAAGAAGTGTTGCCAGCAGGTTGTAGGAGGTGATTCTACCCCTCTACTCTGCCCTCATGAGACTCCACCTGGAGTACAGTGTCCAGTTCTGCAGCCCTGAACATAGAAAGGACAAGGCTATGTTGGAAAGGGGCCAGCAGAGGGCCACAAAATGATCAGAGGGACGGAGCACCTCTCCTATGAAGAGCAGCTGAGAGAGATGGGGTTGTTCAGCCTGGAGAAGAGAAGGCTCTGTGGAGACCTTATTTGCAGCCTTCCAATATCTGAAGGGAGCCCACAGCAGAGCTGGAGAGGGACACTTTGTCAGGAAGTGTAGTGACAGGACAAGGGGTAATGGCTTTAAATTGTGAGAGGTGAGATTTAGATTAGATACTAGAAAGAAATTCTTTCCTGTAAGGGTGGCACAGCAGTGGAACAGGTTTTCCAGGGAAGCTGTGGATGCTCCATCCCTAGAAGTGTTTAAGGCCAGGCTGGGTGGGGCTTTGAGCAACCTGGTCTGCTGGGAGGTGTTGCTGCCCAGGGGGCTTGGAACTGGGTGATCTTTAAGGTCCCTTCCAACTTTAACCATCCTATGATTTTATGATATTCCTGAGATAATATTTTAGTGTTTTCATCTCACTGCAAAATTAAGTGAACTGTTCCAATGCAGAGGATTTGTAATACACACCTCCTTCTCAGTAAATGTGGTATTTTTTTTGGCTAGAGGTCAGCTTTTAGTAATTTTATGGAAAGAATATATTAGTTTCATTCTTTTCAAAGTAGCTCACTTTTTAAAAATGTGCTCTGAGTGTATATATTGTGGCTTTATGAGTGATACATTTCACTCAGCCCATAAAAAAGCATGGTGCTTTATTACTGGAATGTTTTACTTTCAAACTAAATTGCTAATTTTAAAACGTTTTTCTTTCTTTTTAGAATTGGACAATAAAATAGACTTGGCAGAAATAATCAAAGAAGATGAATAAATGATCTCTGCTTATTGCATTTTCCCCAAACATGAATATTTTTTCTTCTGAAGTTATAACTAGATAATCCACTGAAATAACATAAACTGTATAATCTTTTCAGGAAAATAAAATACTGAAAAAGCTAAGGGAAAAAAAGTAAATCCCTACTCTATTTTTCCACCAAAGGGATAGGAATTTGTACAAACTAGTGTACTTTCTTGATAAATTTACATGTTGTAGGCAAAAAGAGGATGAAGAACAAAGGCATCCTGTCATTTTGAAACTGAGGCCTTCTACACTAAGTACTCTTTCTTACTGGTTGTTGAAAACACTTGGAGTGTATTGGATTCTTTAAAAATCCACATTAACCTTCTCTAAATTAATAGCATGCCTGAGTTGTAGAACATTAACAGTACCAATGGCCCAGGATTTGAATGTGTTAAGTGACTGTGGGTGGCCTGAGGTTATAATAATGGTTACTTTAGCACCATCTGACGCACATTTATTTTCAAGTTTCTGGAATTTGTGGCATAATAGACAGCTTATACACATATAAATCTACCCAGTGATAGAGGTGATCTGGGGAGAACTCACTTCTGAAACTGCCATGTGCCGTCCATAGGCCATCATCTTGCTCAGCGCTATTTCTAATGCCCTCTAACCGTGTGTTGTTCAACCCACCCCACCTACCTTCCATGCTAGCACTGGAGCTGTGGAATTTAATTTTGGTTGTACACCTAAAACCCAAATATCTTTGCTTTCAAAAAAATCACAAAACCTTTGACGTGTCAACATTCTGTTTTCATATGGCTGGGAGGTGGCAATTCATCTGGGTACAGCTACAACTGCCCCTCCACTCTGAATGCCAATTTTTACACCTCTTGGGATCACACACAGCCTCCCTCCTGTTCAACTGCCTTCCCTTTCCCTACCCTGAACTCCTTTTTAGATGTTGTACACTTCTTGGTTTAAATCCTGGCCCCATCCAAGAAAATGGCAAAGCTTTGTGAGAGCTTCCAAGGTGTGACCATCCTGTCATGATTCAGAACTTGCTTTTCACCTCGGCGGTGGATGAAAATGCTGAGATTCACAAATATTCTGCCCCTTTGCCCAGGCTTTTATCAGGAGGTAGTAGGTACAACTTGGCTGAATTTCCAAAGTTAAAGGTATAGAGCCAATAAATTGTAAACACAGCAATAAATTTAGACTTGTATTTATTTTGCAGTTAGTCACTGTTTATTTGAGTCTCTGTTGTTACTTATTTTTTATTTACACTGGCAACAGATGTGATGCTTTGATTTTATTTGAAATTATTTGCCATAAAGCTGCCCAATAATGTGCCCATATTCAACAAGGCAACAATACAGCTTGTTGTAATCATTGATAATTCTATTTCAGGTTGTAAATCTTTGTAGCAAAGCACGTATCTGGAGGATTGAATGAACAAATACTAAAATATATGTGTTTTGAAAACCAAAGGTGTTCTGGAAAAGAAAACCAGATTTCAGTTTGAACTATGAGAAATCATTAAAGCTACAAATATTTCAGGGCAAGGAAACACCACCCCTTTTAAAAGGTATAGTAGAAATACTAGATGGGATTTTTTTTTCCTTTTAGGTTCAAATTCTTTCAATATCATAGCAAAGGAATAAAGATGCACTTAGGAGTTAATGTTTCCAACTTCTAACATAAAGTTTTAGAGGCACAAAGAGTAAGTTAAATAGTCCTTGCTGATACTCAAATAAACTCATCCAGAAGGAATTATCAAATTGTTTTGCATGTGCCAGCCAAAACCTAAGGAGTTTTCTGGTCAAAAATCAGAAAACTTCCCTGTGACAGGTATTATGAAATGAAAAAGCAATACTGGAATAATTAACATATTTAAGCTATTTATCTTATGAGTCTGGAAGATGAAGAACACAAGCATAAGGCCACCAGCTGGCTACCTGTAGGGTACTCTGGGGTGATTTGTGACACTGCAATTTGGGAATCAGCTTGCTTGCTTTGAGGCATCCTTGGTCTTGTGATAGTGATGTCAGTACAGAACCTATTATTTATCTTAAGAAGCTTCTACAAGATAGCTGATCCTGATATAGTGCTTCAAAGACATCTGTCGGTGCTAAACAACATCCTTACCTTATATTGCTTACTGAAAAAAATAGAAGCATATAAATTCCTCAGCTGTTTCTTACACATTTAAACAAGGTTTATCTTCTCCCTTATCACTTTACAAGTCTTATCTTTATTGCAGGTGCTGTGCGCTGATTTACCTCACCTTCATGCTAGAATCCCTTATCAATCTCACCTCAGTAAACTGTGCTGAGCTTCACCATTTATAACATATTGAAATTACAAAACCATTTGCAAATTTGTGGTTTTCATAGGGAAATAAACACCCCAGAGTTGAATTTTTATTGTCTAGAAACACATGACTGTATCACTGAATAAAAAAATAGAGAAGTTCATTTGATACCTGAAAATACTATTTCCAAAAGAAAAAAGAGAAAAGTGATTTTGATACATTATTTGAAGGGGCAAAATATGGGCCTTCAAGTACTCTTGGAAGAAGTAAAATTGTATTTAAATCTCCCTGTGACATTTACTTGAATTTAGCCTACAGTGTATCTGCTGATTAAACATCAATGGTAGACTAAGATGCCATTTGCTGAAAGTGTACCTGTCTGCAGGTGGCCTTTGGGGACATGTAAAATAGCAGATGATGCCATGGATGAGATTGGTTGTGTCTATGTACAGTGGATGTTTGCCTTAAAACCACACTTAGAATTTTTAAGACGACCTTTTGTGGCTGCTTTCTCAGCAGAGGGCAGGCAAGAAGTCTGTCATGACCATGAAACCACTTTCCACCTCCTGCCATGCCAGCATGGCCTTGCTGTTCTCTGCTGGGGAGAAAGTGGTTGGTGCTGGGAGCAGCTTTCCAGTCGTTCCCCAGTGAGCAAGGTTGGAGGATCCTTCCCTGGGATCCCTGACTATTGGGATGGTGCTTGGCCAGCATCAAACTCACTTGGACATGTTCCTCTGTGATGTGCTCTAGGTGTTCCTGCTCCGGCAGGGGGATTGGACTAGATGATCTTTCAAGGTCCCTTCCAATCCCTGACATTCTGTGATTCTGTGATTCTGTGATCAGCGCTTCCCAGCACAATTTTGGCTGAGGCCAGCGGGCATTCCTCACGCATGGGCACAGGGCACAGGTTGGGAGGACCAAGGACCAGTCCCAGGAGACCAGGCTGAGAGGAAGAAGATTTAATGATGCAGAAGCAAGAGGGAGCAGCTGTGGACCTGTTTTGGTTACCGTTGACATGCTCTGTGTTGTTGGAGGTGGTTTGCTCTTGCATGGCATGAAACCAAACACCAAAAGCACTTTCAGTGACTGGCAGACTTCTTTCTATGGTTCCTATTTGTGTTACCCAGTGTTGTACCAGCCACCAGAGGAACAGGCAGGGTGGTTCCAAAAAAGGTACACTGCTGGCCAGCTGAGATCTCTGTCCTGAGCAAGTGGTGTTTCTGGAGTGTGCCTCCACAGAGCTTTACCTGGAGGATGCTGCAAGGCCAGGAGTACTGTTTGCTGAGTGGTCAGTTGCTTCTCTACACCCTTCCAATCCTGACCTAAAAGGTCAAGGAGAGAAAAGTCATTATGGAGCGCTAATAGCAGAAATCAGGGTAGAAGGGTCTGCATGGGGCTTGTTGAACCGGAGCTGTGTTAGGCCAAGCCTTTTTGCAACCTCCTTTCCCTTGGAGAGGCTCCTTGTGGTTTTGGACCTGGTGGCACCGGGGGATGCTCCGTGTTCCCCAGCAGCTGCCATGGGATGTGCTGGCCTCAGGTGCCCCATGTCCCCAGCCCATAGGGGACAGCTATCTCTCACTGCAGCTGTGAAGCCACAGCTGGAGGTGATGCTTTGGGAGCAGAAGTAGTGCTCCCAGGTGTATAAATAGCTTTGCATACTGCTAAAGTGACGGTGGCAGGGTACTATACCACTGGTTTATTTATATCTCTGGAAGCATTGCGAACGTGGTAACAGATCGTCAAGTTTGTGCTGTAAGTTATTTTGATTCTTCTTCTCCTCAATACCATACAATCCATAAAAATCCTTGGTTTTCTGCATCAGCCTCAGTTCCATGCCTGCAGTGATAGCTACCAAAAAAAAAAAAGTTTGCCAAACTAATGGGCAGATCCCAGACTGGGAGCACATTACTCATGATCTAGAGTAAAGGCTGTGTATTCGCCTCTTTTCACATGGAGGACTCAAGCCTGGGTAGCCCCAGCTTTTCAGCTCCCACTGGGCTGGGAATGACCCAGCTAAAAGGCTTCATGATTCAAACCTGAAGCAAAATAATTTCTTATGAAGCTGGTGGTTCGATGTCATTTTGCAATGCTAAAAAATAAACATCTCCATTTCCAGTTTGAACACGAACTTGCCACTTGTCTGACTTTCTGTTCCCAGCACTAATTGACTGATCCATTTCCAAAGCTCTCTGCTGGCGGTGGATGTATGCAGGCTGCAGACCAAAGAGCAAACCTGTCAGGAAGGGACTATTTCTGACATCGTGGCTGAAGATTGGCAGTGTGTGTGATGATTAGGATGCAGGTGAGGAATCATTTGCAGTGAGTAGGTTAATGCATTAGTCTCACGCAGCCATCTCACCTTTAGATGGACCTGTTTCAATTCTTGCTTTTTGCTAGAGAAACAGGCCAGCATGAGGGAGCTAAAGGAGTAGGCAGCAAATCACTGTAGTTCTGCAACTTCACTAACTCAACAATTAGTGTTTATGGCCCCAACTGCACACTTATGAGCTCTCAGGAAAAAGGGTGCAAAGTTGAAGGGGGCAGAGGAACTAAATGGCTCAATAAAAGGCTCGTGAGCTAGACTTTTTTCTGAGAAACAGCCTCCTCTTTATATAAAATGTGCTTCTTTGTAATGTGCATTATGGAGATAACATTTTGGATGGAAACTGACTGAGAGGCTGCTTTCTTAAAGCATAGTAATAAAGTCTAGTATTTGTTCAGGTGAATAAATACACTCTGACTTACTTTGCCTAAACCCAGTAGTTCAATTATTTGCTTCAGGTTTTTTGCAAATATTAGTGAAAGGGACATCTCAACAGTCATATGTCTACAGATGACTGTATGGGGAAATAACTGGTGTGAGCTATGTACTTTTATGTCTTTGCTACCCGACAAAAAATCAAAAGGATTAGAGATGAAGAAGGGACTTGGTGCATTTGAGTGTAGGAAAATATTTGTTTCCCTTAGAGTATTTTATTTGCCCATTTTTTTTTCTCTACTGTTTCACAATATTATTATAAAGCCTACTTACTTTTTCCTGGTAAGAACTGCCAGACCTGCATTTAAACTAAATGAACTTCCCAGGGCTCTGCAACATGCCCAGGTAGTAAATGTCTATAAGTAATGCTAGAGGCAAAGTTAAGGAGGTGGTTTGCAATCATTGTTTCTTCTTTCTGAAGGGCAGACCAAACATATTTTTTTCTTGTCACAAGATTTTTTTTCCTGCTTGATTTTGTCCTTCAAATGACAAATGAAACTTTGACTGCACAACACAATGGTCGAAGCTCTTTCTGGATGGTCTTTTTAATCCTTTGCTGGAACTGGAAGTCAATATCGTTAACAGGAGATATGAAATACATATTCTTTTCAGCTGAGAGCAAAGCTGTGACCAAGGCACCTCTTAGTACACTGAATTCATACATCCATGGACCATGAGGACTCAGCAACACATCTTTGTCAGTACAAAGCACTGGTTTGTACAACAGAAGGGAGGAGAGGAACTTGCTACCTAACTAGTGGGGCCTGTTTTGCTCTGATCTTGCTGGATTTGGTGAGACAACTACATTTTGGCAGCCCTCTGAGCCTCGTGAGGAGTGACCCAGATGGGTCTGCACCTGCCTGGAAGGAAGGAAGATTTGCAGAAGAGCAGATATGCAGATTCATGTTGCCCTTGCAGCAGTGGTCTGTACGTGACCCCCCATGTGGACCACGAGGTGCCCAGAGTCACCCCCGAGGGACTCCAGTGATTGTTTGCTTTTCTCTGTTTTCCATGAGCCAAGGGGTGAGCTGAATGATGTACCTGGATCCCACCCAACCAGCATGGGCCGATGGCTAGGACACCGCCACAAGACTAGTAGTTACTATTCTCTTAATAATAAACTTAACCCAAGCTTAGTGTTAATGCTACTTATCATCAAGCACCTTACAGTAATCTTAAATTATTTTAATAACCTATTTCGTGTATTTATTCTAGAATGTTTATGTACCTGTACCTAGCATCCATCCACATCCTCGTATCTTTTACTGAACTGCTGCTTACGTTTCATTACTCAGTACAGAATCCAGTACTCCATTTCACTTGACGTCCAAAATTGAACTTTTCCAACACAACCACATGCCACCTAGTGAATAAAGGAGGAATTGCACTTGCTCACACTGCTGTGTTGCATGCTCCAAATTCTGCTAGAATAATTTCTAAAGACAGCTAATTTCTCTTTGTGATTAGAGAAGTCTGTCATAAAAATTATGCTTGCTGTGAGCAAATCAATTTTTTATCTTCTAATTACAGTACTGTACAGTTGCAAAGCATCGTTTAATTGTGGTGAGATGCATTTTCCCAGAGAAAATTTTTCCCACTTCATTTTAACTATAGTTTATATACAATATATGTATAGTAAGCATTTCCCAAGATACCTCTTGGGTCGATGCATTGCCATAGACAGGATGGAGAGCCAGCTGGATAGCATGGAATGCCTGTTTTGCCTGCTACATGAGTGACATTAGGCCACTTCTGAAAATCTGCCCAAAATTCTGTTGTGGAATATTGTGGCATTTCTGTTTGTGTTTTCCTTAGGTATTTTTGTGTTTTTCAAAGGCATGTTTGCTCTAGTGTTGTGTCATTCTGCTTGCAGAGGTAATGTGAAGACAGAACCTATTCTGTGAAGAGGAATTTCTTCATTTTCCCTGTTCTGGTTTCATACCAAGAGCTCTCCTCTTGCAGGCTATAATATTCTCAAGCTCTGCATTTTTTTCACTGAATTTTCTACTGTTCAGTGGTACCTTTATGCCAACTAGGAGCATATCTTCCAGGTATCAGCTCTGTGTCTTAGACTGGCCTCACAGAGGGTAGAATTTGTGCAGCACAAGAGCTGGCTGGATCCTCCTGCAGGGAGCTAAGCTTTCCCTTGGACTGGTACCTATGGGTGTACTGTGCTGCTGTCAGCTCCCAGTGAGGAAGGACTGCACAACCCACTGGTCAAAGCTGCTCACCTGGCAAACAGTGTACTACAGTGTGGGGAGTGAGGCTGTGGTCCCTGGAGAGCAGGCAAGGCACCAGCTGCTTCTGCCTGTGCCCCTGGGAAGGATGCTGTGGCTGCACCTCTATGCACTTGCTGGTGGTTGGCATCCTCCAGCACTGCCACCACAGGATGACAGTATTACACTGTCAAGAGAGAATAGCATAGGGCACCTGATTCCATCAAGTCTGCACAATGAGGGAGGCAGATGATGTAATTTTTCCTCCCTTACACATCTTTCTGTGAAGCTTTACCAGTCACGACCTGATGCTTGCCCTGACCCAGCCTGGAATACAAATTTCACGTGCGTACAGTGTGACTGCTGCGATGCCAACAAACACAGTGCCTCTCCAGGCATAAAATACCATCTCTGGTCCTGGTTCAGCATAAGAAGTGTTTTTGAAAACTGTATCTGCTGGCATCTGACCCTTCGCTTGCTCAGTCCCTCTCAATGCACCACAGTTCCTAATGCGATTTCCTATTCCTCTGCACTCATTTCTCTTGCATTGACCCACAGGAAGATGTTAAGAAAGGGAATTGTTCATCTACCTTTGTATTAAATTGAGCTCTGAATGGTAAAGATCATAAACTAATAGCTTCTCAAAATAAACTAGTACCCAGAATGCAATAGGTGGTCTCCAGCCCCAGAAGAAAACAGTGCCTGGCTTGAAAGGTGTAAACTGCTAAAATAAACAGTACAAATTCTAACAGAGAAAAACATTAATTTCTCAAACTAATTTTTATATTTATATAATTATATTAATGTAGAAAAGAGAGAAAAAAAATATATATATTATTCCAGCCAAACTGTTCTCTGATGTTTATGGAGTTACAATGGCAGAGGATATGACCTTTCAACTTGATAGTGTGCTAGAGCAGAAACAGAGAATTTGTCCAAGCTGACCAGTAGGCTACACAGCTTTTTTTTCTTTTTTTTTGAAACATATTTTAGCATATTTTTTTTTTGTTTAGTGAAGATATCTATGTAGAAGATCAAAAGAGGATTGTCATTAAAGTTTCCAAAATGCTGGTTTACTTTTAGTTGGTGCAATAAAAAGCCCAAGGAAAAAAAAATCATTTTTACAGGAACCAATAGTCATTTATAAGAGAGCTGATCTCACCCAGCAGACTTTGAAGTTGATAATTAACCAGAAGCAGGAAGGTTCATCATTTGGTAATGAGCTGCCTACAAACCCATCTGATGAATAAAGACTGTCAAACAAAATCTCTTGGCATGGCACATCCACCTGCAGGGCTTACTACAGATGGCATGACAGCATCTGACCATCTGATTCAGTCAAGAGATGCTGATGAAAAACCTGTGTGTGCTCCAGACAGTATTTTCTAATTCTTCAAAGGCTGCAGGAGCAAATGATAGAATTTCCGTATCCTCAACCACAAATTTCAGGGGGGGGAGGGATGGAGGGAAACCCAGTCCCAGTCCGGTGTTAGAAGGAAAACACAGTGTAAAACAACAAAATTACATATGCATTATTTAAAACCATTACTGGAGATGATGCAGTGGTAGGGAAAAAACTACTATAAGAGGACGAGAGGTAATCCCAGAACATTTATAATATCCATCTTCCCTGAGGCACAGACTGGCATACATACAGCTAGCCCTTATTTGTTGCAATTTGTACAATTCAAAGCTGTTTTTCACCCCTTTTAAAAAGGCTTACCCAGTAGCCTTTCCTCACAGGAAAACTGTAAATGATAGTTACCGAAGGCTGGAGCTCCATTCATCTACTAATATACAACTGAGTTTTACAACAAAAATTGTCAGTTCTTTAAGGCTGTGCTGCAGTACTGTAAGCACCACAGATGCTAAAGCTTTATGGGGCTTATAGGGTACCATGCATGTGCATAAAAGCCAATTGGGTAGAAATATATGGTGATCAAGAAATATACATTTCCTCTCTCTAAACCAAAATATGTTCTGGGCTTTATTCAGCTACTGTCCTCATAGTGATGAGCCTTATTAGCACTTAGCCCAAGATTGCTGAGACCCAGTCCTGAGCAAGACATAAAAATGAGCAAAAAGAGTCCATCCCAGCCACGTGCAGAGGCAGCTGCTGTGCAGGCAGCTGCATGGGTTTGCAGGAGCCAATGTTGCTGTGAGAGTCCCAGGGCCAGTTTGCCTCATGGGAAGGGAGCAGTGAGGGAGTTTCTTGATGACCAGCCCAGATCTCTTTGATCAGTCAAGGCTTGTGAGCTGCACCATTCAGAGGGGAAAGGGCAGTTGCCCTGCATTGTCCCCTATTGCTAAGGCTCATCATAGCTTGGGGTGTACAAAATACCTGAGAACCTCCAAATTCCTTCCAGTATGAAGGCCTTCTCCACATCAGCTGCCAGAGAGCACATAGCACAAGCAAGGGTGTATCGCTTGCTGCCAATGCCAGCGGATAAGTGTTGCTAGGATCATTTGGGCAAAAGAGGAGCCCAGCATACATCTGTGCCAGCCACTTTTGTGCTTACATCATACCTCACCTCAGGTAGGGTGTCTGCCAGGAGCCTGCGAGAGCCCAAAGGATGGGGAGATTTGTAACAGAAACATGAAGACTGGGAGGAGCAAAGTGCCATGGGAAGCGAGTGTGTGTGATTGAGTACCAGCAGAACCAGCAGATTGAAGGGTTAAATGCACAGCCTTTTACCTTTTCCAGCAGTAAAATGGAGGCAAGGATTGTTATATCAAGCCAAGAAGACCTGCACTATGAGAAAATCCTAGCCCAGCTGACTCTCCAGCACACCATACATTCTAACAACAAGAGGGTGGCACTATCATGGTAACACATCATACTTTACACATCACATATGCTTTTTCCCACTAGCTCCCGAGAAAGACAGACATCTTTTTGAAACAAGTGAAAATAAGCAACGGGCAGCAACCTGGCCTAAGAATTAAGAGACCTGAAGTCAGCATGATGCTCAGAGTAGGAAGCGCTCTGTAAGAGCTGATGTTTGCTAGCAGATCTGTCCAAAATGTCATTTTGTGTGGCCCTCAAGAGGAAGCCCAGGGAGAAATGGAGGACTTGACAGCTGGTGTCCTTTGTCCTTGGTGTCATATGCAAGAGATCCAAGACAGATCTGGGCACAGACATCTCAGTGCTTGTGAGAATGTAATATGAGTACGAGGGAACAGCTGTGAACAGATATAAAATACTTTCTTGGAGATATCTATAAAGAAATATCACCTTCTCTTTCCATCATATCTTACAGTGAGTTTTGTTCCACCAATTTCCATCCAATTAGGCATATTTGGTCAAGTTTAGTAACTCCACCTGCCTCCCAGGCGAGCTGGATCAAGGTGGGTTCTCCTTGCAACATTTTGCTGTAGGGACCATGTGCCTGCACACCCCAGATAGCCCCATGTGTGGTGAGATTGAGTTTGGCAGATTGGGACCAGACTGTATGCCATGCTGAAGCAGTATAGCTGTTTCCCAAGGTAATTTTGGAAACAACATAGTCATGTTCATACCTAATAAACCTGGCTCTGTGAGCTGCCTCTGATGGAGGAAGCCTGCGCATCACTGGTGCCAAGTGATGAGTAATTTGGGATGAGATAAAATACCCTCCTTTCAGTTTTTCCAGTGGGCTGATTAGTTTACCAGTTGAGGTTACTGGCACATGAAAGGAAGAAATGGTGTTGGTTCATGTTCCACATCTCTGAGACTTCCTAGAGAGGGCTGTCAGCAGCCTGTTGACCTGCTGAATTCCATAATGGTCTATAACTATTGATTAATCCCTTACAGAGTCATTTGTTACATTTTGTAAATGCAAACCAAGAATAGATTGACCTTTTTTTTTTTTTTTTTTTGTAGATTAATTTCAAGGTAATTGAGACTAATGTTACAGTGAGTAGAAAAAATAATTCCCATTCCCTCAGTACCAGCACATACAGGACAAGTATGACTGCTGTAGTGATACCATCTGTCTCGAATGTAATTTAATTTGTGGAGTTTCATACATGCAGCAGTAAACAATGTCATGACTGTATTGTTTGAATGAGCTCACAAACCTTCACTTCAATTGTATTTTAAGTTATTTTTTTACATTTGAGATAGTTTAATTGTGAAGGGTAGAAACAGCTCCACAGGCAGGGTTAAAATTAGTTTTGTATTCAAAAAGTTTAATTTTCTTAGTATGTGCCTTTCCCAAATGACATCAATTGCATTTTCTAAGGCTTTACAGATTAAACATACTGATTAGAAATTAAAATTAATTCATATTAATATGCCAGAGCACGTAGCAACCAATGTACAATATTTTTTTTTATGCATGCCCTTTATCTCCCTAGCAAAAGCACACAGCATTATCTCTTGCTTTGTACATGGCAGCAACATTATGAAAGAGCTGGCTCTTCCCTTCCCTGCAGCTGAACTCAAAACAACTCTGTTTACTCACAACATGTGAAGGCTGCAAGCTACACAAACCCTGCTGCGTTACCTGGTCTGAAACACTGAACCAGAGCCCTGCCAGAGGAGTTACAAAGCATTTTCAGTGCTGACCTGCTATTTGACTGCACAACGCAGAGGTCCACCTCACACTTAAGGAAGCCTCATGACAGTATTAATTTCCGTATGAATGCCCTTTGGAAGGAGCAGTGGTCATCTGTTGCTGCTCTTCCTCATAAATGACTGTCCCTCAGGCACCAGAAATGGTTGGTCACGGTAGTTTGCAAAAACAGCTCCGCAGAGGACATTTCCCCAAACATCTGCCCCTGCAGCATAGCAGAGATGAGGGCACGCAGCCCTAAGCAGGATCCATTCCCAGGAGCACATCTCCAGTACCGTTCTTGGGTCATGGCTAGAGAAAAGCCTCTGCAAGGGCTTGTACGCATGACCAGCCTTTAGCGTGCAACTGAAAAACTCACAGAAGAAAAGGCTGGTGAGGTGTAGAGGGGGGCAAGAGCTGATCGAGCTCCTGTGGCTGCAACCACCCAGCTGATCCCACAACCAAATCTGACAGACCAGACTCCCATGGGCATGCCACCTCCAGGTCACCTTGGGGCCTTTCGTTCTCTCCAGAAGGCTGAGCAATTTATTCTAATGACACAAGGAATAAGATGTTGCCTCTTCTGAAAAAGAACAGGTTTTGTAGAAGATATGATTTTCAAATGCAGAAATAATTAGGTCAAAACAGTCAACAGGTCAAAACCTTTTTCTTTGAAAATTGCAAGATGCTTGTTTTATTTCCTCCAGAGAAGAAGCAAAAGGGAAAGGAAAATTAGATTATAGATGTGTACAGGAGAAGTTGAGAGGTGGTATGGCTAAACAGAAAACTGCTTGGCAGGAGTGGTGCTATAAAGCCCGACATTGTCATGAGTTGCTTCAGAAAACCAGTCAGCTGTCTATCCAGGTAGTCCTGCAGTTCTTGTTTCTTTAGCACTGATTTGAAATGCATGTTCTGGTTATTTATTTTTAATGTTTTCCCCTCAAGGTGTCACTGCAGGGTAGACTTAAGGCTATTTAGGAGTGCCAGCTGTGTGTTTTCATTCCTAAAAGTGTTTGCCTTTCTTTGAAATGCAACCTTAACTACAAACACCTTGGGTAAATAATGCAAGGTTTGAAGGTACTGTGACATCTCCATATAATGTCAGTCTTCCTTAAGTTACTCTTCTTCAGTTTTTCATCTTTTTTTCATCTTTAGCTAGTTCACCTGCGAAGAAGAAGAGTTGTGAAGGACTAAGGTCCTGGGTCTGAGTCCATTGAAAAGCAACTCTTTTACTGGCACTAGAGGAATTATGATCTGGGATACCACATGTCTTTCCCTTCCCTGCTCCCCCCACTAACATTCTATTGAAAACCCTTTTTGGGAGCCCTTTAGTTTTCCATGCAAGTCTTGAGTCCAAGAGGCTGTCAGCACTGACTGAGTCAGTGCATGGGATCTCAGGCGGTCAAAGGCTTAAGGAAAACAACACAGGCTTACTTCAAGTGCTTGCCTCTTTGGGGAACAGGAATTGAGATGGACTCCTTTTTACTATTTACTCTCAAAATCGTGCAGTAGGAGCCTTCAGTAGTCTATGAGAAGAAAAATCAATTATTACACTAGCAGTAGGAGAAACAGAGCCTTCCGTGCTTTACAGTAATCCTAGTTGTCTTGTTTAACCCCTGTAATACCTCCATCTAAGGACAAGGTGCATGCCACTTGGGCAAATGTGTTGATTGTCCAGCTAGTGGTTGTTAAAAAAATGTGTAACACCTGAGATCTCCCTATCTTTTTGCCAGTGAGATGAAGGTATTAAGGAAGAGATTTATTTATTTTTTTTTTCTCCTGAGATCTTGGTTTTCATATGTCTTGCAGAATATTTCAAAAATGTGCCTTACATTTGGTGGCAGTTAGCCAGTAAGCTCTAAAGACCTGTTTCATAAGAATTGTTTAGGATTGGAGTCTTAGGACTCCAAGCTGCTGAATAAAAAACACCTAGTAGATGAGCTAGGAAAACTTCTACTGTGACTTGGATCCTGCAAGATCACTCATCTACTTGCATATGTACGGGTTGCAGAGATGAGTGAGAAGATGTAACTGCTTATTTAAGCATTCTGTATAAATGAGTTAATGCTCTCTATAGGCAAGGAAGTGAATAGGGAGTTAGTTGGAGTCGTGTTGGTTCCTTCTCTGCTCCCTCGTTATTCTGTGTCCTATCTGTAAATTCACCCAGTTGCTAGTGACAAGTATCTTCATCACAGCTGATGCTGTCAAATAACGTTCACCTCACTCTTAGCAGACACTGTGGTGGAGCTGATAACCCTTGGAACCTGGCCCATCTTATTAGCCTGGAGTGCTTCATGCATGTGGAGTTCAAAAAGCAATTTGGTGGGAGAAGGCAGCTCCCACTGGTGGTCCTCCATTAATTTCTGGTCCTCCTTCCATTTCTGTCTTGTAGACATTTTGATTCCAGGATTTCTTGACTTTTTTCCCCTGGCCCATCAGCTTAGACAAGAATTTGATCAAGCATCCCTTAAGACAGAAAGTAAGCACACAATGAGGGTCAGCAAGCGGAGTTTGACTTCTACCTCTCTTCTTCCCCCAGCTGCATTTTGTCTTGCACCTTTCATCTCCTTGTGACATTTTCCTACTGTTGAAAACAATAACATTAACATTGCTACTTTTGCTGTTGGTAGCTACCTCTCAGAAAACTGACTGGGTCAACAATGGGTAGTATGGGGAGAATCTGAATTAAAGCACACCTGGCTGACATATAGAGAGATATGCAATTAGGGACTGTAAAGCTGAGCATCTCTAACTGTGATGCAATTGTGATGGTGTTTTAAACCAGCCTCTGCAATCTAATTACATTCACTAACTATATTAAGAGGGTGTTATGAGGGTGATAATTCAATCATTCAAAAATTAGAAAAATACCAGCATTTAGGTTATATCTGTGATCCAAAGTACATATTATACATTAGTCTCCAACTAATTTCCTTTAAATATAGTTTAAAAATCCCCTTCAGAAAGTGAAACCTGAACAAAAGAGCAGACCTGGGGTCTGGGCGTGTGCTGAAATCTTCCTTGTGGTTGCCATCCTAGCTCACAGGGTATACATGGCTAGTGAGAATTCAATCACGCACTCCAGTTCACATCCCTGTCAGCTTTCAGATACCACCATCCACCTCTTTCTTCACTCTCTGCTGCTGCTCTCTAAAATAACATTGCTTCCTTCCAGCAAGGCTGGGGTGCACCGAGTTCAACAGCCTTTTTAAGGAGTTCACTCCTTTTCCAGTGGACCCTCATCAGGATTTCTCCCTCCTGCCTTTATGCATGCAGGCACCCATCTGTGGCAGGTGGACCTCACAGACAATATTTAACACTGGACATTTGAGAAATTTGATTGCTTCCTAGTAAAAAGATAGAAATGAAGAGTGGAAATCCCACAATGTGCAGAGCCTGGGGTGTAGGTATGCCCAGAGTGACAGGTCTAGAAGAAGAAGGCAGCAATGTGCAAATCATTCAGAGGAAAAATCATCATAGATCACTCCCCCTGAACCCACAAAGGTTATGAACTCATTGCAGCCACAGATTTAATTGCTGTATATGTTGGCATACCTGAGCAGGCTTAACCTCACTAATTCATTAATAATAACAAGTTCAAGCAATTCAATAACAGTACAGGCTCAATCACAGTAAAAAAAGCAGTGTAAATACAACAACATGAACTTCACAGCATTTCTCAGGCAGCCAGGGTCTTGGATCACCAGGATAGCTTAAAGAATATCAGGGCACAGTTTTCAGTGCATTTTTATTATCATACCTGTTTATCATAAAATTATTAACATACCTGTAGCTATCATACAACTAAATTAAAGCTAGCTGACGTGCACTACATTGCAGACCTTGGATTTTATCATAGGCATAAAATACAGCATGATTTAAGAGTGGCTTGTACCATTTGCCTGTCCCTGACTGATTATGAAAAATCAAACGCGAACACTGCTAAATTTTATACAAACTGTGATTTAATTTCTTCAGGCACAGCTAAGTGCCAGATATTGGTAGGACACAAACATTTGAAAAAATTGAGAAGTCTATACAACTACTTCTTCAAGCTCACTAGAGCTAACCACTATGAATTAACTGTCTCTGGATTTAAAAAAAAAAATTTTATATATATATTTTTTTGGAAACAGGAAAAACATTCTAGTGCACAAAACCTCACTCAATATTTCTCGTGGGAGAAACTATGTTGTGTTTTTAAATAAAGTCTCTCAGAGCAGCCCAGGCTTCGACTGCAAGCATACAAAGTAAGGATCCTTTTTCATTTCAGAAAATAAAGGCAGACCGCTGAGTTATCTGAGTCTGTTCAGCTCTTCAGCATTCATTAAGGTGCAAATGTTGAGGTTCAGAGAACACAGCAGTCACCTTGTAGTCTAGGATGTATAATTGCTCTATCCAATTTTACTTGCCCTGCTTAATGCAGTATGTCAATACATGACATATTGATTCAACTTATAGAAGTAATTTTTTTTTCCAGTTCATTTAAATTTTAGTTTAGGCTGAACATGCTTTAAGGAGAAGTCTATAAATTACGTCAGCTTTCAGTAACTCTACATTGATAGATACAATTTAAATCAAAAGTGCTAACTAATTTTGTTTAATTATTGATTTAAACCTACTCTGCTTCTGGAAAATGTAATTAGCAAAGTTGAATTTTACCAGATCCATAGAGGATTATATGGATTCAAGTAGTAAAGGAAAGAATTCAGTCTCCTAGATCAATGATGGAAACGTATTCTTTGATAGTGGCTCCAAAGAAGTCCAACAGTGTTTCAGAGTGTCTGTTTATCCTTCTAGCTATTTCCCAGAGGACAGCAAGTGTCAGTGAGTTTCTGTTTTTTTCCCAACATGGTATCTCATCAAAATGCTGACCAGAGTGATGCTGTTTGAAAGAAAAGGAGGTCTAATTAGATATCAAAATTAACATCTGCGTATGAATGCCTTATACAAAAATTATACCTTCCTGATTGCATATTTGTTACCCCCAAAGGCTGTTTTACTTTTCCTGTACACCCCAATATATAAACTCCAGCAGAAGGACAGGAGGAGACTTCTCAGGAGGCTCTCAGGACAGGATGACCCTTGGAAGCATCTCCACCAGCCTCAAACTTGTTGAGTAGGAGTCCCAGGCTCTGGCATGAGAATAGACCTTAAATGATGATCACAGTTTAAAATGTGATTATTAAAATTATTCCTGCATGTTGCCTGAGAAAGAAGCAATGTCTGGAGACATTATACACCTGAAACTATACACCCAGGTCCTTGGGAGGTGTGTTTTGACCAAGTTGCTCTCATCCATAGGGTTTCCTATGAGATGATTTTGCCTGATCAACGGGTTAAACAGTTGTAAACCAACATTTTTTAACATAACCTTTTGGACTACCAAACCATGAATTCAGTTGTCTCTAAAGGGTTTCTCTTTCCCAAATAATTTAGGTACACTTGTAGTCCTTCTTCCAATAGATGCTGCTTGTTTTCCCACTTCTTTGCACTGCTGAGCAATTCATGGGTTGAGAAGAAAGTCAGGGCCAGCAAGGAACCCAGCTGTACTTGCTCTCCTTTATCTGCTCAGCTCTCCCAACCTCTGCCAATCTCAGCAATCTATTTGGCAGGGCAATTAGAAGATCAGGAATCTTTGGACAATGATTTGAAGGTCAGCCAGAAGAATTAGACTGGGAGCAAATGTCAGGCTGTGGAAATTATTTGCTGCTAATGGAAGGTTTGTATTTATTCAGGATTGACCAACAAACCCTGTGCTCCTTGCAAATTAAGGAAGCTGGGATCCAGTTGGGTTTTTTTCAAGGCTGTACATTTGAGACCCCTTCCCTCTTTAAACCTTTGACTCCTGTAGTATCTACAGGTAAAAGATTCCTTTGAGGAGCTGAGATAAAGTTGATGCATCTCTGCTGGGACTTCCCTGCCAACAAAAAGCAAACCCAAGTGCCTGACTTGGTCGGCAGCAGAGGAAGATGTCTCTACTCACCAGGCAGCTCCTTCTGAGCTCTCGGCCAAGAGGAAACAGCTTGCAGCCCATGTGGCACTTCAGAGCAAGCAGTAAACATCACATTAATGTTTGTAGGGACCCAATGACCTGTCACTGCAGGTTTGGCAGCGCTGCCTGAATTGCCCCAGCATCTGTGAGCTGTGTGACCAAGACAGCTGGGAGTGCTTAGGGACAGCTTGCCCCTGCCCCTTGGGGCTGCACAGACTCAGGGAGGGAAAGCAAGGGGGGTTGCCTTTGGCCAAACCATCTCTGCACCCACCTAGCAAAGCAAAGCCAAAACTGGAATACAAAGCAGCCCCCATGAGCTTGGCCCTGTCCTGGCCCAGGGAAACTTAAGGGGGAGAAAAAGGGAGGGATGTTGGTGTCACTCAGCATGCGCCCATGGGTCGGAGCAGTGAGGAGACAGAGCAGGTCCTTCCTAGCCATGGGTTGGCAGTCTCCTCCCCAAATGCAGCAGAGATTTGGCACCCCAGAGACTAAATCTCTGCAAAGCTGCCCCAGGGCTGTAGCTTTGTAAAATATGTTTTATGTAAAATACCCTGTTTTCCCTTTTTTTCATTACTTCTGTTTTTTCCTTAAAAGAGTGACCCACTGTCTTGCACAGGCATGTGGGCTGGAAAGCTGTTCAATTTAACCATAGTCAGGATAAGGATATCTGCAGGGAAGGGCTGACTGGAGCAACCCCTGGGGCACTGATCCCTAAAATGGTGTTCAGGAAACCTCAGTAATTTCACAAGTGTGATGGTGCTGTCAGGAGTTTTCCCTTTCCCTCAGGGGGAAGCTCGTACACCCCCTTTCTCAAAGCTCTGTGGCCTGCCCTACACTTGACACCAGTACACACTGGTGGAAAAAACATGGGCCCAAAACACTTAGGAAGTGCAGAACATGTTAAATGTGGAGAATTGTGCACATCATGGCTCTTGCTGGAGGCTGCTGGAAGTGAGGTGACAAACATATACATGCATAGCTCCAGTTAGAGGACATAAATGAGACCTACACTCCACTGCACTGGGAGAGTTACTCTTTTGGAAGTGATAGTCTAACAAAAGCCTCTGCTGAAAATGATACAGGAACAACGGGGAAGAGATGTGTTGTCTGAGAAGATTTGGGCGTCCTTTTTTAATCTTCTGGTTCTGAGATACAAAGGTAATGTTAACGTGATAGAACAACCTTCTGGACTTGCCTTTCTGCTAGGATTCTCTTTTTAGAAAAATGTCTCACAGGCAGCTTTTCCAGTTTTTCTTTTTCCTGTTAAGGTAACTTGTGCAATCCTTTAAAATTTTCACACTGCAGAGCTACTAGGTGCAATCCACCTTATCCCCAGGAGTTTTGGGCTCCAGGGCAAAGGTCAGGGGTCTGCTCAGAAGCTATTCATCAGGAGAGAAAAAAAGAAGAGGAGGGTTGCAAATCAGTGACCGGGAAAAACTCCAGGTAAAAGAAGTAGTTTGACCATAATATTTAAGGCTGAAATTTCCAAAAGCACTTAATGATTTTGAGTGCCTCAGTTCTGGGGTATTTCACCAGAGAAATCTTTGGAGGCCTTGCACTCAGAGAATAAGTGCTTGGCACTTCCTGAAAATTAAGTCTCTGTTAACATATTTCAAGTGGTGCATGAAGAAAGGGAGCTATTGAAAAATCATAAGGCCAAGATGTTCTTTAGTGACTTAAAATGGTCAGACAAAACATATTGTCATGCTGAGACACAGCTCTTCAAGGATTTTGAACATTTTTTTTTCTTTCTCTGAAAGAGATTAAATAATAGTATATCTGAAATCAGACTGCACTTCAGTTATGTCATGAAAGTTAGAATTCATATTTGATATTAATGGAGCAGGTGAAACGTGAAATGATATTTCTTTAATCTTTAATGAAATTTCTGGTTTTAGCATTTAGCTCATCTGTTCAGTGACACAGAAGAGCTAATAATATCACTGTTTTTCAAGGATTCATTCACTACAGGCAGCCTGATTTTCTGAATCTGTAGGAGACTGTTTAGGTGCTCCAATGATGCATTAAAATAATAATAATTTAAAAAAAAAATCCTGTGTCCTTGAAGCTCAGTAAGCAGAGTTGGAAAGGTATAATTAAAAAAGAAAAAAATCTTCCAATAAGCTACCACCCTGCAACAGATACACAGTAGTTTGGAAAATAATAGTTCTCTGAGAATTAGCAGGAGCAACAGGGTCACAGGAAGTCTTCAACTTGGCAGGCTTTATAGCTTGGATAACCACCTGTCCATTTAACACTGAAAAGTTGAATGGCACTTTCTGTAGCAAACTGTTTCTTTGCTGAATGACAACATTGATTTAAAGTTTAATAATTGGTTTTGCAAAACCCATTGAGATGGGAAAGGTTATGAATAAAGCTGTAGAATTTTGTGGGGAGAAACTGAACTTTTCTCATGAGGGGTAGGATGTATAAAAGAGAAAATTGCATGCATGACAAAGGTTTTCTATCAGTTGTCTGTTGCTTGTCTCTCAATTTCCCTCCAGGTCCTATCTGCTTATCCTTCACTGCATGGCCATCCCAGGGGCAGGGCATCAGGAAAAGAATGTCTAAAAAGTGAGACAGAGAAGAAGCAGTAGGAGATCACTGGAAAAGTCTGAGGAAAGCTCCCATGGCTGTGTGACCTGCGTGCTCACCACGGGCAGTGGCCAGGAAATGGAGTTACTGGGGCAAAGACAAACACAAGACTTCTTATTGTTCCCCCAAATCCTTCCCACAGATCCATTCCAGCCTCCACAGTCACTGGTATACACCCAGTGTTCCCTTTCTAGCCCAGCCTATTTGGGGCCAAAGCAGATTATACAATCTCTTGAAGTCATTCCCACCTTGATTTTCCATTTTTTTCAGCTTTTTTTGCTTGTTTGTTTTTTGAGGGAGCAGTGATGACCTTCTCAAAACAGAGGAACATTGGAGAATGTTCAATAGATGCAGTTCTACTTCCAAAAATCAGAGTTGCTCTCCAGTACCCATTAAACCTAGCCAGTAATGGAGGTAAAATAAACCTTGGCCATTCTCCCAGTTGACTGTTCTAATAATAGAAATGCCCCTCTGGGTGTGTAGCTGATACTGGGGATCTGCCAGGCGATTTCCAGTAAAAAGAGCAATTGATGACAATATCCTTGGTGGAGTCATGCTTGCCTTCCTCAGAGCACCACTGGGATGAGCAAGAGGAGGCCCTTTCCCTTTTCACTGTTTTCAGTTCTACTTTTGTCATTAGCACTTTTCTGAAATCTCAGCTCTTTCTGAGGTCTCTGCAAAACCTGCTTCTCTTTGCTTTCTAGTTACACTTTTTTTGACCCATAACGATGCAAACAAATTCACCCTCTCACCCTTGAACCAGCTCAGTGGGAGCACCCTACCCCTGCATGGCTGAGCTGAAGATCAACGTTGTGTGTTGTTTGGTGTTGACAAGTGGGTTTTTCCTCCATCTGTCTTATTTTACAGAGGATCTAGCTCCCTTCTTCCATCTAGCCTGAAGAGAGACTAACTAGTGAAGCCAAGGGCAGCAGTAAACCCACTGTGTTGCAGTGGCCAGAGGCAAAATGTTCATGAAGCAGACGCAGAAACCACTGGTGTATAACCAGTGTGGTTCAGTTTAATACATTTGCCCACTGGTCTGCCTGTTGCTGCAAGGCAGCACCTTCTGTGTCTTGCAGGAAGCCTGGGAGGTTGGGGTTGCTTTCTCAGGCCCTGGTGCCATGGGGACCTTCCCCAGATGCAGAGGGGGCTTTTGGAGTCCCTGTGCATTGTTGTGGCTCTTCTGCCAGCACCAGGCACAGGGAGAAGTTGAAGAGCTCTCCCTAGGCTTTTTAGTCCATGTTTCCCTTTTGATTTATTAACGTCAACTTGGATTTTAATTTGCAGGAAAGATGTACCTCTCTAGTACCCACGATCACATTTTCTGCTAGAATCTTCAGATGTGGTCCAGAAACCTTATTAGAGAGTACTGGGCAGAGTGCCTGCTTAGCAAAACTCACTGCTGGTACATCTGAGTGCTGTCATTCGCGGATGTCTGCGCTGTGCCTCAGCTATTTCACATGAAATATATATATTTAATCCATGGCAGCACATTATCAGATCAGGCTTAGATTAATCAGGCTGAAGATAACTTTTGGACCTTTTCCACAGAGATAAATAAGGCAGATATTGTTCTGTGCTACAATACCAGCAAGCGCTGGGTAGCAGGTGAAATTTTCAGGGAGTTCAGCCAAAGAGATACTGTAATAAGATTAAGGGAAACAAAGTGTAAGGGGGGTGTTGTGTATCTGCATGTGTATGCAGAAATGTGATTCAAGCTTTTCAATTTGCAGAAACCATTAATTTCCAGTGAAATTTTCTCTGCTGCAGCAAATATGCAAATTTGTCTTATGCTAAAATATCCTCCTCTATTTCCTTAGTGTCGTAAAAACAGTCCAGCCCACTGATACTGATGCAGAAAGCTACAACTAGAATAACACAGCTGTTCAAAACCAAGGAAAACTCCCTTCATGTCAGATATGGCCCTTATGTTTTGAGGCTAAGTGATGCCTGGAAAAAGTCACCAAACACATGGGAACTAGTTCCTTTAAAAATAGAATATGTCACATTTAGGAAGTCTAATGTAAAATGTAACTGTAGGTATTAATGGGGCACTTCTTTTCTGCAAATTAAAAACCATGCTGATGTTAATAAATCAAAGGAAACATTAAAAAGCTCTTTAGCCTCTACCAGTGTCCCTTGGAAAAGAGCTCTGAAGCAATATTATGCACACAGATTCTGATGAGAGGAAAATTTGATTGAAATTCTAAATGATATTTAGCAAATTCTTCATTTTTGTGCTCACTCACATCACTTGCAACACCAGAAGGATCAGTGGTGAAATTTCTCACTACAGTAATTCAAGGAAACGAAGTCACTGGGCTTCAATGGGAAAAGCAAATACTCCATAACAGTAGACGGCTCACACACAAGCTGAGATCTTTCCCATATTGAAATTTTCACCACCATCAACTCATAATGGCCTGGATTACATCCAAAGTCAGCATAAAGTTTCTCTTGGCTTTTACTTGAGCTACCATAAGGAAAAAAGATGCTTTTTTTTTTTTTTCTTTGCTTCTTTTATAGGTTAGTGGAAAATTCTGATATTCTTCCAGGCAGAGAACATGCTTTCAGGGCCCTATTACAATGAATGCAATACACATGGAAGAGGAACCCAATTTTCCTGCAGAAGGCAGCACTTTCAGCTCTTGTTTTTTCAGATAATGACTCAGTAGCAGCCCTGCTCTTCACCCCTCCTCTGAGAAGCATCTTTGGCAACCCCTACTAGGAGCCTCACTGATGATGCCCCACAGTTCTTCCAGAGGACAGAATTCATAAGTTTATTACAGAGAAAAGGCACTTATTCTCCTTTCTAAACATTAATTGCCTCATCATAGACAAGTGTCCATTCTGTTCTTGTTGGTCTTCCTGAAAAGCAGCCATATACGCGTCCCCTTTGTTCTCCAAGCAGTGGCTAAGAGGACACCTTTAATGACCCAGTGGCAGGCTTCTTCATTTCCAGATTCTCATGACTCTTCCTCATATCTCTGCCGGACAATGCAGGAAGAAGGAGTTAGTGTCTCCAGCATGAAATAAATTACTAGGGCTTTCATTTTCCCACTGGAAATTCTTGCTAAAGACTCTCTCCAGTTCTAAACGCAACATTAAGATTTCTTCCTGTTGGAGTATGTGCCCTCGCAAGTGTTTGGCAGTAGGGTCTTCATTTTTATTAGCAGGATTGCACCCAACAGGTGAGAGTGAAGATATTCTGTAAATACATATTTTAGACTTGACTATTCTTTGATGAGTTATTCCCCTTCTTGTTAATATGATCTTGGGTGGGCTCTGCTCTTGGCCCCCACCACTGCCTTATTCTGTGGCCATTACTGGACCATTTCCTATCTCTGGGTGGCCCCCTTTCCCTGTTCCCCTTGGCTGGCCTGGATTAGGGGTCCTGAACTGGGCACAGTGGGGTCTCACATCAGGCCAGCCTTGCACAGCAGCCCAAGATGGTGTTTGTGTCAGCTGGCTCATTCCCACATCTCCCCACTGACAACACCCTTGAGCTCTCTCTCTTCCTGCACCAGCCCTTGTTCTCCTCAAATCCCTCACCACACTCTTCTGGCACCTAAGGTCAGGAAAAAACAGGTAATGCCCAGGCTACTGCAGGGATACAGCCTCACATGAGGATCTTCTGCAGTGCTGTAAATACCGGTAATGCATTGGATTTAGTTTCTGTTTCTTGCATTAGAATAGCTCTTTTCTATTTTTGGAGTAAAAGGAAAACGGAAGATGATTTTTGAGTGCTACAGTGTTTTTCTATTTCTCTATCTATTTCTGCAGCCACAGGTGCAACCCTATTGAAGATCTTGGTGGGGGTGGGATAGGCTGAATGTGTCAATAAAGAGGTCTCTGAGCAGCACTGGAACCAGGTTCAGCACCCACAACATGATCAGCTTCAGGATGTGCTGCAAGCCTGACTTGTGAGCCTCCGAGGGCCTTCTAGAGAGTATGACCCAGCTTTGGGCTGTTCGGGGGGGCAGGAGGGGCACCCTTGCACACATGCTCCTTCTCTCACACCAAGAACTGCTGGTGCATCCTCTCTTCTCTGCTCTCATCTCCCTGTTTGGGAGTCACGGGCCACTGTGTAATGACTGTGAAAGCTGTTGTGATGGGTTGACCTTGGCTGGGTGTCAGATGCCTACCAAGCCGCTCTACCACTTCCATTCATCAGTTGGACAAGGGAGAGAAAAATATAATAGAAAGCTCATGGATCAAGGTAAGGAGAGGGAGTTCACCCAACAGTTACCACCACAGGCAAATTCTACCACCACCACAGGCAAATCCAAATTCTACTCAGAGGAAATACATTTTATTTATTGACAATCAAATCAGAGTACAGTAATAAGATATAAAACTAAATATTAAAACACCTCCCCCTCCCTTCTCCCTGGGCTCAACTTCATTCTCAATTTCTCTACCTCTCCTCTTCTTAAATGTGTTATCCCCTGAGGTGCTACCACTGCTGCTGATGGGCTCAGCCTTGGACAGCAGCAGGTCTGTCTTGCAGCCAGCTGGCATTGGCTCCAACGGACATGGGGGACGCTTCTAACAACTTCACACAGAAGCCACTGCTGTAGCCCCTTGCTACCAAAACCTTGCTATGTAAACTCAATACAGCTGTTTTTCAAAGGCACATCTGGATTGCTGTGCTCTGGGGACCCTGTGTGGCAAGCAAAGACGACTTGCAGCTGAGAGAAGGGAATTCTTTAGGAGACATAAGAAAAGATGGGATTTCCAGACGTGCCTAGCCATGGGCCTGATCCTGCTGCTGTGATGTCAAGGATAACATTCTGCTTCACCTTAGGGAAAATGGTTTCATTCCAAATTGAAGGGAAGGTGGAAGTCTGTAAATCCTTCAGTGCATCTATGTAAATGCGTTTTCACTAGGCACTGCTAAGGAACATATTTCTCCTGTGCACCCTCAGGAGTCCTGTGTTTTTTTTCCTGGGGAATGGATAGAGGAGCAATGCATCCCAATGCCGTCTCCCTGGCGTGGCACAAGTCCACCAGCTTCAGCAACAGGAACCCACACTGCCAAAGGTTCAATTCAGATCTTCCTGTAACCTTAAAAAGCTGGTTATAAAATCAGTCATACAGATTTTCATGTATGACTAGAGATAATTTTGTATAATTTGTCCCAGTAAGATAATATTTTTTTGCACAAGTAAAATGCTTTCAGGATCCCCAGAAATTCACTGCCTTTTTATTAATATTGCCTCACAGGGTTTCTCTATAGCAAAGATATTAATTTAATGTGTTTGTTTCAGTGGAACTTAAAGAGCTGAGTCTATGCATTTCACAGTTTTCCTAATTATTATCTAAGATACTTATTTTGACTCAAGTTTCTATTCTTCCTTAGAGGATACTGAAGAAAGCTAATCCACTCTGAATATTTTCCCTCCCAGATTATTTCTGCTGCTTAGCATTGGAAACTTATCCTTCATTAGAGACTGATCTAGAAGCTATTGAAGTCAATGAAGCACTTTTTTTTTTTTTTCTTCTGACTTCAGAGCATTGCTTTGGAACTGGGAGTAAATTGGCTAGAAGAGTTTGTCTGGAACTGGTGAAACTGCTCTTGTTCTGCAGCTCAGCTGCAGATGACATTTCACATTTTCCATGCAAAAGTAGAAAAAGTATCTTCAAATGGCACAGATATCTTCTTTTTCTCTTCCTGTCAAACCGGAGAAGATTAATTTTTGAAGTAAAATCTGCAAGGGGCATTTATGGAAAAAGCGTGAGATTGGAAAAGCTGAGATTATTCTCATAGGCAGGAGTTCCTCTAGGCAGCCTTGGCTTTGGTTTTCTAGTTTTCCAAAATATTGTAGGACATGAACTTCTATGTCAAAAAGCATTAGAAAAAACTACTTTGAAAGTCTGGCAGAAACTTATTTTTTCACAGATACTGTGTTATAGATCAGGAAAATTAATAGATTCATTAAAATTATGTCCGTACTACTTTATGTAATGCAAATCTCATCCTACAGCTTTTGTTCCTTTGTTCCTTTCTGTGTTCGAACTTTAAAGGAATAAGGATTAGAAAACTGCATATACTCTTTACACCCACACATCAAATATATTTCTTTTGGTATTTAGAATTTTACTTCTAAATCTAGAAATGTCAATATTATACTGGGTCAGATGTTTTGAATAAGTTCATGAAATATGACTTCCAAATGATGAATCCTGTTGCTGAGCCAAAGAGCGAGAGCCCTCTCCAGGTAATGCCTATGCCTGCGATTTCAAAGAATGGTTCCAGATTCCTCCAAAATGCTTTCAATAGGGTAAACTATATAAGGCTGTATGTTTTGGCTGGTACCTCACCTTTGGTCAGCAGCTCCATCCTTTGTGCTCCAGGTTTGTACAAAGATGAAAGGCTGTAGCAGCAGCAGATAAAATGTTATTTTACCATCAGCTCTTTCCTGTTGCCCTCAGCATCTCATGCTGGGGAAGAAGGGAAGCAGAGGGAGAAAGTCTCAATGCATGTGGATGAACCCTTACTCCTCACCTCTGTGGCACAAGAAAAAATCTGACTCCAAAGGCATCGCCTATCCTGCAATTGTCTCCCAGCCATTATGAATTGTCTTTATCTCATATCAGAGACTCCAAAAGCCTCTGTTCCTACATTGCCTAGCACATATAATTCAGTACATCACAAATGATATCTCTGCAGCCTGAAAAAACAGTGAGAAAAAGAAACTGGAAAATGGAACAAAAGGAGATGTCTCGTTTTATATCGCACTTTTTTTTTCTTTCCTCCTACTGCAACAAGGGTTTTCTTAAAGACCTATTTTATCATTTAGGCTTTATCGTAGCACATGACAGTATCTACCCAGTGAGAGATGACTAAACCATTCTCCTCAAGTACTGAACTGCTCAGGTCCAGGCCGTAACGACAGGATGCCAGTGACCTGACCTGATCTTGTATCCTCCAAAGACATGCTTAAAGCTTTCAAGTTTCTTGATAAATTAGAAGTCATTATAAATGTTTTATAGCTAAATGCAAATAGTTTAAATGGCTTAGGTCTTCATTTTATCCTACCAGCTAGAATTGTAACCTGCAGGTTTTCAATACATCTGGAAGCTCTTTGAAATTAATCCCGTGTCTCTTTCTTTCCATCCCACTTTGTCTCCTGCTTCATGAAGGCTATTTGTCTGGGTCTTATTTTCTAAGCCATTCTTTTTCTTCCTGCAATAGTGTCTTGTAATGAGACTATTTATTTCTGCTATTTCTCTGAGTAAGAGATAGCCAGTATTTGAGTTTTATTTCTCTGATATCCTTACTAAGCATTTGTTTAGGAAATTCACATCCTTCTCTTAGTCCTGCTACTCCTGTTATTTGACTTTTCACTTGCAGGCAGTTTCCCTGCCAGTATACACACCCCCGGTACCAGCCATGTTCTTTGAGGAAAGGTTCTTTGATACTCATCTGGTATCAAACCATTTCTATGTGAGATGGTCCACAGGCCACTGACTAGGCAAGAGCTCTTCTGTAGCATCTGGCCATTACTAATTGCATCATTTATGTCCAGAATTTAGCCAGATAATTCTAAGATTGACAACTAATTGCCATGTAGCTATAAATTATCTCTGTCTTCAAAAAGAGAGACCCATAAGTATTTTGTGAACAGATTACTCCCATGACTGGACCTAAGTTTATGTATGGGGCAACAGCAAAACAATCCCCCTATGGATGTTGTCATCATGCCACAAATCTGATCAACAAAACATCTTTTAGCAAACTATTTAATCAATGCTGATAGCCAAGCACTGAAAAACATGCAGGTGAGTTTGTGATGTGTATGCTGAAGGCAGACCAATTTCACCTCAAAAAGAGATGTACAAACATCTGAGAGTAATTTTGCTTTCCCATTACAGTAGTCTGTGATCCTATGAGGGAGCTATGAGCAATAGGCTCTGACACTCATTAGCAACACATCTGTGCTTTGAGGATTAACATTAATCCTGGCATTACACCCTCGATTAAAAGGGAGTTTCTGGAATGAGGGGTGGGTAAAAGTGAGCTCTGAGTGCTTACGTACCAATGAGGGCTCCCAGCTTCCCACACAAACACAGTTTACAGCTGTGTGTCCTCACCTTGTTGTAACTCTGGCTGATGGGGCTGAGATTGCATTGAGGTTATGCTTGACTACAATATCCACTAATCAAATACTGTTCCACCGTTAAAAGGAATAAATCCAAATCTAACAATATAAAATTTGCAAATATTATGATAACTAAATTTGAGTCAAAAGCTCATTTTGCAAAGCAAAATAATTTGGACAGTTATCTTGGATTCTCACTTTAACTTCTGGTTCCCCCTCCTGGAACTGTCAGTCACATCTAGATCCACGGTCTCAAGGAGATGAAGATGACTGTTATCAATTCTGTCACACATGAAAGACACACAGTCTAGAGAGATAAGGAGTGAGATAAAATATGAAACTGTCTTTTTACCATTAATTTATTCATTTGAGAATCAGACTCGTCAAGATCTCTAAGTGCCCTCCCTGGTCTTGGGAGAGGAACAAAGCCTGGTAGTTACAGGCAGACATGCAGGGAGGGACAGGAATAGGGACATGGACATGCACACAGACAGACAAATACAGACTCTGCCAGGCTATAGTAAATGTAAACAGCCCCTCAGCAGAAGCTGGTCCAGGAGTCAAAGAAGAGAGTGGGAGTTGTTGCAGGTACAGTATGACTCTGTACCACATCTCACCAGAGGAGGGGAGAAATATTGTTTATGCAGTGCAGTTCCAGGGTGTGTATTTTGGCCTCTCAAGGGAAGGGCAATGAACTGGAGGCAGTTTAATTTTCTTCTAAATTATCAGGTGTTACAATGTCTACGTGAGGCACCTGATGTAGGCCATTTCAAAATGTCCTTCAGCTCACCAAAGTGGCAAAGCTGTAAGGAGAAACTTTAGGCTACCCTCAAGTCAGGCACAGTGCAAGTGAAGCCAGGGTATGCCTCCTCCCCTAGCCCTGGCTCTGCAAGCACAAATGTTCTTCAAATGCTCCTGTCATACCCTAGCCACATCTCTGATACAGTCCTTGACACACTCCCAGGGCCTGCAACAACCTCTTTCCTGCGGGATGAGTAGCAAGCCCAGGTAAGCAGAAGGTTGCTTTTCACCTTCTTTCTGCTGAGCAATGGAAGAGCTAGGCCCTGGCTTGAACATCCCTGCTTCTGCAAATGAAGGAAAGAGTGAAGAAGTGTTAGTACCACATTTAACTTTATTGAAATTGAACAAATACCTTTTTTTTTTTTAATAAACCCTTTTACAGCAAGTGTAAAATTTGAATGTTTGATTCATCTTATGTTACAGGTCGTCTTCTTCTGTGTAAGCAAAAATACCATCTTTTTTTTTTTTAATTTTTTTTTTTAATTTTCTACTTTAAAACATGTAGCAAGGATTTGAATAACGCAGATCTGGCACCAAAAGGTAACAGGTCCTGAAAATCACAGTACAGTTTTAAAATTCTTAGGTTAATTAATGATATTTAAAATGATAGCCACTTTGAGTAAAGATATAAATTAGAGGTCTGTAAACAAGTTGTGTTTACCTATAGAGCTATTGGTTGCAGCTACAATGAGAGCAGTAATAGAAACTCAATGCTAAACTGAGCTACACCTTTGAGGAAACAAGTTCTTACTAAGTAGTGTGGTACAGGGTAGCACAATAGGTAAAATACAGTTTGGCACCTCAAGTTGCATGTAAAATCAGCAGAAATAAAATGAAGTAAGTGCACTGTCTTCCAACAAAATAAACTGGGCAGTTTCACTGATTTTGGAGTGTCAACTATCAAATAAATCACACGACACACAAGTTCAACCCCAAAATTACAATTCTAGTAAAGCAAGATAATATTAAAATGCACACCCACAAGGATAGTAAAGTATAAATCTTTTTTTGTTTGTTTGTTTTTGTTTTCCCTCTCCCCTGTCAGTAGAAATAATTCACAACCCACAAAAGGACTCCTTGGTGAAACCACTAACTACAGACATGATCATGGAATGTAGCTCAGTAGACTTGTTTCAAATAGAAAGGCAACATTATCCTGAAAAAGTTTGGTCCTCTTACAACTCACTGTACTGTAGCCATCACAGTCTTGGTAGAGGTTTTAGGAGAATTCCTTGTTTTCTGATTCTCTTTTTTTTTTTTTTTGAAAGATAGTATCTTGGTGATAAAGCTGGGTAAAATTTGGCCCCATTTACAGATGTCTGATCAATGCTGAATCTGAAAAAACAACACTGAGAGTACACAGAGGGAACCTTTATTGACTTGTCTCATGGTATATTTTTTCATGCAATCACTTTTCCTTCTATACTTCTTTTCTTCTTTCTTCATTTTTTTTTTCTTCAGTGTTCTTTGTAGGGGGAGAAGAAACCTTTAATCCAAATGACAGAAAGACATTTCACTGTTTATTTACATGTGTATTACTTTGGCTAAAAAGTCCTGGCGAACCAGAGTTGCTTATTTCTTGTGAATGTCCTCATGCCGTATAATTTTGTATGTAATCCAGTAAAAGATGTTGAAAATGAGGAAGGCGAGTGGGAATGCAGCGCGGGATATTGTATCAATCCTTTTTGCACGGTCAACAAACTTCTTTTTGATAGAATCTGAATCCTTTGGTGGTGCTGGAGGTGGGTTGGGTGGAGTAGCCTTGACCGCTGTGCCGTCTTTGACTTGGAGACAGTGACCCATGCCATAGCCACTGAAATTGAATCGACTGTCACGAGCAACTTCATCTTCCTGGGCAATAAAGAAGACAAATAAGAGACACAATCAGCTGCCTATCAAGCACACCATGTATTTGAGTAGTTGAGGGGCACCCTTCCAAAACACCTAAGCTTTTGGTGTAGCTGGTTAAGCTACAATACAAAGTCCAAGTTTCAAAGACAAGCAAGCAATTAAAACTCACATAAAAATACAAGGAAATTAGGTGAGTGCCAGTGTTTGTTAATCAGAACTTTAATTTCTCTAGCTAAGACTGTATGACCCTTGAGTCTGCCCTGAGCAGCAGACTATCCCAACCCCATAGGGAAAAGACCTGACTCCAGGTTTCTCATCGTTCTCCTTGGTCTTGCCATGGGGAGGAAACTCAGTCATGTTGGTAGCAGGGAGTCTGCTCAGGCCAGGTTGAATTGAATGACCCAGAGTTCCAGGGGCTCAAACTCATGATAATGTGTAGCCATGGCTCAATCTAACCACAGTCTTGCACCTCCATCTCTGACCTACAAAACAAGGATAAATCACGGTTCCATCTTGAGCACAGGAGCACTCTGACAATCGGTACTTCAAAGCGCACTGGGCACTTGGATTTAGTGCTAATCATGAGTTAGGTGCAATAGCACAAGTTAATATAGCACCATTTTGCAGAAAACCATTCTTGCTCTTGTCTGAGTGGGTAATATTTGTTTTTGGAGAGGTGAGTAACTACCGCTGAACTTTATCACCATGATAACTGTGTGATGAAAGGTTTGTGACTGTCCTGGCAAATTCTCACTGCTGTTTCTCCTGTCTGATAGCACAATAATACACAAGCTAACAGTTACTGGCAGCCCTCCATGAAGGATTCAAAATCAGCAAACAAGCAGCTCTATTCTTTTTCATTCCAACAAGGATTAATTGTAGGTACAGCAGCTTGCCCTAGTTAAAGACCTTCTCTTTGACCAACAAATACCTAATTGTTGACTTAAATTACTGCTTCTCCAGCACACAAGGGGCCCTCTCCCTCACAGAGAACACTCCTTCATAGCTAACTAAACCACAGCTTTCTGATCTTAACAGAGAATCAGAGAACACAAGTAAAAACATCACAGCAGCAAGATATCGAATAAGGAATACATTTGCTGAACTTGGGGGTGGGGAGGGAAGATAGTTTACACATATTCAGGATGTAAATCATTGCTGCTTCATAGAAGCAACTCTTTCAATAATTGCATTTTTCTCTCTCCCCAGCTTCAGCATTTCAATTGAATATATCACCAGACTTGCTCTCCTTGGAGCTGACACAAAAATGTGAATAACTAGTAGTGTAATCCAAGGCTACCAAATCAGAAATAGTCACCCTGACTGCTTATGACATTGAGTGCTTATGGAAGGAGGCTAGGTAGTAAACAGCGCTTTGGAGCTCCTGTCACGTCAGCCTAAGGACTATTCTACAGTATACCCATGAGCAGGTGGACAACTGTAGTTTTGCAAGGTTGTTTGAGCACTTATATCCCTTTCATTTCAATAGCTCACCGTCATTAAGGAAAAGAAGCAGGGTCCTTTCCTTTTTAAATTCCTTTTATTTACAATTTTCAGTCCCTATGTGAAAACTATGAAATTCTGCTTGACTTAGTGATCATAAATACATAAAGTTTCTTTAAGATAAACCAAGGGAGACCTAAGTTCTGGATAGTCTTACAAGCAAGGCTTCTCTTGCACAACTTAATAACACCACAAAGGCCCCCGGTAATACAGGGAGCTGCCTTTCTTGCAGTATTTTTTCCCTTTTCCTGAGTTTGAAGGGTGAGATGCATGCTCAGAAGGTCATTAAAAAGGGTAACAGATTTTCAGCAGCTGTGTTGCCATATGTACTTCGTTCATTTTTTAAAAAATTAATTTCTGTTAAGTGTGAGGGAGGAAAGAAAATGTACTGAGCTCAACCCAGGACTTTGAGAGTCCTGACTTTCATTGTGACTTGCTAGATCACAGCTTTATCATGTGGGGCTGAGCAAATAGTCTTCAATGTCACAACACTGCTTTTGTGCTTATACCGTTGTAACTCTAACACAAAGCCACCTGAGATTAGGGGCAGGGGTGTTTAAATAGCATTCTTTCAGTTCTTTAGCACCTAACCTTTAGCTGTAAGAAGCCACTTGATTCCCAATGGGATTTGGAGCCCTGCTTTTCCCTGGATACAAGTGGTACAGCATTGACCTGGGGTATGAGGAACCCATGCTTTGTTTCCTTCTCTGTCTGAGCAGATTTGAATTTCCTTCTCCCTGATAAATTTCTGGCTTGGCTCGTTACCTGTTATCCCAACATGGACCTGTTTGCTGGTTGAAAAAAATTGTGTGTTTACATAGCTTTTTTTCTAAACTTTAGCAGAAACTCCTTTTTCAAAGACTAAATAGTTGAGTGGCACTGTGTTTCTACCCTGCCATTTTTTTCTGGTTTGATATTACACTCTTAACACTACAGACACCTAACCTGTAGCTGTTTTTGTCATCTAAGTGCCAGGGGAAGCAAGAAAAGCCTCAGTCCTTACAGCCCTTACTTCTAGCCCTGAGAGGTGCTGCAGCTCCATAACCACCGTGACATTTTCATCAGTAAAATTCCCTAGGAGGCAAAGGGACGATGCAGCCTGGCACTTTCCTGCCCTTTTAGTGTTGGCAGCATCTGCAGTCTCACAGGCAAGGCCTGACTGCATCACAGCTTGAAAGAGCTTGTGGTGAAGTCTCTAACCTCTTCAATGAAATTGAACAATAGTGTTGAAAATACTATAGAAGGATACTTTCCCCATGAGACTGTAATCAGGCATGTGCCCTTTTAGCCCCCTGAGTCCTTAAGCTGGTTCCACAGAAGGGACACACTTCCTCGCTTCTGCTTAAGAGAGTTAGGAGTCAACCCAAGTGCTGGAACTTCACTGTTATCTTACTTTGGTGTGGACCATGCCAACAAGTTTTCTCCAAGATGAACCTGCTCCACTGGGACCAACACTATGCACTGTAGTCATGAGCCAAGTGGTGACAGCTGGTCTCAGGACTTCTAAAATCCTTGATGTGATTTATTTTAGCAGTATGGATGTAGTTAAAAATACTGTCTCTTAATCACCATAATCTTATGGTAAAGCTACAATTTGACATTTCAGATGATCTTCCAACATTCTTACATGTAAAGGATTTGGGGGAATAGTCACAGAGAAAGAAACCCAAATTTAGATCCTTTTACAAAAAGAGCCCTTTTCTTTTCACGTTTCAATTTGTGAGATGAAGAACTGATCTCAAGTTTAACATAGTGGATATGTCTTCCTTTAATCTAGAGGCTTGGTGAATTACCAGGCATTCTATTTAGGGAACACTCTGATGTTGCTGTAGAGTCACTCTTCATTCTCAAGGTCATATTCAGTTCACACCGTTTGATGTACCCTACCATGGAGAGTCATCCAAAGACAGTCTTCAGTCTGTGCTGTTCACCAGCTTAGTCGCTTGTAAAATAGTGCGAACCACTCCACAAACATTTCTATTGTTATTTTAATTAGATTACGCATAGCATTCACATTTATTTTAAACCAAATGTGATCTCACTTGCTTAAATCACAGGCTATTTATGTTTTATGGATTTTAAGATCAAGATCAAAGTGCGGCTGGAAGCAGCTGGACATCAACTGGAGTGGCACTACCATTGAAGTCATTGACTTTATCCTTCTAAAGGGATGTAAAGCTAGCCTTGCCTAATACATAGTCATAACTCAGTCTGTCCTTGATAAAGACATGGGGAAAAGGGTCATAAGCTAGGATGAGAAAAAGAAAAGAAACAATAGTAAGATGAAAGTGTTCTTTTGATAGTTTCCTCTCAGATGTTCACATTCCTGAGTATTTAGAAGAATCGTCCTTTCAAAAGTGATTACTTTTCCTGAGATTTGGGCAAATACATTCTACAGACAGTTTTTCAACAACATAGGTTTATATGTATTATTTTATGGTGTCATACATAACATGCTTAGGTGTTAGCTATAAACAATTTTCATCAAATAAAATATTTTTTCCCTCAATTTTTAATTTCCCTTTATTAATAATTTTCTGTGCTTTACAAAGTAATCAAATTAAATTATCTTGACTTTGCAGTGGGCAACATGTAAATCAGGGGGTTTATATTTCTGACATAATTTTCTTTCTTCATCTTCCATCTTTGTAAAGCTTTTATTCTACTCCATAAGGTCTAGAACTTAATTCATACTGCCAATTTCACACAAAAGCAATCAGGGAAAAACACTTTAGAAAACCTAGTCCATTCACCTCCTTCCATGCACAGCTTTCCATACAATGCATTCTGAAGTTCTTTGTCCTGACCACTTTTAAATGCTTATTGTCAGCACTGACTCAGTTTTAACAATGAGGAAAATGAGAGAGAGGCTGGCTTCAAGCAGTGTATTTAATTTACTCTCTGATGTGATTTATTCATTTAATTTTGCTACTCTTTTTTTCCAACATATGGTGGGCAAACGATTTAAAAGACTATCTGTTTTAATTAAATTTCAAGGACATAGGAGATTAATTTTAGGTATAGGGTAGAGAACATCAGGGAATTTTTCCTTTCGGCATTCATAAGCACAAAGTTAAGAAACCACAATAAATTCAGACCTAAATGCAAAATTAAATCAATAGGAATTAGACACCAAAATAGCTTTGGCAACTTCATTCCTAAAACATCTTTATCATTGAGACACGTCCCATGTCTCAATACTTTACGTAAATTCACAGTGTGCTTTTGTAAAGACAGTTGTGCTCACATGGTTTCATTTCTCAGGAGTCATTGAATATGTGGAAGGACATAGTTCAGCTGAGAAACATGCTTGGACTTTCATATCCTCTTTGGTTTTCCCCACAGAAGGCTCTTTCAAAACTAAATTAGAGGAGGCGAGAGGGTCCTTGCATAGATTGTTTAAATGGCAGCAATGTGATTTCATAACTGAGGGACTCACTGGAAGGGATCCTCAAGAATCTTGTGAGAACCAGTAACAATGAAGGGATTTATAAATGAGTTGGGACAAATGTTCCCAAGGGAAGGTATGCAGGTAAAGCAGGCTATTGAAAGTGGACAAATCTGAGGCAGACTTTCCAGAAGGATTTCTAAATGCTGAGTGACTCAGTAAAAAATAGCACTAAGTGAAGTATAGGATTGATAAGTGCAAGGTAAAGCATATTGTAAAAGATAACTCTAGTTACACCTAAACAGTAATGGGCTCAAAATTGGTTCTTTCCCAGGTGGGAGCTTGTGGAATTCCCAGATAAAATCATGGTGAATGTTAATAAATGGAAGGAAAGGGAGTAGGTTATGGGGCTTTTTGTATATATAGTTTTTTTCAAGGCAGGAAATAGGATAAAACACAGTGACACTATGAGTGAGAAAGGAAGAACTTATTTTTTAAAAGGAAGTTGTCTTTGACTTGCCAATGTAAATAATTGCGTGAGAACATTTCAGGGGATGAAAATAGCACAAAGGCACAGATTCAAAGGTCCATGTGCAGCTATTGAAAACACAGCCTAGCTCATGGAGAAGTGGACCCTTCGTTGATTATTTTCAGAAGACAGAAAAGTCCTTCTAGATTTTTCTCAGAGCTTTTTAATACATTTTGTCTGCCGTATCTATGCTAGACCACTGCTGGAAAAAGGGATTCTGGAACAGAAGCCATTCCTTCTCACTGAATACGACATATCTTATGGGAATTCAGGTCTTCCACCTCTTCACATTATGCCAGCAGCCGGAGTTAACGTTGAAATGTCTTGTGTTTCCACTAGTTTTTAGCACTTTATATGCAATTTTTCTCTCTTCACATAGTTTTGCCTTGAGCCTAAATCCTGCTGATGCAGAAAGAGAAGTTGTAACTAGATGATCCTTAAGGTCCCTTTGAACTCTAACCATTCTATGATTCTACAACTTACATAGCAAACGTGCGCATCCTGGTCCCTTAGATGGGAGGAAAACATGAAGTTGGACTAAGCTCTGGTGGCATTTGGTAATTAAGAGTCACTAACAGACTTCTCTGATTTGTTCCACCCTGAAGAGCCCTGGATCTCAGTTCACCTATGCCACTCCTCGTTAATCCAGGCTTCAGAGGAGCAGAAGGTGCTGTAAAATTGTCAGTATCCTACCTCGATCCTGCCCAAAATATACATCAAACACATCTCAGAATTTGGCCTAAGTATTTTTTTATCTAAAGATTCACCAACGTGTTTCATCAAAAACATAAGCAGGACCTGACTGATCCTACTGCTTGATGCTGCTCCATCAGAAATCACCATTCTCTGTGTAATAGTGGCATTCACCCCCTTTCTACCTCTCTTAATACCAAATTTCCTCCTCACTGAAGTTTGTTTTTTCTCTTATTTGGACACTTATGCCTTATAAAATCTTAGTAAAACAGACTGTGTATTATAAATAGCACCGACATTTTAATTAACAGAAGATAAATTGGTCATTGTCTCCAGTAAAGGTTTCCAGAGGACAAATTTAGGTTTGTTTTAGAAAGCTCTGTTTAAAAGTACCTCCTATCTCCAATAAACAGCAGAAGAATCTCTGAAGCATGAGTGATTTACTTACTCATTCTGTAAGAACAGCAAGTGACCTGTTGTTAATGTAATAATGAAATGGTAGTTAATGTGGCTTTGCCCTCTTCGAGTAGACATTGAACATTATCCAACTGAAAGAGTAACATGATTTAAACATGTTGTGGAGCAAAAGTATTTTCCTGGCTTGAAATATCTTTAAGTGGAATCTAAATTTTTCAAGGATTACTTTAATAATAAAGATTATACCGTCAGTAGGGGTAATTGCTCTGCTACCAAAAGAAAAAGATTTTCCTTTTTCTTTAGTAAAGCAAGGCTTCCTTCTCTCAATTCTGCAAACACAGTTAATGTAAATTTCTTATTCAACTTCATGTTTTATATATAATATACTTAATATTGTAATTTCAGGGGAGGGAAGGAGGGATAACCGGATGAACTGCTGTTTTGCACAGCATTATAAAAGTTATGATGGAATTATAGCTCTTAAATAAAAGCAGATCTATTCCTGACACAGTGTCTTGGTTGCCCTTTGTTTTAAACAAATGTAATACCTTAAAATATCCAGACCTGGTGATCTGTGAGTGTCCTATAGACATTGTCTGCCTGGATATTAAATCCTCTCAGGACAGTAAAGTCTGGAGACTTCACTGCTCTTGGATGACTCCTCTGCCAGTCTCTGTCTGATGAAAGCAGAGGTTGTCTGGTTTATCAGTGGGAACGGCACATTGGTCTGTTTTACATCAGAAAATACAAGTTAATGACCTAGTTTTGAAGGATAATCTTCTCTGACCAGAAATCTGTCGGATACAGGGCAACTAATTTCTGCTCTTGTTGTCTGCTTGCAAGGCTGAGCAAACTACAAAACTAGTATTTGAATACGTGACTATTTCAGCTAAAACATTGAATAACGTTTAGTGGGCACATCAAAGCAAAATACTGTAAAGCAAGACTGTATTTGCTAAAATTTTAAAAGCTCAAAAGCCTAACACACTGAGGGAAACATTCCTAAAATTCACCTTTCTTTTTCCCACTTCCTTTTGCTCTCTGCAAAACACCTGCCCTGGGAGAGATGAGATGGGGCAGAAGCAGACTCTCTCACCTGCCTCCTGCTGGGAGTGTTCAAGCTCTAGCCTCAGACTTCAGCACCCTCCTGCCCTGGAACCTGCTGGAGGACCAACATCACCTGGCAAGTCCCATCCTGGGACAAGGGCACAGGCTGCCCTGGTGGTGTGACAGGCTTGAGGAACCTGTCACTGCAGCACATGTGTCCTGCATCCCCAGGTGTGGATGGGGATATGTGAGTGCCTGCATCCCCCCAGGATTTTTCCCATCAAGTTCTCTGGTGCTTTACTCTAAGAAGATTGAAATATTTGGGGGAGGAATGTTTTTATTGCACCTTTGGGAAATTTCTTACTGGTCTCTGCCTCAGCTGTAATCGTCTTTTATCATTTCATTAGAGCACCCCTGTTCTGTGACAATAGCGCCTTAGGGTACCTCATTTTTAAACAGTCAAAAAGTTTTCTTTAAAAAAAAAAAAAAGTGTATATGTGTGTACAGGCCCCATAAACAGCACTCATGATTTGATTCATGCAGATTATGCTCTAGAACAGCCTATTGCTGGGCATTATTTTAGGCCTGTGTTCTGATTCCCTCAGCTCCCCTGATTTTTGGGGACAATATGCATTCCAACCCATTGCAGGCCAGGGACAGCGGACCCTGTCCTCCCTACCTGGGCCAGGGCTGGGGACAAAGCGCTGGGGCCTGTGGTATCCATGCCCCTCACTGGGCAGTTAATGTCTATCACTTGGTGCTTGGAAAAGGAGAGGGAAGGGGAAGGGGGAAGGGGAAAGGGGAAAGGGGAAAGGGAAGGGAAAAAGGAAGGAAGAAGCTTTTTTTCTCTCTTTGGATCCTCTCCTTCAAGCAATTTGCTACAACAAACTTCAACCAATTCAGAGGGAGATTACCAGAACTTTCTCAGACAGACTTAATGCATTTAATTTATGTAAATACTGCACAAAACAAATTAAATATTGCAAATTATGTTAATAATTTAAATTCTGTAGCTAAAAATACTCAAGAATATCTGAATAATCTTAAAGTGCTCACATACAAATTTTATAAGTTTTGTGTGGTTGGTTTTTTTTTTTTACTTTCTTGAGGAGACAAGCCAGCTGATAAATAAATGCCCTCCTTTTCTGGTTATCAGTTCTTAATAATAGACATCCAATAATTGGTATTACGGGAGCAGTTTTCTTATCTTCTATTACACAAATTATCCTTTCTGGCTTTGCATATCATTTAGTTCTTCTTGTTAGCCAAGATCTCAATCTGGATTTCTGTAGCAGTTTTTGCATTGCTCTGAAGCATGATTGGGTTAAACAAAGTATTTGCCAGCTATCTGAACTTCAAACTTGTTTCTGAAATTAAATTGTTGCATCTTAGAACATCTTGACTGTTTGAACGTATCAGAAATTTACTGCACAAATATACTTCTCTATTTTCATTTTGATTGCTTCTATGAGGATTCCTCTATAAACCTCTGATATTATTTATTTGCAGGAAATTCACATTCATCATGAGGTAAAAATCAATGGCACTCAAAGCTATAGCAACTTGATACTGTAATCTTTACACAGAATTGTTGGGGGTTTTTTTCTCATCTGGTAAGTAAGAAATCCACAAATCCCACAAGGTCATTGGAAGCCTGCATACAACAGAAATGAAATGAGGTTTCCTTTGAAATGGGCTTGATAGTTAAGAGAACTAGTTAAGAGATAGTTAACTTCTCAAGATGCTTACTTTTTTGCTAGTTTTCCCTTTCAGGTGGGAACCCAGTTCTGAGGAGCAGGGATACAGTACACACGGGCAAGGGTCATTAAACCTTCCCAATCCTCCAATCCGCTCTGCCCATGAACAGGCTCTGTGGTTGTGTCCTGGCACCTCTCCAGGAGGACCATCTGCCCAGACCAGTATCTAAGGAGCAGATTGCCTGGTGGTGGACTTTTATTACTTGGCAAGACTGATTAAAGGACAACTTGAAACAATGGATTTAATAGTATATAAGAAAAGTCAGTCCTGAGAGGTTCAGGCAAATGAAATGGGAATTATGGTTATGGCAGTGGAAGAAGTATTCTTTGGAGAGGATTTCAGACACTCATCTGAACTCCAGTCTTCCTGAGTATCAAGGAAAATAGGACAAGAGATGTCCAATTAATTTATCTAGAGGAGAAAGTTAAAAATATAACACCAAAATAAAGGCTCATTATGCCAGCAGACTTCCTAAAATGTGCATGTTGCATGCTTCATGTTATATGTGTCATGGAGCAATTCTAAAACAGTATTTGCAGTGTTGGAGCTCTAAAGAATCTTGAACTTTGGTACACTGAAGAGGTCAGGACTCACTTTAAGGGTCTACAGTCACCAGACACGAAGGTTTTACTTTTGTGAGGGGATAACACCTGAAGAAGGATCATATTCAGAAAATATCCCAATGAGCCAGTGAATGAAGCAGTGCAGGAGCCCTCCCAAGATGAAGGGAGACCTGGCATCACACGTTTCTACTCCCTTGGACCCCCAGTAGCCTCAGGAATATGAGGCAGGAGCACTCTACCAGGATGGGGTTCAGGGCAGTCTAAATAGGTTAGTACAATAGGTTACCACACACTCTGCATACTTAAATGAGTGGGCATTAACCTGATTTGTTTGTATTCTGAAGTGGAAACATGAATGGGGTCTTAAAATCACTAATGTGAAACACAAGTAAATTGATTAAGGAAATGCTATTCAATGGCCACTCTGCCTTGTCTCTTCTCTTCTTGAGTCCTTTCCTATATGTTTATACTTCGCATTTTACCTCACTTATTCCTAGTTCTGCTTTTGCCTACCTCCTCTTTGATGCTTTCAATCTCACTGATTTCCAGATACGTGATCTCAACTTTCTCCTTGCAAAATTTGGTTCCCACCTCAACCCCTCTTTGTTCTTGGCCCTTTCTGCGTTTTAGAGCTAAATTCTCCTCCTCGAAAAAAAAAGACAAATAATGAAAGTACAGCTATACCTTGTCAAGACCACCTCTGAACCAAGAGGTATTATTCTACTTTTTAAGAATAACCAGGAAAGAGATTATTTTTTTTTAAATTAAAACCTTCCACTTTTGGATATCCACAGAGGTCCTAATTGCTCAAAGAGCTTCCAGTACCACAAAGTCTTTTGAAATTTATCAATTCTCATACTTATTAGTGTTCATGACATGGAACATACCCTGTTGCTGGCACAGAAAGCTGAACATCACCACGTGTCGGCCCATGAGCAGTCTGTGGTGCCTTTGATCTGACCCAAAACATGAAACATGAACCACTTGCAGGTTTTGGAAAACAAAAACAAGTGCTGCAAAAACAGCAAGTAGCATTTTATTTTTAGGCTAAGTTTAAAGCTCAGCAAAAAGAGTTGTTGTTTGCGCATAGTACATGTTGTCCTAGTGAACTGAAAAATGGGTAATGTGGTAGTATATGCAAATAGTAATAGATTAAAGATTTGGCATGCTCTTGAATACTCCAATGACATGTCCAATCACAGCAGTACCATCTGCTTTTCCTTATATGAGCTAAATTTATAACACTGTGCTAGTTTCTATATTAGTTTACACACTACCTTGCAGAAACTATACTTAACAGATAAGCAATATTTGGGCTTTGTGACTCATCTTTAGCAAACAATTTGTAAATGTCTCTTCAATTACTCTCAGCTCTGTTCTTAGAGAAAGGAGTTTAGAAATCAATAACATTGATTATGTACTCTTTTTATCCCTGAAGGAATGGCAGTGATTTGCAATTCAAATGTTATTTCCCTAAGTTTTTGCTCAGTCAGGTCTTGCTAGAATTTTGACGGATCAAAAGATGATCAGACTTTCATAGAATCATAGAATCATAGGATAGTTTGGGTTGGAAGGGACCTTCAAAGGTCATCTAGTCCAACCTGCCTAACCTGCCCTTCAATGTTTCCAGAGATGGGGCACCTATTTACTGGTTTCTACAGAAACCTGTTCAAGTGTTTCCCCACTTGCTCAGAGGAGAGAATTTCTTCCTTCTATTTTGTCTGAATCTACTATACTTCAGTTTAAAACTACTACTTCTTGTCCTATCACAACAGGCCCTACTAAAAAGTGTTCCCATCTTTCCTATAAGCCCTATTTAAAAATTGAAAAGCCACAATAAGGCCATAAACAAACGTAAAAAACACATGGATACGTTCTCCCTGTAATTTGGAAAGGAGACCAAAGTAATGGAAGAAGACTTATAGAAAATATTGACAACATTCTCCCCCTCAAAGACAGGTGCTCTGAAGCCAGGTGATGAAAGGTCCTTTCAATCACCATCTGGGGTTTCTATGAGTCTCTTGCCTTGTCAGCTTCATGACTGGATGGTTTACTGATAATGCTGGAGCTCATTTGCAGCACCTCTGCATGACGCTGTGCTGAATCGTTTCTCCCTACAGGATGAAAGGCTGAGTTTTCCTTCCTTTGGGTCCAAGGGGAGCAGGTATTTCAAAGTGCAAGACCATTGAACCATCACCTGAGGGGATAGCTGTCTAGAGGATATTTTAAAAGTGTATGACACATTTAAATAGATGCTTTCAGCTTGCCAGTCTTGGAATGGCTCCCAAAATAAACGTCAATGTAAAGAATAAGGCAATTTGTTTTGGATGATTAAGAGAATCTGGCTCATATATCCTAGGTGTGACAATTCCAATCATATCTTTATTTCAATTTACAGGAAAGAAATAAACTAGGCTTCATTATTGTTCATACTGCTGGTGCTATGTATTTGACATGATAATCTACACAGTATTAGTCAGTAAATTGACTCACTGGACTGCCCTTGATCATATGCTCCATTTTCCGCTCAGCGGGGCCTTCTCTAACAGCTATATATAACCAGGGGAAAAAAAAAAAAAAAAGAGAGACAGTTCTCTCTTAGCTCATTATAAGATGATGTTGCATTCAGTTTTCCTGTTGCTTCAAAGGTTATAAATGATGCGATCTTTTCACCATCACAGATAATATATGGATGCTGTTTGTCTGACTTGTCAGCTCCTCACACAGAAATTCAATACTCCCCAGTTGTCACATATTCATTTCAGATGTGTGTTCTGTTCCAGGGCCCAAAATGAAATAGTCACTGTATTTCTGTCTGCCAGTTCTCAAGTCTCGCCTTCTGTGGACCTTCCTTGTCAGACCATCGTTGTCATGTTAGCAACCCACAAGAGTACTTGCAGTAAATGTAAATTTGTTGTGACCATAATTAAAATTCTGCATGCTTTTCTTTTAAATAAATAAAATCATCGTGCATCTTAATCTGAAGCTCTGCTCTTTTGCCACTGTTTTTTAAATGTCTGCTTACTGAGCTAATTACTCAGGCAGGTTGTTTATAGACTGCTTCGTGTATTTATGTTAAAAAAAAGGATTGGATTAATCCTGGATCCTCATCCATGTGTTGAAAAATTAGTCCCAACAAAAGTTAAAATTAGGAGTAACCTCTAAAGGGGGCTAGAGGGTGAAGTGCAGTTCTCAGTGCTAGGAAAGGATGAGAGCACAGGCTCAAAAGCTGACAGCCCAGTGGGAGGTTGGCATGAGTTACAAAATACAAACTTGTGCAGCTGTATTTCAGCAGTGTATCTGCAGCTGTAACCTGTGCTGTTGCAGAAGGAAGGGGAAGCAAAGAGCCTTAGGATAGAAAGAGTCTATTGCTATTCCTGTCCAGAACGGTAAATAATTGTTCAGAGACTTTTTTACTGACCTTTGTTCCAGGAGGACTTGCAAGTCAAGGAGAATTACAGGGTGTAAATCAGAAATACTCTACTGCAGGTCAGCACATCCACAAAGAGATATATTTCAGCTCACAGTCTCCCCAAGGAACAAGCCCTCACAAATCTCTCTTAAACTCACTCCTGATATATTGGGCACATTACAGAAGAAACTGTTTAAGAGCATTGATTAATAATTTCAGTAACTGTAAATCTCCCAGTGTACTGCCTGGTGCCAGCTCTGCCAGCTGGCTCTCAAGGGCTCTTCTGGTCCTGTTCCCTGACGTTCAACAATTCTTTGCTTGTGGTTTGAAGAACAGAATAGAAATCAATAACTGCCCAAACCAAAGAGCTTTTCCTATATTGTAATGCTTTAAACATGCAAAGAGGCTAAAGTCTAAGCCTCTTTGCTTCAAAAGCTGCTGGTAGAAAAGATCTGCAGTTTCATATGTATTTGGTACCAATTCTTAATCTTCACTTTGATATGAAAAGCAAGGGGGGTGGACTTGTGGGAATAGAAAGGTAAAAAAATCACATGCCGCTATGGTATGCCAATTACCCCTGTGGCACCACTTTATCTCCAGGGTAAAGCGTGCTGGGAGTGCAGGTGTCTGACTTGGGCTAAGGCAACCCTGCAGCTCACGCAACAGATAAGGTGTGGTATGCCCCTCAAAAAACCTATCTACCTTCAAATTAATTAGAACCAGGTTCTCCAGAAGTTTATTCTTGTTTCAGAGCTGAAGGAGGCAAATATTTGACAGACTCAGGAGAGTCACATCAGGCAACAAGGAACATATAGCAGTGACAGAAAAAAAAGAACAACGACTGGGATGCCACATGCAATAAAGCCATCTATTAGTCTCATGTGGGGTTTGAAAAATATTCAGGGAATAACAGCTATTAGATGAAAGCACAGCATCTGATGAAAAAAAACCAAACACATTCTCATGATATAAGCTTGTTATTCAACCCCAGCTATGTAAGTACCCACAAGGTAACTCACCAAACAAAGGGAAAATCAGTAACAGAACAAAGAAGGGTGACAAAATCATCAGTCTTCACATGTCAAAAAGCAAAATTCAAATAGATTATTTTTACAACAAAATAACACAATATAACCCACAAGGGAAAGTAAACAAAGATCAAGGAGCAAATAAGAGACAGACAACACAAACAGGCATCCCCAACATCTAGAAGTAATAGAAGAACAGGAGCATACAGCACCAGAGCATCTTAAAAGAGCTGTCATGTATTTGGAGAAAAACATCTTTTGTGAAAACTTAAAAAAAAAAAAAAAGAGAGTATTTACAGCCAGGGAGCAAGACATTCTCTGTGCTTGCAAAAAGCTACCCTCTCTGGTCTTTTTATTACTTTTTCCTCACATGCTTATTTGGTCCCTATGAAAAAGTGCAGTTTATATCTCCACTGTATGAGCATTCAGCGCAGATAGCAATAAGGGTAGAATAATAAAGGACCAACTCATTAGCAAAAAATACAGAACTGGCTCCATCGAAGTTCATCACAGACAAATCTAGGACATCTCCAAAATAAGGAACAAAATGGCAGAGCTCAAAAGAACTGCAATAGCTAGTTAATCAATTGCTTTTATGTTAGATCTAAAGTTGACAAGCAAGTTGAAGATTTGGAACAGCAGCACTGATTTAGTGCTTCATGATACTTTTTTTTTTTAATTATGGGAGCAAATAGTCTTGCTTTCTTCCATTGTTTTTACTCCTTTCCTTGTGTGGACTAAAGACCCCAGGCACACCCTGAGAAATCTGAAATGGCAGGATGAAGTTCGTTTGTGCTAAGTCCTTAAATATGCTAAATTTGTTCCTCCTTTTGTTCATGTCATTGTACAAAGAGAAATACCTCGGATCAGGAAAGAAAACTAGCATAGCTAGCTCTCCTTCTTTGTCTTTCAACCCTGCTCTCCTTTCAACCCTGCTCTCCAGTGACTTGAGCAGTCACTGAACTCAGTATTAATTTGTTCATGACAAATACCAACTGAAACCTGGACATATACATTACAACTTGCAAAACCATCAGTAATCCTGTTTGCTTTCATCTAATACATAGCTTCAGTTATTTCTATTTCTTGATTAACCTTGCACAAGGTTTTCCTCAACTTCCAAACTCCTTCGTACTCACAATGTGCATTTCTGGTGGCTCCTGTGGCCATATGTACTCCTACTCCCAGAAATGCTGAGGAGCTAATATGAACAATTCATAGCAAGTTTAAGAAAAGTATTTTAATAATTCATAAATCATCACATTGAACTGCCTGCTCTACCCATAAATAGTAAAGGCTACTCATCACAAAAATACCACCTCTGGCTTAGAAAGTCCTTGAGCTGCAAAGTCCTAGCATCAAGGACATCCTGCTGTACGGAGAGTTTCCTACACCAGGAAGACCCCTGGCCTAACACGGGACAGCCTTCTTTGTCGTGTCCAGATGGAGCTCCTCACGGCAAAGAGGTGCAAACCGGTTGCTGAATAGCTGCCCCATGAATTTCAAACCTGCATTGGCTATTTAACTTCTAAGTTTGGATAATGACCAGAAGAAATGTTCCTACCAATTGTTTATGCCTTCTGACTATAATGCAGCATGTTTAGCTCTAAACACTTGACAAGTTAGTTTTGCCTAAGATGTAAACCTGAAAACAAGAATCTATTATATAATATTATGCCTTTCTGTATGCATTCATAATAAAATTGTTCACAAGAATTTATTCATTTATTTTTAATCTGTAATAGAGATCTAATGTTTCCACTCTTTTCTCTTTCAGAAGACTGATAGGAATCCACTTTTATGGGGTCTGTAATAAGAAATTTGGCTACTGCTAGGTAACAACTCAATCTGAAAACAAATACAAGAGGAAGAACACATTCATCAGGCTGAAAGGCCAAAAACCAGATTTGTGAACCAGGGAGAAAAAGCTCGTATTTGGTAGTACAGGGTTGAAAAGTAATTAAAAAAGCTAGATAGAGCAATAATTTTGAAGGTAGCAGACAAATCAAGAAGCTCTTTAGATTTGCTGGGAAATCTCTGCTAGAATTATTGGTGAGGCTACCCAGAGTGAGAGCATGATACCAAAACATGAGACAACAGAGAGAGAACTAAAATTAATATATTCAGCAAAGTTGAAGCCCAGACATGGCAAGACATGCCTGCATATGAGAGCCTTGGGGAAACTGGCAATTACTAGGAAGACAGGGAGAAAAGAAATTCAGTTACCTATGTGGGAAACACAGTGAAAAGCTAATGTAGGGAAAATAATAGCTAAAATATGTTATGCCTCCTCTGCTTTTTCATCTGAGATACACACCTATACATGGACAAATATTGAAGGAGAGACCTGTCCAATGGACAATTACCTGATATTATTAAAGTCTAATATGGGAACTGCACTTGAATAGCTGTACAATTTCCCACTGTGCCACTGTAAAGAATGAGGCAAGAACTTGCAAAACTTGCAAGCAAGGTAATTGTCTTCTGCAAGGGCAGCTGGAAGCCTCTACATAGGAAATACCTATATAGCCTACTGGTGGGGCTGGAAAATTACTGAGCAAGAGCACAAAGTGATTTTCAGAGGACTTGAGTACCTGCTCTTTGGTGTAAATATCTGCAAACACAAGAATGTCCCTCATGTTTCCCATGTGAATTCCCATGACAGAGCCAGGGTCACCACAATGTTTCAAAGTTAGGACAGAGTACTTATGCAGTACAAGCATCCATGTTGCACATGCACTGAAACACATGAGACCAGAGACAAACATCTAAATTGATCCAGGTATGCAACAGTGACAAAAAAAGAGAGTATTAGGACCTTGGAGTATGTCTTCCAGACAGAAGATGCCAAAGGTTTTAAAAGGACATTCTGTGATGCACAAGTTGTCTCTAGTTCACCAGCCTGTAATGGCATCATAATTGATTATACTTGCTATAATTTACTTCACCTGCCCAGCACAGAAAGCAGCCTATGAGACCAAAATTCTGCAGATGGGGCAAATGCAGAGACTTAGTGATCAATTCTACACTGCTTTGCAAAACCTGAAGACCATGAATGTGGTAAAACACTCTGTTTTTTGCAGAAATATGCATTGTACAGTACAGCTCTTTCCTATTAACAACAGAGACAAACCATAATAGAAAAGTGAGCCCCCCACAGGAGTGAAACAGAAAGCTGGCATAAGTTAACAAGCAAAAGATAAATTAATTTCTCAGAATGTCCGTGCTATAGTATCAGGGCTGCTCTTTGCAAGCACCTGTAAGACTTTACATCCTGAAGAGGAAATGCACAACTTGCTTTCCTAGAATAGCATGTAAGATCTCACGGTTTTGCAACTTGGATGATCTCTAATAAGCACAGCTTGTGATCTCCATTCTTAATTAGTTATTCTTTTGACAGATAAAGATTACAGAGTACCTGAAGGCAAGTCTCCACCACCAGCAGGCTTGGGAATGCTTAACAGAAAAATGAATGATTCAGTCACAGGCAGAGTACTTCCTGATGACTAGCAGAAAGAGTTATCTCAGAAAACTTCATGCAGAACTGCTTGAAGGGAGTGAGGCGAGGCATGAAAATGAAGGCCTCATGTCTCCTAGTGGTTTTGTCATGATATCACGGAGAAATTGAAAGCTTAGCACCTTGGTAAAATAACTTGCACTCAGCAAGTAGATTACATATGTGTGTGTGTACTAATGCACCCACAGTATCTTGTAAGAAATTACATACAGAGGTTAGAAGGTAAATGATTTGAAGAGCTATGCTATTACTCAGAGACCAGTTCCAGGCTTAATGCAGAAATTCACAGGTAGGATTCTGGACTTCCATTACCCCACATAAAATCACTTTGACATGCTCAGTATGCCAGATATATTCAATTAGCCACTGGAAAACTGAGTTTTCCAAAAGTTATTTTTGACACTGATCTTGCTGTAGTAAAGCATTGTGTGGGAAGAAACAGGGTTGTGCCAGCTCTGAGGCACCGTGGGGAGAATCCACTTAAAAGAGCAGAAGTGACAAAATTTTTACTGACTGTGGCTGGCCTTCACAAGGAGTTTTCAGATGCTCCCAACTTGAAATGGATCTTTGTAAGAACTCTGGGAAGACTCAGCAATAAGTGGTCAGAATATGTGAAGCTCCAAGGTGTTAATTCGTTCTGGTGTAAATATCCCTAGCCCTCCCCTCATGTCGTAACAATGAAAATCTCCTTCCCACACCTATAAATCTACTTGACTGGCCAATTGCTTCTTTTGAACAAGATAGATTAGTGTTATCAAAAAGAAACAAACAAAAACCTCCCAAAGCAACACAAATAAACCTTCAAAAAAACAGAGAGCAAAAGAAATGCCCAAGTACAGATATCCATATTTACAATAAATAGCAATGTGCTGTAACATGGATGAAATGAAATAAACATATTTGATCATTAAATCACACTAAATTTGTCAGAATCAGGCTCTGACTGATCAGTTTGCCATGAGCAATGGATGTTAACTTGAAAAGAAATTACTAAACAATGTTTTCCCTCTGGGAAAAAAAAAAAAAAAAGATGGAGAAACAAATGGTTTCAACACTGCTTTTAAAAAGTACTGTAAAAACTGGGTTTTACTGGAACCCATGTGTTTTTTAGACCTTGAGACAGCATGAGGTTTCAACAGTCTAGTTAATACAATTTGGTTTTGCACAATGTCATTTGGACAACATCATTACAGAATGCTTCACAATTAATTACATTCAAATAGCAGCTTCTATCCCCTGTGGAGAACGGGATTAATTGGGTCAGATGTAAATATGCATTTCATGGATCCTACTGAACACTTGCCCATCTCACCAATTTACCATGTAATTTGATACAACTGGTGTATTATACTCTGGAGATGCACAGGGTGAGCACAGCTGCAAATACAGGGTAGAAATACACGGGTACTGCAGTGCTGGTATTCTCAGTCTGCATTACGCTTGGCTCTAACTGTGTGACCCTTTCATTCTCTTTCAGAAATACTAATTTATGTTTATTCAGGCTGAAATACTCTGCTGTTGAAAATGAAGCTTTGGACAAAACTCGGAACTGATATGAAGCTTCACGATGGACCCCCAGCAATGTGAGATCAGAAACTGTTCCCTTCCCAAGTGTCGTCACTCCTCATTGGAAAAAAGACCTGGCCACCAGTAGAGTGAGAAAGCCTGAGACAAAGGCCTTAGTGGGTCCTGACTCTGGGCAGGGAGACTAAAGATAAGCTATCTATAGGAAAAGAACAAAGGAGTCAGCTTTGGGACAAATTTTTTTCCTTGACCCCCTGTACAGCCTAAGCCTAAATCTTGTGACTGCAATGGCTTTTCACTCTTTCTGGAGCCTTGGGTAGGGGCAGTTCACATTAAACATACTCCTCCTGAAGTCCCCATTTTTCCTTTTTTTTTTTTTTTTTAAATCATGAAACACATATTTGGCTGGCTTTTTTTTCCCCCATGAAATAAGGTGGGCCAGAACACACCCAGTGTAAGAATCAGCGTTTTCTAAAGTAATCTGGAAAGCAAAAGCTTGTGCTTGTGGCAGGTGGTTCGTGAAAAGCTACTTCTTGTTACTTTAAAGCATCAAAAATAAGAACGCTGTTTCCTGGCTCTTTCTAGCTTCCTCTGCCCTATTTTCAGTTTGGACTTTCCCTGAGGTATAATAAAAAATGAGACATTTGCACCCAGCTGGAGAGCACCTTTCATGAGCTGGAAAACGGCAGAGTTCATTTCTGGCGTTTTTCCTGCTGTTCATGAGTAACTACCAGGACAAACTCACTCGAATGAAGTGCAAACTTCAGTCCCCAAGGCTTGTCAGTTCAGAGCTGATCCTTTCAGCCACTGCGTGCTGGGTAGGTACAAGAGAAGACTCAGAGTTTCTAAAGCAAAGTAACACTACTGAGAAAACAAAAAAAAAGCCCACTTTATCGAGCGTTCCTCCTGGCTTTTCCAGTCCTTCCTGTCCCAGGTGGCACAGTATACAGTCATTTAGTTATCCTGGGTCTGAAATATTGTAATATTACTGTTCTGAAGCTCCTTTAAACCTAGTTTTACTTTACTTATATCCTGTTTCCATCTTATTTAAGATTAAGGAGTAATTTGTTAAAGTATTTGCAATCTGGCCAACATGAGTCACTATACTGTATCATGTCTTGCTTACTGCCCTACTGCTCTGCCTGGTGCCTATGGTTTGATTATCAACCACAGAACACTCTGTGTTGTACTGCTCTGGTCATTTCAGCAGATATAAAGATTCACCATTCCATAGCCTTACCAGCTTCCCATCAGTGCTCCACTTCTCTGGTTTTCACCACCTCTAGACGAGACATTTTTTTCCCTTTCCTCAATTTTTGTGGGTTGGTGGGCTTTTTATAGGTTTTGGGGTTTTTTTTTTTGTAGTTGTTTTGGGGTTTTTTGAGATTTTGGATGGTTTTTTTTTTCAGAACTATGAGTTTTGCTCTCTTTATTTTGCGCTCCTGGTTTTGCCTCTACTCTGGTACCTGGTTTCCATTACTTCAGCCTGTGTGCTTGTACTCTACCAGTTTAAAATAATGCTTAGGTACTTGAGACTTGATATTTGGAGGTCTTTCTCAGGAACTGGTATTACACATTCCATTAATTAGTCTGCCTTTGATTATGGAATGTTTAATGTACCCAAATTTTTGTTTGTTTTTCAAAGGTCTCTCCCTTGAAATGTAAGTATACTTATTCTTTTCTGTTTCTTGGTTTGGGGTGAAAAATCCACCCCATATAGTCCATCATTTTATTGTGTCTGAGGTTGTAAAATACATGAAACATAGATGCTTGATCTGAGTTTTTTACCTTCTCTCCTCCAAAAGAGGAGGGAAAAGCTTCCATTTCACTTTTCATTACACTTGTAAGCAGTCCCAAATATAAAGCAATTTCTTTCTTCCGCTATTTCTTAGAAAGTGTTTGCTTTTCAACAAAAATCTGCATTTCAAAAAAGCTTAGCCTGTCCACCAGGGCAGACTTTTTTGGACACCACCCCCATTGCTGATCTGCTTCTTTTTCTACAGGTTACTACTTTTTTGGAGACTCCTGAGTCTCTTTAGACATGTGCCTAGAGCTAGATTAAGGTTTTATATTCAGATGTTTTTTCTGTTTGAAACTGTGCTTTTGTTTAAATGTTTAAACACACTGCAGTAAGTCCATTTAATAAACAACAAAGATACTTTGACTAATGTTAACGAGAGCCTATTCATGTTAACTAGCCTATTCATGCTCACAATAAAAAGACAGACAAGGTCATTCAGATGAAGTCACAAGATGACATGGCAACATGTTGAAATGTATTGTGTTTATTATTTAACTGGTTCTGTGCAGTCATGTGTGGGACTATAACTTCAAGCTAAATGATCGCTTTGGTGTGTTTATCTTCCTCTGAATTTTTTCTGCACAGTTACATTAAAGTGCTAATGCAATAGCCCCAGAGAAAGAAAAGTAACTGCAATATCTTGAGGGTGTTTATCTACAGCAGAAGCTACGTGCTCTTTAATCCGTTAAGTAAGCAAGATGTGGGAGAGAAAGCCATTCAGACTTGGATTCCTATTTTTCACAATGAAACTCGTGTGCCTGAGCTCGCTCGCTGAGTACCAAAAATAGCTCAGCAAAAAGGGCTTTCCTTGAGCACTTCCATTATTCACATGATGCGGCACCTTACATAAGGCGAGGCGTGCACGTCATCCCGCCGAGCGCAGTGCACACGGGGGCTAGCGGGCAAAAATTTCCACTGGGGACAGGAGTACCAAGTGTTTTAAAGGCAAAGTCAGGCTGAAGGCACTGATTTTTTTCAATGGTAAGTCTAGAAAAATCTTAGAAAATTGTTCAGGGGATCTGAGGGAGGGATTTCAGTATGATTGGGTATGATTAAAATGGCAGAGATGGCCTTTGAAAACCAGTGTTAGTCAATGCGTACCTCTTCTCTATGTAAAGATGGAAATACTAGATAATAATCTTGACAGTCACAATGACTTTGTTTGCGTAATTGAGGTACCCCTCTCTTCATTGGCAGCTCCATCCAGAGACCAGCAATTCTCTGGAGCACTTGACCAGATGCTGCCATCCTTGCTTAGTGAAGTTATCCTTTGCTGCTGTAATCATTTAGTCTCTGTCCCAGCTCTTTCATCTGAAAATACCATTTGTGCCTCCCTTTTCTAATCTGCATGCATGTGAACCCCTTGGCTGCAGCACTGTTATTTGTATTGTTCTTTGTTCTCTGCACATGGGATTAAATATGTCACAGCTTCCAGCTGCACAGTTTTTCATTCAAACTATAAAGTGTTGCTTTTAAAACTACCGGTCCCAAACTTAACCTTTATTCTTGGTCACAGTGGTAACCATCACACATATAATTTAGGAAGTCATCTTTGAGATAGTGGTATGAATACTAGAGTACTTTGACTCATTTTGACTACTGATAATTTAACATAATAATTACTGTTTTCGAAAAAGGATGATTGAACCTGTGTAAACAGAATTCTGCTTCCCTTAAAGCCCATAATTTTGAAAAATAAGCAAATCTTGTTTCACTATGACAAATCATATTTTAAAAATAAATTGTTTTCTTTTAGGTGATCTGGCACTATGTAAATTTAGATTCTAATATAATGAAATTGTATTACATCCTCAGTACGGTCAGACTTATGGCTTCTGCACCCTATACTCTCCTTGCAAAAAGCAGTATCATGATATACAATGAATAGGCAACCATTTCTCTCAGCAGTGAACTATTGTTACTGATGGAGGTATTTCACCATGAGCAGGAAGACTACATGAATCTTTAGGACAAGCATTGAATGCTTTCTCCAACAGAAACTGCATGGGGGAAGTACACAGGTTGAAGCACTGATTACCTGAGGATCACAGAATATCAGGGATTGGAGGGGACCTTGAAAGACCAACTAGTCCAATCCCCCTGACAGAGCAGGAACACGTAGATCAGGTCACACAGGAACGCGTCCAGGTGAGTTTTGAATGTCTCCAGAGAAGGAGACTCCACAACCTCCCTGGGCAGCCCCTTCCAGTGTTCAGTCACCCTCACTGTGAGGAAGTTTTTCCTCATATTTAACTGGAATCTCCTATGTTCCAGCTTGCACCCATTGCCTCTTGTCCTATCATTGGATATCACTGGGAAGAGCCTGGCTCCATCCTCCTGACACTCACCCTTTACATATTTATAAACATTAATAAGGTCGCTCCTCAGTCTCCTCTTCTCCAAGCTAAAGACACCCAGCTCCCTCAATCTCTTCTCATACCAAGGGGAAGTAATGCTTAACCAACCTGATTGCCTTTTATGAAGACGTAACCAGGTGGATAGATGATGGCAAAGCAGTGGATGTAATGTACCTTGACTTCAGTAAAGCATTTGGCACAGTCTCCCACAGCATCCTTGTAGATAAACTGAGGAAGTGTGGCCTGGACAATAGGGTAGTAAGGTGGATTGTGAACTGGCCGAAGGATAGAAGCCAGAGAGTGGTGGTCAATGGAACAGAATCTACTTGGAGGCCTCTGTCTAGTGGAGTCCCTCAGGGATCAGTATTGGGACCGGTACTGTTCAATATAT
>VZTM01003437.1:6917-41365 GCA_013400555.1 Jacana jacana | reverse complement strand
CATCTGGAATATTGTGTCCAGTTCTGGGTCCTTCAGTTCAAGAAGGACAGGGAACTGCTTGAGAGAGTCCAGGGCAGGGCTACCAAGATGATTAAGGGAGTGGAGCATCTCCCATACGAGGAAAGGCTGAGGGAGTTGGGTCTCTTGAGCTTGGAGGAGACTGGGGGGGGACCTTATTAATGTTTATAAATATGTAAAGGGTGAGTGTCAGGAGGATGGAGCCAGGCTCTTCTCAGTGACATCCAATGATAGGACAAAAGGTAATGGATGCAAGCTGGAACATAGGAGATTCCAGTTAAATATGAGGAAAAATTTCTTCACAGTGAGAGTGACTGAACACTGGAAGGGGCTGCCCAGGGAGGTTGTGGAGTCTCCTTCTCTGGAGACATTCAAAACTCGCCTGGACACATTCCTGTGTGACCTGCTCTAGGTGTTCCTGCTCTGTCAGGGGGATTGGATTAGATGATCTTTCAAGGTCCCTTCCAATCCCTGATATTCTGTGATTCTGTGATTCATCTGGGCGATGCTCCACTCCCTTAATCATCTTGGTAGAATGCCATTGGCCTTCTTGGATGACAGTCTCTTAAGGTGTGTTGTGCTTTCATGCAATGCTCTGAGGGTTGCAGCACTTGTTTTTCTTAGAAAAAGACCCAGCAGAAGCAATAATGAAAGTAGTGACAGAGGTGTAGGCTTACAAATATGTTTTGTAGGTCTAGCTGCTGAATCCAGGAATCCTGGTCAGGCGTAATATAAGGCCTATTTTTTCTCTCCCCACATTAGCACTAAATGATGCAGTATAAATATTCAATCACCCCTCTTTTGCACTATCTCCTCTTTTGAATAATACCTCAGCAAGTCAAGCTCCCTGCTTGTGAGGCTTTTGAGGCACCACAGGCTATGTTCTCCTCTGCACATGAACGTCCTTCTCTTGATCAAAAAAGTACCGAGCAGCAGCTATTGTAATATTGCTCCAGAAACCTCTGTCTTCGTATTTCTCCTCTGTTCACCTCTCAAGTGCACATTACTTCTGTGGTGGGAGTTCTCTGGTGGAAATTAGCACCCTCTGTGTAGTGCCCTGGTTGTATTCGTAATAATACATACAATACAATAATACATACAATACAAAAGCAGAAGAGAGGTTGCTGTAAACTTTCCTTAGAGCGAGGATAACCGTACCTCACACAAACTTAGCTGGACTACTATCACTTTGTGCTGGTAAGACGCACAAGACTAAGTACTTACTTGGGCTGGTTTTGTAGTTGGATGGCATCAGCTTTCCAGTGGCAGCATAGTAATATTGCTCATATCTTCTAGAGAGAGACCCTGATCTTTTTCTTTTTATGTTCACTTTTGTATATAAGTAACTATGATTATTTCTACAATAGAAAGTATCCAGAAATGAAGACTCTACTTCTTGATGTTGTAGCTCTGAAAGTGAACAATTTAATGCATTGCAAACCCTCAATCTTAATTTTGCCAAACTGTGGGTTTTCTTTTGATTTTGAAGTGTACTACTTCCCTTACAGTGTACAAAATCCACTGAAATCATCTGCATCTTATAATCACATAACTTTACAGAGCTTGATCAAAGTCAGAGACCCATTACAGCTCAAAATCTGCTCAGGCAGTGTTTTTGTTCTGGGAAATCAGGCCCTGAAAGATTTAAATCCTGTTCCCATTTTATTTAAATGAATACATTTCATTTCTCAGTCATCAGTACCAAGCAGTGAGCTGCACACTAAGCTTGTTTCTCTCTCCATCACTGGTTTTATTACCTTCCCAACTCACCCGTAATCTGGATCTATCAGCTGCTCTCATATTGCTTCTGATCTGCTACATGTTACACTGTGTAAAAGATTTCAGCCCACGGCTTTTCTCCAAGCAAATAAAAAGAAACCAATGAAATACATTTTTTTTTTTTATCCATAGCTATTCATACTCCACTAAGCAGGGCTCAGGGCATCAAGAGGAGGAACACTGCAGGTTGACAGTTCAGGAGCAAATACCCTACCAATAAAAATGCATTTCATTATACATACCACATTTTGTTGGAAGGCGCTCATCTGAAAGATGACACAATGTGGGATTTACTGTATCGAGGAATTTCCANCCCTGCATTTATACAGAACCAGGCTACTGAATATACATGCACTTTCTTTGGGAGGTTTGGAATGAGGGTGGCACAATCAACTATGATAAAAAGCAAGCATAAGGATGGGCCACAAGAAAGTACAACATGAAACTGCTGTTCATGCTGGGGACAGTTCTATGTACTTTGTGGGGACATTTAGCAAAGAGAATACAAGAGACCATCAGTGATGTCATCAAAATCATCCATTTTGCTGATTTATGACATCGGTGCACATAGTAAAACTCGCTCTTGCTTTCTCTTTCTCACTACAGTTTTACCCTCAAACTTGAATTGCCGATCTGATTCACTGTCCCGTAAGCTGATGAGTCTTTGCTCCGCAAGCCATTCATGCGCCGCACGGACTCGACGCTTTCATTCCCAACAGTCATAGTCTGTGCCTGTCCCCAGAGTGTCAGCATAGATAGCAGCAGCAAGAATGAGAATAGCACAGCAGCAACACAACGACACACATACAGAACACGCAAAGAGAAGAACGGCTCAGTTAGAGAAGACCATCATGCAAAACAACGTGAGTCACTTTCAAGGCACAAAATAAACTGAGAAAATCATGAGAGAGAAGTTCCAGTAAAGAGATGCGGAAAACATCTCCTAAAGAGATGGCTTTAGTGACGTTATTCCATAATTTGAAATTCATGCAACCAGTTTCATAGGAAAAGTGGAAGCAAGCCTGTGCAAATGGATATATGTCTTACTCCAGCAGAATATTGCCTTCTATTTAACTAGGGTTTTAACCATTTTGCAAAGAATCTATATACTGACAGACTTCAGATAAACAGAGGTCTTCTGGTGATTTGGTTTTAAAGAGTTTTCTTTTAATAGTCACCAGAAAAACTATTCCTGCAGCAGGTGAATGACAACTCCCATAGAGCAAAACCTCACGATTTCTGAGTGATGCCTCTGGATACTACTACTTACCTACTTATTCATCCCTAAAGCGGGCATTGTATCCAAAACTGAAATTACAGACCCCATACAGCAGCTTTTGCTGTTGCCATGCTGGTTATGGAAACAGAGGTTTTCCAGTGGCTGTGCATTTGGCATGCACACCTGCAGACGGGCAAGCATTTCTGCTCTCTCCTGTAATCTAATCTTAATGGGAATCTCAGTTCACCGGACAATAATGTTAAAGCAGAGAACAGCACTGGATTGCTTCCCAGAGCATCCATCAAATATTATATTAGCTATAGGACATTTATTAGACAGACCTGTCAAAACACAAATGCCCTATACCGTTGTTGTCAACCGTCTTGTAAAGGAAACCATTATTTGTGGCTTGAAGCACTCATGCAGTTCAAGCAAATATTTACTTCACCTAGCAAATGCATATGTACATGTTTGTACTGATACTGAAAACCAGTGACATAGACACAGGAAGGATGAAGCCTTTATACTTATGGGAATGATCATGATTGGACTAAAATTCAGCTTAGTGTTTATTCTCATTTTTCTATTTACTAAAGAAAAAAATCAGGAAAGACGGACAGACTTCCTAAAAATATGTCTAGATTGACGTCTAGGTTAAAAACAACCATTTCTTCTATGTTAGAATCACTGGTAAAAAATGATGTGATAATGATGCTCAAAAACATGCCTATTGTTAAAAATTTTAAGTTTGTATCAGTAACAATCTGTGAAATAGAATCTAGAGAGGAAATTATTTTAATCTTTTTCTTTTCTTAAAGTCGTCATGTTTCCTGGTTTCAGCTGGGAAAGACAGCAGTTGCTGGTGGTTTAAAAATGAGGGCAGAACTGCCAGTCATTCTGCAATGGACTACCCTAAATAATCTCATATTTTAGCACGACCAGCTAGGGCAACACTAGAAAAGACAGGCTTTAAGCATGTACTGATGTCAGCACATCTGGATGATATCAAGGAGATAATACTGTATCTATTTCATTGCTACCAATGTTAGGTGCCACATAGTAGCACAGTATTTATAAAGGTACAACTGCCTCAGCAATTGCAAGAAGAGAATAATATTCTTGGAATAAGTGACCAATCTATTGACATTTATTGATAACTTCATAAACTGCAAATAAAATCAACAGCTGGTTATCAGTTCTTTATCAAGGAGCAAATCACTCGGAAACTTTAGAATGAAACTCTCCTGCAAGAGCTAGAACTGAGATGAGAAATCAAATGCATGGCAGGGCAGTGTGAGTAACCCCAAGTAAAGAGAAGTTCTACCTTATTTTGTCTTCTTTGCCTTCTTCGAAGCCTCAGAAACTCCTTGTGCTGCCGTGAAACAAAGTTGACTGCTGCATATTCCAGTAACGCAGCAAAGACAAAGAGAAGGCACACGGCCATCCAGATGTCAATAGCTTTTACATAGGAGACCTAGAAAGAAATAGGACACAGGACATTATACTTCAAGCTTCTTCATAAACTGAGGATATTGATGTGAAAAAAGAAACTCATTTCTGCACAGCATGAGATCCAGTTGTTCAACGAGATGGGGTTCTTGTTTTATGCTTTCATTTCTTAGTTTATTGGCTTATAAAAAAGAAATAATACAGCTATTAATGGAAATATGTACATGCAAAGAATGCACAAATTATGAGTTTCTGCCTTTAGGAGAAGAATTAGGATTAGTCTAACAAAATACAAGTGCTTTTATAGTCACAATCAGAGTTTATCAGAAAGAATACAAATGCAGGGCATGATACAATACCTATTGAAAAGCAACTCAATAAAGTTTATAGTGATCATCCTTTTAATCCTTTATGAAGAAATTACTGTATTGATTAATTAACTATGTTTGGTATCCATAATCTCTAAGTAAACTTGGGCTACTGTATCCCAAGTGTTGATATGACCTTACTAATTAAATATTAGATCGTAGTTTCTTGACCTTTATCCAACAACTCTATCAGAAAAATAAGTCTTTATAGGTATTATCTGCTACAAATACCTAAATATCAAATGCCTCTGTTCTAGCAAAAACCTTATTTTTATTTGAATTGACTGGTCCACAATAAGATCAGATATATTACAACACTGCAATGTCACAAGATTTTTATGAATTTACTCCCACCAGGCCAAACAGTTGCCACTTAATAAGTTATGCACTATGCATATCAAAGGTACATTGTTCTCCATAGCTGCATTTAGTCTCTGCCTTTCTTTGTAGTCTTGCAGTTTTTAAGCAGAGATCTTATTATTAGGCAACAGCAGGTTGTCTCTTTTGTTTATCAGGTATTACATCTGAAGCAGAATTCATATAATCTGATTTTTAATACCTACAACATAGCTAGCTGCCTAAAGTATTTCAGTATAAATAAATGAAGGAATGAGGAGGAACAGGCATTTCTAGAATACCATGTATCTGAACAATTATAGACAGCTTCTCTAGAAACCGATGAATAACACCCAAATAGTGCTTCTTCATCTTCATGTCTGTAAAGAGGAGCTTAGAACCTCTGTGTAAGCATAGGCACACAAGGGGATTAAATATCTCATTACATACTGTCACATTTGGGACCTACACTCCATTTGCTAAACCACGACATCCAGCAACGCACGTATCTCTGGTACCACACTAATCAGTTCTCTGGAGATGTCTCAGTCACCTCAAATGGCATCACCATACAACTGAATCAGGGTAAGACAAATGGATCATACATAAACCCTGAAAAAAACACAATCAAAAGTATTTAACATCTGAATAATACCCTGCAAGCCAAACTTTCCAATGCAGTCAAAACATGCAGAGGTCTGAAGAGGGAGAAAAGGATACATTGTAAATCTAACACTCTAATGTTTAGGATATCCAGTCTCCACTTTGGAGAGTCTTTTTTAGAGTCTCCATCTCTCCCCTTTAAACCTATTCAAAATGACCTTGCTCTTATGGTCATGGATACCATTTTATGATGAAGGGAAGCACACCTGTTTCAGTAGGCTTTGCTCTGATTTACCATGTGCTTGAATAGCATCACTTCTCAAAATCTGCAGAACATTTTTTGTTAACGTTAAATAGTTTATATTGCATTACATGCGCCAGCATGCAACATGACCAGAGGAACTGGCACTTAAGGCATGTCAGAAAGGATACAGAGGTCTCTCCTGCAGATCCTGAACACTGAGCAGGACATTTTAGAGGACCCAGGTGCTGTTATTCAGCCTGCATCACTGGAACATTCTCTGGAGGCATTCAAAACCTACTTGAATGCGTTCATCTCTAGCCTGTTCTAGGTGAACCTGCTTGGGCAGGGGGGGTTCAACTAGATAATCTCCAAAGATTGCTTCCAACATCTAAAATTCTGTGATTCTATAATATAAATTTCAATAGCTGAGCCTATCACACAGCTCCACTCTGCAATGCCCACAATCCAACATGCATAGGCTAAGATGGAAGCAGAGGATTTAGCAGGCTAAGGTGACACTATGAATCTGTGCCTTTCAATTAGATGCATAGCAAGTATGCATTTCTCTCTCCCACACATAAAAAAAATGTACAAGTTGAGCAGCTGTGAAACCCAGTAAAAACTCTACAATATCCCAGACACTCTGTGCCACAGGCTGAGGCAGAATAAGATCCAAGACACTAATTTGTGTAAAACACAGCTGAGTTTAGATTGTCTGCTACCTTCCTTGAAGGGGCAGCTTGTTTTCCTTTACAAATGTCCTTAGGAGACATATTAGACATGCATAAACAGCTGGACTGTGCTGCCAGAAACAGCACAATGCAGGGAGATGAAGCTATAAGAATCAGCATTTCTGATGGTGCAAATCCTGTCCTAGTGGGGATAAAGCACTGAGGGCAAAAAAATAAAGAAAGCCTCGAGTTAGCCTTCCTGTCACTTACACAGTGCTGCCATAAATGGCATCCACACAATTGCTGAGCCAGCTGGTTTATTTTAACTCCAGCCTGCTGGGCTGGTATCAGAGGATCACAATATACTTGGCAGGTACGTAGCTTGCTTTATTCTTTAGCCATTGCCATACCATAGTGCAGCTTTAAATGAGAAAACAGAAAGCAATTACTTCCAACAACACATTAAAAACAAATAAAAGGGAAAACCCTGCAATGAATGAAGGCTGACCCCTTTGTTTTAAATATTTTTAAATATAAATAAATAAAAATAAAAATATATTTTTAAATACCTTATGTAATTTTATCTATGTATCCCCAGTCTGTCCAGAATTATTCTGCTATAAGGCTAAAAACCCATGCAATTTTCTGAAGCCAGACTTTTTTGTAGCACCTCTAGGCATGGGAAATATTATGGATCTGTTCCACCAAGCTTAGGAGCAACTCACCTAGTACGCATTTCCAAATAAATACTGAAGTGATTGCCCAGTTTTTACACCAGCACTTTGATATCTAAAGCATGTGTAATGGGAAGTCTTTAACCTGTATCTTCCATCTACCAGACTGCAGACTGATCTGAAACGGAGCTCTCAACTATCCCTGTTGAAGCTGTTCCAATTTGTATGAAAACACTTAAAAATACATTTGCCTGGGGACTGGGAACAGAGGCTCCCCTTCCTAGATGCAAATCTTAAACAGTGGAATATGAAGTCATTCTCTGTCTTTGTGTCCCAAACACAAGCAGGGATTGAGAAGGCCCTATCACAAAGTATTTCATGATGCTTGAACAGTTTCCCCAGTAAAATGAGCATAGAAAGGATGTGAATTTGATCTGCACATTCCAGGTGAATGCTATAACCACGTGCCTACTAGATGCTGTAGCTTCATACCACTGTGTCTTACACGTCAATGAAATGATTTTTTCTAGGAGCTTCTCAGTCATTTCTCACTTAACTCCATAAGAAACTCTCCATTCAGCAGGCTCTGGTGTGCATCTCATATTTCCTTTGCACTGTACAAGGAACCTTTCGCATCCACTTTTCAGTTATGAGTGATATGCTCACGGGAGCTGGGGTCTGAAAAGCTGAGTAGTTTGTTTTATTGTAGGTACATCCATTGCTTTGGGAGGTTCTTCCACCAAATTCATAACCAGCATTATCAGCTACGATTTTTTTCCCCAGTTCATAGCATAGCATAAAAACTTGTATGCTTGCTCAGCTAAAAGACTTACATCATCAAAGAGATCTTATCTACACTGCAGAATTCCATTACAGTACTCCTACTGAAGTTCAGGTTCCCAGAGCAGATTCCCATTGAAATTTAAGTCAGTTGATTTTTACATCCATAACCTTCCCCAAGAACCAGGTGTACAAGGACAAGGATAGGACAAAAGGAACTGGCCTCAAGTTACACCAGGGAAGGTTCAGATTGGATATTAGTAATTTTTTTTACACAGAAAAGGTTATTAAGCATTGGAATGGGCTGTCCAGGGAAGTGATTGAGTCAACATCCCTGGAAGTATTTAAAAGACAGATAGATGTAGCGCTTAGTGATATGCTTTAGTGATGTTTTTTGGCAGTATTGTGTTGCTGGTTGGACTAGATGATCTGAAAGGTCCCTTGCACCCTAGCAATTTCATAATTCTATGATCTGCTTTGGTAAGGACTCAGGAAACAATTGTGTATCTCTAGCTTCCCTAACTACCACATCCACTGTCCATAGTCACTACTGTCACTATATAGGAGAGTGTAGACCCTGATTTTTTTGGAGAAGGTTTTGTCTCACCTAAGGTAAAACGTGTTACGTACATGTGGTTTTTTAAATTAGTGGTAAGAAATATGTATTTTTAGGACAAAATGCTTCTAAGTGAAAGGTAGATATCTAGGCAATATTCAATTTAACTGTACCCTAAAAATTGCAGTCTCTCCTTTTTCACTAAGACTAGAGTTTTTGATGTCTTTTAGGTATACATTTTTTCTTGATATATGTCAACTTTGGTTAGGTAAAGCCTGATAGTCATCTCTGTTAGCTGGTATCTTGATGTAATCCTAAACAGAACCGAGGTGAATAACAGAAGTTACCCCACACAAGCCTATGCAATAGAGACTGTTACCTGAACATTTGTGACCTCTTGCGTAATTTGAATGCAAGATATGCAGTAACACTATGGATTCAGCATTGCCATTATTAAGCTACCAAGTATAAAATGAAAAAATAGTGGTGACGGTTTGTTCAAAGTTAGACCTTGTGAAAATTCCTCTGAAAGGCCTGTAAACCCCAGCAGCACACTGGCTCCATTTATTCTGCAGCACCACCTTTATAAGTGGATATTTGGAAACTCTGCCTCATTCAGCGTTATCATGTTCAGAAAGCATAATAAGGTTTCTTGCCCTGTTCTTTCTTTAAATAGCTGCTCCAATTTTTACTTCATGTTGCAGAGCTTCCTCTCTAATGTTGTTTGGGAGAAGGGGATTTAACGGCTCCCACCAATAAAACCATAAATTAGATCAATTATTCAGATGCTCTGTAAATGTTTTAGGGATAGCTAATGAGGGAACTTTTACAGAGTGAGAACTGTCTGCACCAAGAGCCAAGTATGATGAGGTTAAGAATAGTAAATGTGACAAAGCAACTCTATTGCCTTACAAAATTTTCCTTGTTTATTGTTTGGCCATACCCACTATGTAAATAAAAGACCACTTTATGTTCTATACAGCACTGCTGTAGCACCAATGAAGTCAAGTTCCTGGAAATTAAAGCCTGAGGAGGATTCACTGTTAATGAAGGCTTTGCAAAGATTAAATCTTCCACTTTTCCAGCTCTTTTCGTTTTAGCACTGTGACTCTCTCACAGCTCTGTGTACCTTTCCGCATATTGCCACGTGTCACCACCAGGATGAAGCACGCTTTTGTGGAGACAAGCTGGGGGAAAATATGGCCATGGGTCCTGCAGCTGAGCAGCTGTCATTTGTCGAGGTTTGGGAATCAACCCAAATGTGAGCTCTATTTCTGCTGCAGTTCAGTCTCCAGAGGCCGAGACAATGGCTTTGACTCTCTGATTCTGTTGAACAGGTGCAAAATGGACATGAAGACACACTTATTCTCTCTCAGACTTCTGTATTGTGAAAATGACTTCAATATGCAGTGCAAAGTGCAAGCCTGGGCTAAAAAACATACATTCACTTATTTTGGTGGACACAATCTCATGAAAAAGAAATCTTTGACTTGTGATACGAAGCACCAAACCTCTGCTTTTGCACTCTACCACATTCTAGGCAAGACTTTTTATAAAAAAGAAAATTTTCAGCTACTGGAAAACACTACAGTTTGAAATTAATTTCTCCAATGCATTAAAAGAATCTCTTGGGGGAAAGAGTTCCAGCAAATTTTTCATATTGGAAATAGAACAAAGTAACATTTTAAATCAAAACTGAAACAAAAGTTATGTAAAACTGCCTTCCACTATAAGGCACTGATGTTACATTACATTTCACTTTCTTTTTTTAAAATCAAAACATTTACATGAAATTATGTTGTCATAAAACTTACTGGATTATTCTTTTTTCAAATCTTGAATTCACAAAGAAATTGATAGCTCTTTCCTGCATCTCAGCTTTAAATAGCTGAAACTGAAATCACCAATTGTGGTTTCATCACAATTTCCAGGCAGAAGAGTTTCTGAATGAAGGAAGTATTTTCTTTTTTTCTCACTCTTACTCTTGATCTTTCTTTTCACCCAAGCATTTCACCCCCATGAAATATCATCATTCTAAAACAAATTCATATGAGAAAATAAAAATTACTTTCCCAGTCCTAAAAGCTTAGTAATTTTATATTATTTTTTTTGTTCCAATACTTTCCAGCTACTTATCCTTTACAATGTGCAATTTTAAAGGTTCATAGTCACTGTGCAATACCTTGACAGGTCAGGCCAACAAGGCTTTTATCTTGGTGGACAATAAGGCATAAAACAGAAACTAGTTTAGATTTCACCAAATTTAAAATTAATGGAACTGATTGCCTGGTGGAGAAATCTCCATGAGGTATTCAGGAGTGGGCAAGTAAAGTATCTATCAATCACAGCTGGCTTTGGAACCTGCTTTTGAAGAGGGCTGCTTTTACAGGGGGAGGGAAAGAGAATGAAAGCTTTCATCTTCCAGACTGTAGTAAATGCTTGCCTCTTCAAGACTTTTATGTCCATATTCTTTCCATAATGTACTTTGAAATGAAAAAGGTTAAGCAATCAGAGCTACTGCCCTGTTACCAGACAATAAGCACGCATAGTATAGGACAGATTTTGACCAATGAATGAGTCCTGTGGAAGTTACAGTTGTCCTTCATCAGCTCACTTACTGCATTGCTAGGTTGCTTGGGAAGACAACCAGCCTGTCTGGTGGCCTTCTTTCCTTTTGAGGTGAAACAAGTTTCAAATCAAATCCCCAGATGTCCCACTTGGGAACCAAGCTACTATGCTGAGAGTGAAATCCATATTCCAAGATGACATAACTGATTTGGTTTGTTGGATGGATGAATGAAAAAATGACAATACTTGGTGAATGTAAAGCACATTTTTCCCACTTATTTTAATATAAGAACTCTAGGGATGTCCTGTTTTGTGGTAAAACAGAACCAACTTTCTGTTCAGTAATTTTACATCTTAGCTAGGACTGTTCTAATTCCCTGAAATTAACAGCACATTGTGGAGAAAACTGTTTGCTTAAAAAAACCCAACCAAACAAACCAAAACCCCAAAACAACATAGAGGGGTCTCACCTGCAGGGAGGAGTAAACTGAACAAGTGACCCAAAAATGACCATCAGGGTTATGCCATCCTATCTGTACCATGCTCGGTGTAAAACCTGAGGGATCTAAGGGTCAGCATACTTTCTTCAATGGCCACTGTCTGAAGAGGATCCTGTCTGTTTGTCTGCTTTTATCTGATTTGTGTGTTTCTGACTCCAGAGCTGGAATTCAGTTCCCATACGCTGCTGAGTCCAGTCTGGGACTTCCTCAGTCCCTGCTGGTAACATCATCCTGGGAGCTTGATACGTTTTTGTATGTGGAATCATAGAATCATTTTGGTTGGAAGAGACCCTTGGGATTGAGTCCAACCATCAGCCCTACTCTACAAAGTTCTCCCCTACACCATATCCCTCAACACCACATGTGTAGAATCATATATTGTATATATTATATATTTTTCATTATTTACTTTTATTTTTAATTTTAATATTTCAATAGTTTAGTTTATTGTAAACTCATCAATCCTTGTATTTCTTGTTCTTTCCTCCTGGAGAGGGAAGCTGGGGGAGAGCATCTGTCACCGTCATAGACCAATTCGGCCTAAACCATGACAGGATTTTTTAATTGAACAAAATATTTTGTTCAACTCTTTTTTTCTTTTTTATTGTTTTTCACAAACATCTACTTCATGTTCCATTTTTAAATGAGATGTGATCAATTTTCAAAACAAATCAAGAAACAAGCAAGAAATATTAAATCTAAAAATGCCAAAATAAATTCTCATACCGTCTCTACATTATTTAGATTCCGTCTGAAAGTATCCACCTAACTCAGCAGGGACTCTAAAGTTGTTCCAGTCACCCCAAATTGCCTTTTTCAGTGAATAAACTATTCATCCAAAATTTCTTGCTCCATTTCTACCAGTGGTTCTGCCAAGTCATGAGATGCTAAATCTCCCACCCACTGCTGATGCAGAACTAGATGCTGACTGCATTCAAGCCAGGGAAAGTATGGAAACCGTTTGTGGTTTGTTTTTCCTTCAAAGATGAAGGAAATTTTTCTTCGAGTCTTTGAAGATGATCAGGGAGTTAAGGTATTTACAAAGATGCTCACAGAAAGCCCCCTGGGTAAGGGCCAGAAGGGGCAATCGCAAGTGTGCTGAAAAATTCACTAATACAGATGATAGCTATTTTTCTTGTACTAACCAGCCCAAGATGCCATAGATACAGTACTGGTTAGCGAGCAGTGACTGCTACTGCTGTGCCAGTTCAATCCTACCCCCACTGGAGGCAGTGGGCAAGATGCTTCCCACCTTAGAGTGGGGCTGGCCCCCAAGAAACTGCAAGTATTATCCAACACTTTGTGAACCTCTGCAACATGTGGCTAACACATGATTCAGATGACAAAGGACTTGTACAGTATGTCCTGCAGGATGTGATAAAGGGAGCACAGACAGTAACTGCACACTAGAGACAGATATGTCTTTAAATTATGCAACTATATTCTATATGACACATTATAGAAGTAGTAAACTTCTGTTTCAGGTAAAGGAACTCCATTCTAGAGAAGCAATGAAATATTTCTATGTCTATTCATACTTCACATTCTTTCTTCTCAAACACCATATTTCCATCTTTGAAAAATGTAATCCCATAAATACAGAATCAATTATCATATTGGTGAAGCCAAGACTGCTTGTGTTTCTTTCCCAAAAACATATGAAGTATTGGCATCTTCATTATGTGTCATTTCATGCAATCATCTGCTTTAGTTGCCTGGTATTTCCCATTCCTGACAATTCATTCTTTCTGTACAGGAAATTTAGACAGGATGCACCATTTCCACTTCAAAAGCCCTTGACTTCCTTGAAAATAGTGTGACTGTTTTTCAGACATAAAGAAAAAAATATCTGAGCAATAGCTTAAGGCAGTTCTGACCAAGTAGGTTACAGCTGAGAAAACAAAGGCTTGTGCTTTAGAAAGATAACAGTGCTGGTGCTCAGCTTGGGAGCAAACTGGGTCATTTTCTTATGCACTCATAATGCAGGCATGGGATGACCCCTGCTACTGGGAATGAAGTAACACTAATTGGAATTGTAAGTAAGGTCAAAAGCCCACTTTTGCAAATGGGTAGTCAACTAGGTGTTTTATCACTTTTCACTAAGATGACAGTAAAGTGAAATGTCTCTTACCTAGGCCAGGAGTTCAAGTCTAGCTTGACTGCAGAAATAGTTAACAAGAAGGTACAGAAGGGAAATGCTGAATTATTTGGACACAGGAGTTTCTGGTGGCCCTCCCCAAGAACCATGTTGAATTCATGCCGTGTAAACAAAGGCAGAGTGGAATTAGGACTGAGCATCAAGGTGCATGAAGTTCAGACACATGCATGGATCAAATAATAAAGGGACTAGGTGTTTTTGGCTGATTGACTCTTTTCAACTCCTTGTGGAAACAGATTTTGGAGAGAATCAAAATTATGACAGAGAGATAGGGAAAAAATGCAAATTTCTCTGTTCATCATTAACTAGAACTTTGGCATCCACCAGGGCACTGCTGATTTTTATCATTGCCCTGCTGTTGAAACACACTGGTCCGTGCAAGAAGAGCTTGGGGAACACCACCAATCCCACCAGCTCAGCCACATCCCCAACACTGTGTGGAAATAGGCAACTGTGGTTCTTGTCACTCTTCAGTATATTGCCTCTCTCTGTCCTCTTGGTAAAAAGAGTCGGGTTTAACTGGCCAACAAAAATGTGCTCCACCATAGTGTTGCGGACTAAGAGGTAGCTAACCCCACCCCAATGTCATGGTCAGAGGTGGTATGGTTTTGTCAGTTCTCAGACAAGCCAATAAGACTTGCAGTCTGTCCTTCAGCTGTCTCAGAAAGAGGCCTGCAACACCAAGCATTGGCTTCCTGTTACTAATATTCTGCATATTTCTGCTCTTTTCCTCAGTCCCACTTTGTATGTTTTATCTTCTGTCTTCTAGAAATTGGTCTCGAGTAAGAGTTCACAACCACGTGACTAAGTCTTTTTCTTTTTTTTTTTCCTTCAAAACCAACCAGACTTCCAATAAAGCTTTCTATATTCAAAGGGAAAAGCAATCCTCCTGCCACCACAAGAAAACTGGGACTCTGCACATAGACACTGCACAGGTTACTACAGCATCACAGTGCCCCACCAGTTAATTCTTTTGGTTTGGCTTGTACATAAAGCAAGCTCATGTTGGCAGAAATAAAATAAATAATTCCAATATTTGTGACTTTTCTCACATGTGGGCCAAAGAAAGTAATCAACAGGTTGGTGGGGACGCGGTGATCAGTTTATGAAGGTGACAAATAAGGATTGATGTGCCTGCTACAAGGAAGCAGCTTCTTATTGTTAAGTAATTGAAAGACATTTATCACACAGAACACCCCCATATCCAGCTGGGATCAGTGCAAATTGAGAATTACACATGGCTGCATTAAGACACAGGCAAATAAACATACAGGCAGCTTTTGTATCTTGATGACAATGTCACTCACAGGTCTCATTTACAATAGAAGTTTCTGGCTCTTCCTTCTTTGCAAAATCAACAGATAATATTTCTCTAATGCTATTAAATGCCCACTTGACTACTTGGACTCTAAGTGGTAAATCATTCAGTGGGTGAGAGCTTGGATAAAAACAATCACCAAGGAGATAAACCTGAAGAAGATTAAGGAGGAGCCACAAAACCATGATTGCATGATTGCTAGTAAGAACTGCTGGCAGGATTTTGAAACAAAGTCATTACATTAATAAACAGAGTAAAATGCTCATACTTACAAAAGGAGAATTTGTATTTATGACTCATTTGAGATAAGAAGCCAATGTGGTATGTATCTGAGTACAGCCAGAGAGCCTGCTTCTAAATTGCCAGCTTTTCTGCTGTGATTACGGTTTTCTGAACTGGTGGTTTTGTTGGGGGTTTTTTGTTTTGTTTTGTTTTGTTTTGTTTTGTTTTTTTGTCTGGTGGTGTTTTGTTTGTTTGTTTTTTTTTTTTCAAACAGAGCAGTACCTCAGGTTCAGAAAACCCTTTCCATTTCTTCTTTAGATACAAAAGTGCCTCAGCCACCTCAGGTGTAAAGTAATCTTCATTCAGCTCAGCCATGCCAGATGGAGTTATTGCCTCTGCTACCCGATTAGGGAGAATTGCACCAAATTGCATTGTTCTTTGACCTTTGAAGAGTTAACTGACTCAGCGAATGACTGTTATCAAATAACAAGTCAGGATTTCATTTTTGTAGCAATAGGAACACATCTCTACCTTTCATGTAAAGTACTGGTAGATGGCAGTGTAGCTACCGTAGTCGATACCAAGAACATTTGCACCTATCTGTTCATTTTTAGGTATTATTTTTGCATTGGATAGCACAAAAATTGTGCTAAAGCTCAGGTGACTGTAGAACATTCCACAACCTCTCTCTGTGCTGTATTTCCTATTGTAGTCACAAATAAGTGAACCATTAAAAATGCTCCAATTCACTGAACCAAACAACAAAAACCTAAAATAAGAAAAAGGATGCCTAGGGCAATATGCCCTTTTTTCTTTCAAGCTTTCTGTTTTATGAATAGAGACTTGATTTTCTAATTCTTCCCTGAGATCATACTCCTAAAATATGGATTGCTTAAAATTTACAGCAATATAATTTGGTGGGAAAAGGCATGTGGCTCGGTTTTGGTTTTTGTTTTTGTTTTTTTATGATTGCCAGTCTCTTTAGATTAGAGATAGGAAAATTAAATTAATCCTTTGGTCAGATNCCAAGCCTGTAGCTATGCATGGGGATAACCATGCATATGAGAGTAAACCAACTGATGGGATGGTCCATTACATTATTTGGTATCTCAATATGCTTCTTTCTTGACTATTACTTGATCAATTACTACTCCTGAGCCACTTATCATTCTTAATTATTCTTCTGGCTTTGCACTCTGAATTGCTACCTTCATCTGATTAAGTTGGAAGCTAAAAAATGCTTTATTTGTGGATACGGTAAGCAACAGGTGACAATAACAGCACAACAACTAGGTCTGTATATGTTCATCAAATTATTCTCTATCTATCTTTGGGGGGAAATCAAAAAGAAGAAGAAAAGATTTTAAAATGAAAAATAAAAATATCCCTAAAAAAGGTCATGAAGCTGTCATCAAAGAAAACAGACTCAGAATGGATAACGTAGTTCAATTCCAATTTTAAGTGTGAGTCATACTTCATGTACAGTAAAGCTTTTAAGGAAAAGCAGAATTGAAAGAGGATGTACAATGGGAATAATAGAATATGGCAAAGGTGAAAATGTATGTAGAAGAAACAGGTGATCTGAATATGAATTAGCAGAAAGAAAGGAAATTGTATAAAGAAGGCAGGTTAAAGGAAAGAAAATGGAACTCAAATTAGGGGGGGGGGGGGTGGAACAGTAGCATCTAGCAAGATTTATTTTTTTTAATTCATTGAATCAATTTCCATATTCTAAAGGGATCAAAGCTTCCACGTAAGTGTAAATATACCTGTCACACACTCAAACTAGCTCAAGCCCTTAGGCTCAGGATCTGGGATCACATCTGCGTTTGGTGAAACACAGGTTGAGTGCTCAGACTGCTGTTTTGTGGAAGGTCACCTCGCTCAGGACAGAGCAGAAAGCCAAGCACTTAGTCCTTTCCCATGGACTCCTCCAACCAAGGACAAGCCTGACCCACTGTCGATCACACTAACCAGCTCCAGATCATCAACCTGCACCACTTCTTCGGAAGAAAAAGGCTGGGATTGAGGATTTATATTGCACTGGGTTTCGTGATAAAAGTGGACTCATACAGCAGGTTCAAAGCTACTGGCAAGAACCTCCTTCCCTATTTTTCCTGGTCAAATTCTTTGAAATTTAATGATCCTTCTCTTCCTTTTTCTAAACTCAGGTAGTACTTCCTAATAAACCTGTCCTTTCCATCCAGAGATGTCCAACTAATTATTGTCAACTGAATTATGGTTTTGATCCACTTGTAGAAGACCAGCCATGGAACAAAAAAGCGAGATCAAACAGCACAGGAACACATCATTGTATGTTCCCTTTTGTGTTCCTGTGAGACTGCCAGGAACACCTGTGAGGACTGACCAGGTGGGTCTTTGAGTCTCATGTCATCAGCAGGACTCACTCACAACACAGATGAGACAGTGTAATCTTTCACACTTGTTTTCTGCTGCAGATTCTGATTATTTGTAATAGCTTTGTGACAGTCTGCTGCTAACATCATAACTCAGAATACAATTATCTCCTTGGCAATTCAAGAGACAAAATAATCTGTTGATTTATAGTACAAATTGGGCCTCTCAAATTCTGAGACTGCTTCCAAGCGGAGTCTTGTACTAAGGTTTTGTTTGCAGCTATTGTGTTTTTCACCAAATTTCATTTTCACCTGAGCTGTAAATCCAAGTGCTTTCTGAATCATACTGCAACATTAAATTGTCTCCAGTACTCTCATACTAAGAGCTTTGTTCAAAACAGTGCCATCTCACAGCATGGCTGAGTGAAGTAATTTCCAGCCACAACAGCTAGGAATCAAGCGCAAATATATAACAGAAGCAATAGTTAAGAACATTATCCACTCCCACTGAAGGATGTTTGGGCAGAAGCCTTCTAGCCTTGTGTCTGAGACACATGTATATTTCCTTCTCAGCTTAACTTTGAGCCAAGTACTGGACTTTCCCATCAGGAGAATACTTTTCTGAAAGTTATTTGATTGCTTAGCCTCAAGTCCAATGTTTACTACTATAAATTGCTTTGTCTTCCTCATCATTTCCTAAAGCCAGAAATGCATTTCTCCATACTGTCTACAGAATCACGCAGGCACCTGTCAGGATGGCTACTGTTGGCTCTGGAGGTTAAAAGTACTGCAGCCCAAGTAAGGGGAATGGTTTTCATGTCAGTGTGATGCCACATGCTCAAGACTTGTTGAAGACTGTTGCCCCGTAGCAAGAGAAAGCTTTCTGGCTGCTTGCAGGATGACTTCATGATACTGACAGATGTGTGTTCACCTTAAAAAAAGGCTGGAGAAATCCTGGAGGGAGCTAAAAATTCTATTTCTACTGAGCATATCGTCATTGCTCAGTGAATATTCACAGTGAAGATTGCTCATCTGTGCAGGAAGCAGGGAATAAATCACCTCTGGTTCTCTTAGTTCTATTGGCAACTTTATAGGCTTTTGCATATGATGTATTTGGTTTTATCCTTCCTGCAAACACGACGTAATTTATGGTATGGGTCCTTTTAATTCTTTTTTTGTGTGTGTGCCCCTAGTTTGTGTCACATGCTGTGTTAGTCAAACAGTGAATAGGTGAGGTTGACTCATCTACAAGGAGGGGAGATTGCTGTATCTTTGGAGAACTGCTAATCCTGCTCAAATGGAGAAGATTCAAAAGACTTAATGATATGTGCTCCAGAGAAACTGTACTGAGAAGAAGCCAGGTACACCTCAGAGATGATGGACAGAATAATTTCCTGAGACCCAGAGGTGACCAAACTAAGTTTTGTGCCATTCAAATTCATTAGGATGGCTGGAACTGAGGAGAGTGATACGAGGAGAGCTGTGTAAGAATCTTTGCATTTTTGCTTAGCCTTACCTAGGTGCCTTGAGTTTTCTTTATTTAAAAAATAATAATAATAATTCAACTTTTCTTTGTCTATTCATGTTCTGATGAAACGTGGGTAATTTTTAAGTTCAAAAAAACTTAATCTTTTACAGCTTCTCATTGTGGGAAGAAGATACAGGCATATCCACCCAAAGCTTTGGCTGATACAGGGTCTTGACACAGGCACTGTTTCACTGTGCCTTTCAGCCAACTGCTCAGCCTTTTCTATGTCAGACACAGAGTCAGTGGGTGTTTCTTCTGATACTCCTCTCTCTTCTCCCAGGGTTTTGGAGCAGAGAAGCAAAAGCCAGCTTGTTCACCAAGAGTGAATGCCCTGCAATGCCCCTGAAAAGGAGCAGCTACGTAATACCACAGGAACTGTTTCTTTTGGAAAGCCACAGACCTGGGTCCCCCAGAACCTGTACTCTGCTTTCCATCATTCAGCAGGACCACCTGGCACAAGTGCTGCACCAGCCTAAGTTCTCCAGGTCAGGCACTGCTCATGTCAAAAGCTGGAGAGAAAGGGAGAAGCTTTTTCAACTTTCTGGGCAATTCTGACCTGCTTAGATGAGTTGTGTAACTTAAAAGAAGCTGCAAAACTGAACCAGCCCACACAAGAGAAGACAACAGTCTATATATAAATAACAACCTATATAACTTTTCCCCTGTCAGTTCCAGAAGTAGCTACAGAAGAAAAAGGCTTTGAGTTGAGTCATGTTAACTCCCTTTCTCACTCNTGCTTTTTTTCCCCCTTTTTCCTCCTTTTTTTTTTTTTTTTTTTTTTTACTCAGAATGTTATAAGGAAGCTGAGAAAACACATTGGTCAGAATTTTAAATCACAAAGATAAGGTCAAATTATAACTCTTTCAGGACATTTTAATGAACTGCCTAAACCAGTAATTCTATTTACATAACTGGGAGTGAACATGTGTCTAACCAGAATTATTTTGTAGCCTTGCTGGTAAGTCTAGGGTAGCAATAGCTCACCACTACCTTTCTTTCCATCAGTACATATCCTTGCAACATCACTCTGTTCCTGCTACAAGCTTAAATGAAGGAATGCACGCCTACATCTATCATATCCATGTGGTTATTAGAAGCTCCATTTCCATTATGACTCAGCAGAATTAGCACATAATACAGTTTTGACTCCTGTTCAATCAAAAAGAGGAGTCTGCTTGTCCTGTATAGAAGCCCAGATTGTGCTTCCCTATTACCCAGTATTCATGTTCAGCACTAATAAGTGTATCTTTTGAAAAGTCCCTACTTCTTAATAACTCTGATCCCACTAGAAGGTTGCTGAGGAGAGTGACACTTGGCTAGAAATACAGAGACATACTTCATATTATATTTAAGAGCTATCTTTATGTCTGATAAGTTATTAATAGATGTCAGAAATTTCAGTTACACTTGCTTTATCATTATTAATTAGTGCTGTGGGGAAGTACTTGCCTGGCTGGTGAACCCTGTTAAATGTTTCTCACATGAACTGACATTTACTCACTTGTCATTATGTTGGAGATGAAAAAGAAAACAAACAAATTTGAAAAAAAACTATCCTGCATGGTATGTGGTAGCAGAGAGTAGATTGCATCTGATAAGAGTCAAAGATGACAAAAGAGGTCTCAGTATTTCTCTACCTCTTTCCCCTGAAAGATTCTAATGAAGAGTGTTAAAGCTGCTAAGCCACTTGAGTCTCAAAGAGTATGTGCAATGCAGGAAAATATTCCTAGCTCCATTTTAAAAATAGGGAAATTAATGTGTGCATACAGCCAGGACTATAGGAGGAGCCAGTGTCAAGGATCTGAAGAAAGTCTTTATCTCTTGGCTACTACATCTGTGTTTGAGAGTCCAGATCATAGAATCATAGAATGGTTAGAATTTGAAGACCTTAAAGATCATAGAATTCCAACTCCCTGCTGTGGGCAGGGACACCTCCCACTAGACCAGGTTGCTCAAAACCCCACCCATCCTGGCCTTGAACACTTTCAGGGAACTTCTCTGGGTAACTTGTTCTAGTGTCTCACCACCTTCACAGTAAAAAAATTCTTTCTAATATCTAGTTTAAATCTCCTCCCTTTCAATTTAAAATCATTTCTTCATTACCTGATAGAGTCCACCCCCATGTCTCCTGTAGGTCCTCTTCAGGTACTGGAAGGCTTGCAAATGTAGGGTAGCAAATGTAATGCCCATCTACAAGAAGGTCAAAAGGGAAGATCCAGGAAACTATAGACTTGTCAGTCTGACCTCGATACCAGGGTAGGTCATTGAACAGATCGTCTTGAGTGTCATCACTAACCATGTAGTGGACAACCCGGGGATCAAGCCTAGTCAGCATGAGTTTGTGAAAGGCAGGTTCTGGCTGATGAACCTGATCCCTTTTCTGTGACAAGATGATCTGATTGTTGGATGAGGGAAAGACATTGGTATTGTATACCTGCACTTTCAAAAAGCATTTGTCACTGTCCCCCACAGAATTCTCATGGAAAAGCTGGCTGCTCATGGCCTGGATGAGCGTACGATTTGCTGGGTCGAGCACTGGCTGGAAGGACAGACCCAAAGAGTCGTGCTCAGTGGAGTTAAATCCATCTGGTGGCCGGTCACAAGTGGTGTTCCTCAGGGCTCAGTATTGGGGCCTTTTCTGTTTAATGTCTTTATTGATGATCTTGACAATGATATAGAGTGTACTATCAGTAAGTTTGCGTTTGCAGATGACACTAAGTTAGGTGGGAGGGCGGATCTCCATCAGGGCAGGGAAGCTCTGCCGAGGGACTTGGATAGACTGAATCGATGGGCCAATGTTAACAGTATAGCCTTCAACAAGGCCAAGTGCCAGGTCCTGCACTTGGGCCACAACAACCCCATGCATCGCTACAGGCTTGGGGCAGTGTGGCTGGAGAGCTGCCTGGCGGAAAAGGACCTGGGGATGCTGGTCGACAAGTGACTGAACATGAGCCAGAAGTGTACCCAGGTGGCCAAGAAGGCCAATGGCATCCTGGCTTGTATAAGAAACAGTGTGACCAGCAGAAGTACGGAGGTGATTGTCCCCCTGTGCTCAGCACTGGTGAGGCCACACCTTGAGTCTAGTGTCCAGTTCTGGACATCTCAAGACAAGAGGGTATCGAGGTGCTGNTTCATGGCCCTCTGCTGGGCCTGTTCCAACAGGCCCATGTCCTTCCTGTGCGGAGAACTACAGAGCTGGACAAAGTACTCCAGGTGGGATCTCATGAGAGCAGAGTCACCTCCCTCAACCTGCTGGCCACACTTCTTTTGATCATTGTTCCCACCTGGCTGTGACAGGGATCCATAGAATCATAGAATCATTTAGGTTGGAAGAGACCCCTGGGATCATCAAGTCCAACCATCAGCCCTACTCTGCAAAGTTCTCCCCTACACTAGATCCCTTAACACCACATCTAATCTGCTCTTAAACACAGTCAGGGAGGGTGACTCCACCACCTCCCTGGGCAGCTGATTCCACTGACTGACCACTCTCTCCGTGAAAAATTTTTTCCTAATGTCTAGCCTAAACCTACCCTGCTGCAGCTTGCAGCCATTCCCTCTTGTCCTGTCGCTCATTGCCCGTGAGAAGAGACCAGCACCAATCTCTCTACAGTGCCCTTTCAAGCAGTTGTAGAGAGTGATGAGGTCTCCCCTCAGTCTCCTCTTCCTCAGACTAAACAACCCCAACTCCCTCAATCGATCCTCATAAGCCTTGTTCTCCAGGCAACTGGAGAACACCCATGTTGCTGGGTGTTCCACAGAACTGCCTAAATCCATGAGGACCTTCCTGGGGAGACTCTGGATCACCACCACACTGCAAATGGGATTTTGCAAAAGATGAATTTTTGTATCAGTCAGACACATCAGGAGGAGAATGGGAGAGAGTCAGGGAAAATTGTGCAATAATGGTACTGACTCCTTCTTGACTGTTACTGTCAGCTTGGGTTTGGACATAACAAGAAGCAGCAAAGAGAAATTCTAAAAGATTTGGGGCTTTTTTCAGTGTAGGTTACGCTCATAGTTAAGTGATGTGTTCCAGCATATGCAGCTGCAAGAGAGATTTTGCTTAAGTTGTCAATACAATGTTTATTTTGTAAACATATTTGTCAAGTTTGCAACACTTACTCTGCCTAAAGGGTACCTTGAACCTAATGTTATTCCAGCAGCCATGACTTTGATTGATAGCACATCAGGAAGCTTAAGCACAGAAAACTCCTACATAAAATCACTTTAAAGTATGGAAATTAAAATTTAAAGGCTGCTTCTTTAATATGCTTCGTGTACCAGAGCAGCCACAGCCCTGGTCTGAAACGTGGGGGCAACAAGGAGGAAGGGAACCACAGCCATTCAGCCTTACTCCCACAGGACATGTCACAAGAACAAACATTACATTAAGTGGTGCTAATGTAGGAGGGGAGCAGAGGAAAAGAACCTCCAAAGCCTCCTGCTTCTAACAAATGTGCATCTGTTTAACATCCCTAGCTGCCAACTAGCTGCAAAAGAGCACAGTAAAAGCTGCAAACAGAACCTGTTTCTCCAACAAACATGCTCACCGTAACCCTTTGACGCATGTAGCATAAAATCCATAATTGCCATCCAGTTGATATTAATATGTTTTTACCAGAGGAAGGGGTGTACACAGCATCCTCAGCCAAAGGCTTCATCTTATCCATAGTGAACATCTTCAGAGCCATCCAGCATGTTTGACAGCAGCTTTCCTGCACAGTCTCCACAGAAGTTCTGCTGAGGTCTTAGGGAGCTCTTTGCATTCTTATCTCAGGACTGTAATTTTTAGAGTGCTCTTCAATATATATCTTCAGGAAGGCTGCAAGTCCTGCTGGCGCTGGTGTTGCAATGCAGCAGGTGCATTTGCACTGATTTTCCATAGCTACAATAAGGCCTTACAGACTCATTGCTGAAGTAAATGCCATCCTTTTACTGGACAAGTGAGTTCTCATGACTGCATTAGTTCCAATAATCTATGAAGTCATTTGCTGTATCACACTATGTTCTTACTTTAAACTTAACTGAAGCAATGTTCCCCTCTTGGCCTTTCTTAACAACCCAGTTGTCCTAAGTATTTACTTTTTCCCTTTTCTACTTAATGGCTGTACAAAGGAATAACAATTAGCTAGGGGGAGCGTTGAATTCATCTTTCCTCTCTGTCTAATATCCCTTTGATCATAGATATATATAAAAGATCTGGGTGCTTAAGTCCAAACACTTTGCCCTTGTTCAGCTACTGCTTAAATCTGGAGATAAGTTCAGTAGGTCCTTCATTATGTAACTTCAAGGTTTTCTGGCAGCTGAGTTCTGCTCAGGCCTGGAATATCTTCCTATTTGCAGAGAGGTACCTAGCTCTAGCCTGGGTCCAAACATGATTTGGGAGCTACAATGTGAGCACATTGGGCCTGTACATGGGAGTTTATTCACAGTCCACCAAGCACACACTGGCAGCCTCTGGCGCTTTAAAAAAAATACCTTGGTAGCTGCAGGAATTTTAAAACAAAATCATGCCAGACTTTCTATTGAAAGCTTTGGGTACCAGCACTCACCAAGGAAGAGGGAAATACATTCAAATGCCTTCTGAAGCCAGAGGGACACTTCTGGCTGGCAACTCTTCTACCTCCCACAATATATATATCAGGCCATAACCAGGACTGGGAAGAGAAGGGGCTTTTTATCTCAAATGGGAACTGTTCTGCTGTACAGAAAGGAAAGCAACATCCACTGATTTTGTAGAAAAGAAGAGGTAAAAAGGAGGTATGCCTTATATGCCTCTGGTATATTGTCAGACACTGGCTAGAATGAAGAAGCACCCTATCTCATTGGAAAGTTATTAGCTCTCTGTCCAGTTTGAAGTAGTGGTTCTGCTGTTGTCAGAGGAAAGGTGAATGAAAACTATGTGAATGATAGGGGGGAGGATTCAGCCCACCATCTGCACAGATAGGCAGCTGCGGTGTAGACTTCAACTCATCTACTTAAGCGTTGATTTGCCATAGGAACACATTGGCTTTATGGAAGTATCAATTTCCATCCACTGAAGAGGAAACTAAGATAAATACCTGCTAGGCAAATCATTCTGAAAAGCCAGGTCAGGCATTCAAAGTAGTGAGGAAGAGGAAGCTAGAAATGCAGGGGAGAAGAAGCCAATGAAAGTAACTTAGGATTCAGTTCAGAAACTACAAAACCATAGGGATCCCTGACTCATTCTGTCCTCATTTCTGTGAACAGTCTCTGAATTGGAAGAGAAGTTCCCCAGTTTTATACTGGTTTGTCTATTTATCTTCAAGGCTTAACTGAGTCAAACATGATTAAAACACAGTTTGGAAAAGCCTTTCAACACTAGCATTTATTTTAAATATTATTGTTTAATCACCAATTTCCCCATGGTAATTATGCTATGTTTAGGCTTTGGGGTTTTTTAATCGGTGTTTTCCTGTGGCTTGGGTGTGATTCCTGCAGAAGCCTTCTAATAACCAAATAACTAGGACAGCCTAATCTAATAATTTGTGCATGCATATGATGTTCAGGGGGATTATTAAATTTATTTTCTCGCTAAAATGTTATCAGCTTAGAGAGCTGAGCTGTTCCAGGCTGATGGCTTTCTATTGCAAAACTGTTTAATACAGTTGTACACACCAGACTGCAGTTGCACATGCTAATGTCATTTATTCCATTGATTTTGCCTTTTGAAAGGACTCTTGCTGCTCTCTAATTTTTGCTTTAAAAAAGTCCTAACAACCAAAATAACATTGTTCAATTGGCAAGTGTTTGCTGAAACTGAAAGCTGGAGTATTTGTCTAGAGTTTAGTCTAGGGTTGGATATGTTTTAGCTTGACAGGATGTATAATTAACTTAGGACATGAGGCCTTGAGAATTTTTTCCTACTTTAATAGCATTGTATTTCAAGCCCCCAGCACAACTAATTTAAATGGTTCCAGGGGTAGAATCTAATCATTTTTGCACAGGAAGATGGAAGTCAGTCCCTTAGTACTAATTTCTCTGCAATGTAGAAACAGAGATAACAAAGAAAGGGAAAAAGTATTAAATAGCATGAATGCTAATAGCATTACTCAGATATTTTTCTTCTGCTGGCATAATCTAAATTTCAAAGCCACCTCCCACACATACACTTATATATAACGTTTTGATACAATACTTCCTCAGATGTTGCATTCATTGTCATACAGTTTATTCCTAGATATGGAGCATTTTGCTACAGAAAGCAAAACTACATCAGTATTTTTCTGCTTTAATGATTTGTTCTGGACACTGAAAGAAAGACCTGATATACAATAAAACAGGAGCACAAGCAAAGGGAAAGAGATAAAGATACGGGCCAACAAATGTTGAATATTGTTCAGCTGCTTGGCCCATGATATGCACAGTATGTCATGACTCTGCACTTGTACATGCCTCGTAATTCTCATCTGAATGATAATTCTCCTTGGTATTGTTGTAGCAAATATAGCGATACTGCAATTAGCATTGTATCCATTTTCCTTTCAGTGCATTATCTTTGACTTTTTGTTAAGTTTCAAAACCCACATGAGGAAAGCTTTGTTTAATCAGGTAGAGACCATAGCACCAAATGGTGACAAAGATTTCTTAGAGACTCTAAGGAGGCAAAGGCTTAACCCGCTATTCGTATAGCCTTGTTACTTAACCTTGATTATTTCACAAATATTTTTTACTGCAGAAAAGTTCAAATAAAGCATTGACTTTTGAAGTTCAGTTGCATCTGAATGTTGGCCTATTTTTTCAAGAGTCTTATGCAAAGCCTCTTGTTAAACAAGGATACCAGCAGATATGATAATGAAAATGAAGATATTGTCAGGTCCCTGTGGGCTCCAACGTGGTTTGGTTACCCTGACCAGTCTCATCTGGGCACCCAACCAATCTCTGTCTGTCTATAGGCCCAGGCATGTCCTAGTTTGCACTGTGTCATACACCCAGCCAGATCTCCTGCATGGACTTTGGACCTGTGTTACAGTTGGCCGTACCACCTGCCTGGCCCCCAGCTGTCCTCACTAGATGTCTGGGCTTCCTGGACCAACCCTGGTTGAATCTGGGATCTCTATTCCATGCCTTTAAGTGCTGTCTCTTCTCCTACTTGCACCCTAGCCCTTGCTTATCACCTCACCTCATCTGGGACTGCCACTGGATCACATTACTGTCACCACCCAAACCTGCCCACATCCTGTGGGTCAGTGCCCTGGCCCAATCTATGCTGTAGACACCCTTGGTCCCTGGTGTGCTCCCTCTCATGGAGCAGCTTGGCTTATCCTGCTCCCTGGGCTACCACTGCTACTATCACAGTCATTTATGACTTACTTCATGTTTTCTGTGTCTTTCCCAGTGCTATGTGTTTGGACTCTGAAGACATTTCAATATGTAAACAACATAATGCAAAACTCTAGTTTTGCAATCTCTTCTAGTACATTAATAATCAGCCTGTGTCTGGAAAGCTTGCTTCATCAGGGAAGCCAGTTGATGTGCAGTTATTTTGATTTTAGCAAAGCTTTTGATACTGTCCCTCACAGTATCCTTCTGGAAATATTTTTCAGCATACAGCTAGACAAGTTCATAATATGTTGGGTGAGCAATTGCCTGAGGAGTCCGGCTCAAAAAGTTATAGTAAGTGCAGTTACATCAAGCTCATGACCAGTCACTAGTAGGGTTTCCCCAGACCTCAGATTTAGTGCCAGTGCTCTTTGATGCTTTTATAAGTGATCCGGATGCAGGAGTTGAACATACAGTAAGTAAGTTGAAGGTAGAGAGGCCTTACAGAGAGATCTAGATAGACTAGAGAGCTGGGCAATCACCAACCATATGAAATTTAATGACAGCAAGGGTCAAATTGTCCACCTGGGACACAGTAATCCTAGTTATACATAAACTTGGAGGTCAATATGATGGAGAGCAGATATCTGGGTGTTTGGGCTGATGACAAGTTGAACATGAGTCAACAGTGTGCCCTGGAAGCCACGAGGGCCAATCGCATCCTTATAAGAATCAAGCACAGAATAGCTAGCTGGTTGAGGGAGATGATTGTCCCACTCTACTCTGCACTGGTGCAGCTCCACCTTGAGCACTGTGTGCAGTTTTGAGCACCTCAATATATGAAGGACATCAAACTGCAGACTTGGTTGTCTGCAGGACAACCAAGATGGTGAAAGACCCCAAGGGCAAGACTTACAAGGAGTGGCTGAGGTCACTTGGTTTGTTCAGCCTGGAGAACAGAAGTCTAAGGCACAACTGACCTCATTACAGTGTACAGCTTCCTCACAGAGGGCAGCAGAGAAGGTGGCGCTGACCTTCTCTCTCTGGTGACGAGTGACAGGACATGAGGAAGTGGTATGAAACTGCCTCAGGTGGAGTTCAGACTAGACATTAGGAAAATTTTCTACAAAGAGAGGGTAGTCAGTCCTTGGAACAAGCTCCCCAGGGAAGTGGTCATGGCACCAAGCCTGTCAGAGTTAAACAAGAGTCTGGACAACATGCTTAGTTTTAGGTAGTCCTGCTTGATGATCCCCACAGGTCCACGCCAATTTAAGATATTCTATGACTCTATGATCATGCAAATTGTTATTGAAAATTAAGAATTACTATTATTATTGAGAATATATTTTTTTATGCAGAAGTCTGTCAAGAATCAACATTTAGTGTGCAGAAGTATGAAAGCTACAGAACTTTCAAAGAGCTATCATAGTGATCCAGAGTAAGCTCAAGTCCAATGAAAACTTAATTTTGGACTTTAATGTTTATATGATTTTGTTTTAATTTGTCAAATCTGATGAAGAAGGGTAATTAATGAATAATAATTAGTGACAGGATGGCTAAAAACTGCTGATGCAAAATCATAAATCTTCAAGACATCCTTTCCCATTTAGGTCTAGCCACAAATATAAGACTTCAAGGGGCCTACATAAGAGCAAATGCTCTACAAGGAAACAACTCAGGCAGTCTCCCTAAATTTTTGTGCTGCTGACGCTTCTGGTGATGTGTCTGCTTTTCTTGAGTTGTCTCTGACACTTCTTCACAGGTAGAGAAGGCAAAAAGCTTCTCTGCAGAAATTTCTGACTCTTCTGTATGTGCCCTTGCTGTCTGTCTGCAAAAAGTGAGTGAGTGGTTCCCAGTTTACAGGAAGTATAGTCTTCTCCACTTTTAATTTGTGTGGTCCTTTTTCTTTTTTACAGTAACCCAGAAGAAATGCTTGGAAGGTAATACTTATAATAGCTTTGCAGTTTGAGGAATTTTATTCTAGTATTCCATGCTATTTTAGCAAATTCTGTCTCCAATTTATGATCCATTTTCTACAGATTCATGTATTGGGATGCCCAAAAAAAAAGGACATCTAAACCATCATATGCTATAATTAGTCAGTTTTGGTGGGTTTTAAGATGATTGTAATGAAATCAGAATGAAATTCAAGAGGAGAAATAAAAAGAAAAAGGTAGTCATTATGTTATGATTTTGATCCCCTGATATGAAACATGCAAGGAGCAGTAGTGGACATTTATGCCATGTGATATCATTGCTTTTATTCAGCACTTCAACTGTGTCACAAAAGAAGGGTATCAAATTGTTCAGAATATGAACATCATAATCTTTCTAAAAGTAGTCATTGGTCATGGATCCAGGGTAGAATATAAGAAGCCCCAAAATAGGGCTATTTTTAATCCTTATTTCTGTTTTCCAGTGACCTTATGATCACAGAAACTTCTACTGCCAAGTAAGAGCTCTCTTTTTTACTTTTTTACTGAGCTCCTGCACAGCAGAGATTTTTCCATTAGCTCCTGTGAGGCTGACGCAAAATACATTTGTGAAAAGAAGCCCCAACTGCAACTTTTAAGAATCTAATGTATCTTCTTTACCTGACCTTACATTTTCTGGCAAACAGCTCACTGAAGTTCACTTTTGATTAATGTCACTGTCATTTCCATGCTCATCTTCATTCACGAGTAATGGAAGAACCTTCTCTCTCCATTTCTACCTTTAGGTAATGGCAGGATACTCATGATATGTGGGTACTGACTGCTTCATATGAGACCTCAGTTGACTACCTTGAGAAATGCAACATAATATGCACATCGCTTCTTTGGTCCTGCTAAGGTAAGTGAAACAACCTAATGCCACATTGGCATATAAGGAATCCTGATGCTATGGTAACCTGCCACATGAAGCATCCCTAAGAAGCCCCCTTATCTGCAGCAGATGGGAATTTAACTAAAGTCTACAGCAACACACTGTTTCCACATAAGCATTCAGCGAAACCTTGAGTAAGCGCCCAGCTGCATGGCAGGACGTCAGCTCCATCGTTCGCATGCTCCAAGATGAAACATGTCGCTAAATTTGGACAAAAGAGGAATACCTGGCAGCTGACAGGACAGACTCTAACAGAACCAGCAAAGTGACTTTTGACAAATGGAAGTAACTGCAGTTTTCCCTACATTATTATTTTACCTACTTTCAATAAGTAATGTCATTCTGAGAATTTTAATTCACAGCTGCATACGTGTATACAACTTCAAACCATTAAATTTAACCTGTAAAATATGTAATTTTCTGCCAAAAGGGGATAAGATAAGCTCGAATCCCTTTTGATGTATAACTGACCAGCAGCAGTACATACAAAGCCCCCTAATCAGATCTTGTTTTTACCAGGACCACAGCTGAAGAGGTGCTGTTCAGCCTTCCCCAGTCTGCAGCTGGTTAATTCCCATTCAAATGCTGCATTTATGGACAGCAGCTTCTGGGGCTACAAGAAAGCTTTGGTCCACTTCATACTCCTTGAGATGCAGAGGGGTAGGGACACAGAATGCACCTGATGAGGGACACAAGACCCGTCCTTGTGTCTAGACAGTTTGGCCATTCCTGAGCTTGCCCAAGCACAGTAAAATTCCCAAGCTCATGTTTAAAGGTCTTCTTCTGTCTTGCCAAATGAAGTCCAGTGGTTAGCTCAGATGTCCTGGAAGGACGGGTCAGCACTGCAGACCAGGTTACTGGCACACAGTTTGTGCTGTGGGGGTATAAAGAGCAGTCAGGGAGCATGATCTAAGCAGTAACACACCCTGTATTTGCCCACTTTTATCAAAATCAAGCAGGAGGGCAAACAGGATTCACTTCTCACAAGCAGCTACTGATGGCGAACACACAGTTCACCCTTTTCTCTGTTGCTCATAGCTGAGGACCAGGTGCTTATAAACCATGATCCTCCAAACTTCTTCAACCCCTGGAGGTGCAGCAGGCAAAGGCAGTGTTTTAAAATGCCTTTTAAAATCCCCTTCTCACATAAGAAGCGCAAGCGCTTACAAAATGTCACAATTTCACACCAGCAAGCTTCAAGAACCTGCGTTTTCCCTTGAGGCTGGAGTTTTTAAAATACTTGAAATACATTTGTATTGTGTTTATCCTCCCCATTTTCATGTCAAGGAAACCTGTCAGCAATTTGCTATGGGGATAGGTAGAAGGGGTGGGAAGAGTGCGCTGAAAATACTAGAAAATGGCCTGCCATCTTCATCAGCTTGATGCACAGTAACATGTCAAGCCAACTGCAGCTCTGCGGTGCTTACTCTCATGACAAGATAGAGCTTTAGTGTAAGCATCTAAAGATACATGTATATAGAGATAACTGTGGCTCTACCATCTCAGCTTTCAGCTTTTCCTTTTCAGGCAATGTCAAACTAATCAGGCAACCCGTAAAGCAATTTTTTTTTTCACTCGGGAATGGGCAAATTGACTTCTTTGTGCCACAAATCTGTCTCAGTTTTTTTCCAAGAGATTGTTCATTGCAGGAGGAAATACTTTAGAAAGGAAGTCCCAATTTTTAGTGGGATATGATGGAAGTTGAGAAAATTCTTCCCCTTTTGTTCCCCTGTAAAGTAGGATACACTCAAACCTCAGTGGTATCAGCGAGTTTGTTTTCTAGAGGACAGTAGCAGACAGCTCCTGGCTTATATTTGCTCTGTTCCTACCTTTAAATCACTCAGGTTTTGGAAGGATTCTTCCCAAGAAGTAAGCTCCATGTTATTATGGAAACATTTTTTAAAAAGTGCCCATGCACCAAGAGTTCAAAAAGTTTTATGAATTTATAGCACTCATGTTAAAGTACCTCTGAAATACCAAGGTTCCTGGGCAAAATGAAAGCATTCTTTCAGTTTCTTTAGCAAAAGGGTAATCACATTAAGATTCACAGCAGGCCTTCTATTCCTTTAGGCTTTTAACACGAATGCATGCTGAAATAAAAGATCAATGATGGTGTCATTGTCATATAATTTGCAAGTGGCTTTGTGAGATGTTTATTGCATATTGTGTAAGTATTTTTGCATGACCTATGTATTCAAAGTGGGTGAGCTGTGGGAAGAGAATGAGTATGACGACTCCATAATTTCCATACAAAAATAAGAATAACAGGCCAATACTAGTTACTCATACCTTGAGAAGGTCAAGAAGAACAGCTTATTTAGTCTTTGTATGACTGATTCATTGTTTTTTGTTCTCTGAAAAATGTCTAGCTGAAATCCTTGCTTAAATCATGACATTTTCACCCTGCTCTGATCCTGAATTTAAAATAAAGCAATGTAAAAACCTACATAGAATAACGTGATGTAATTTTTCTGGATGTCAAATTTACTCATTGACTTTCCCTGCTGTGAATTTTAGGTACATTGCAGATAACCAGATCCTGGAAGGGTGTATGTGCAAGGATCACAAAATCTTAGTTAAATTCCAGATGACTAAACGGGTCACACAGTTATGTATGACATCCTTCATCTACTTCAAATAACCATTACCATAGCAAGCAAGTTTCCAGTTCTCTTTCATTAACTCTGCCCTAGCAGACAATGGACTGCCAGCTCCATTATTCTGCGGAACCCATGTTTGTTGCACATACTTCACAAAAATTGGAGCTGGTTTATCACAATTTAATGACGTGACTAACCTGGCACAACTGATTAGCCAGTAACATTCAACATTAACTGACAAGAGCTACCTCTCTGTCATCTATTTAATCACAATTAGCTGACATGATACTGGATGTTAAGTTTCTCGGAAGAGTCAGTCATGCAGAGCACCATGTTAGCTAATTTTTGGTCTCCACATTCAAAAAAAATTGATGTTTAATCAAGAAAACACATACAAAGTCTTTCTCTTTATTTTTTTTTCTTGTTCATGTTATATAGCTTCAGACTGACATTCGAGACCAACCTAATGAGCACACTATTGACTACATGAAAAATTACATGTTTGGAAGTGTATGAAGGCAAAGAAGTTCACTGTATATACTGCAACTTTTAAAGTCACAGTTTCTAGAACAATAATACCTGTAATAAATGTTTTCATATTTTGATTTTTCTGTTTTTAGCCTGACTTACAAGGAAAATAACTCTGTGTCGCTGTGCATGCCCCTCGTGATTGTCCATGCAAACCTCTCTCTGCTACTTCTCAGAAACTTGAAGAAATCAATCCATTTGAATTCAATTTGACAGCAAGATAAAAAAATTCAAAGATATCAAATTCCCAAAGCCATTGAATCAGCAGAGATTTGTATTATATGAAAAAAGAAATCCTGGACTCATGGGCCAGGCCAGGTTGGATGGGACCTCCAAAGATCATATAGTCCAACCTTTCATGGGAAAGGGAGCCTAGATGAGTTTATCAACCAGACTGTCAAATTGTACCTTGAAAATGTCCAATGATGTTACCATATCCCTGGGTGAGGGTGTTCCAGTTAAAGTTTGTTCTCAATATAAAAAAAATAATCTTTCTTATTTTGAAATTAAACTTCTCCTGTTGCAACTTTTAACCATTGCCCCTTGTTTTCTCCAGGTGGCTCCTTACAAACAGACTAGGGAGGAATTTTCTTGTCTTCCATCACCATCCCACTAAAAACTTGTGACTTTATATCTAAAGCATTGACAGCTACAGTGAACAGTCCCTTGGGAGAACCTCTGGGTCAGATCTGTGGTACAGAAAAGTCAGTTTAGCCACTCCTAAGTGACAAAAACGATATCCATTCTTTTGTGACTTGTTTAACACTGCCTAAATGTGAAAAGGTGAAAGTTGAGGTGGTGCATCCACAGTTATCTCTATA
>VZTM01003435.1:6575-16768 GCA_013400555.1 Jacana jacana | reverse complement strand
TTAAAGAACAGAATTCAACAGAACACGTTGTGATGTATTTACTGTCTAGACCCATACTGAAATGTTCGATTGAGTCATTAACCTCTAGATTATTTTATATCAAAAATATTTAATGAAATGTTAAGCAAATTTCCACGTTAGGCACTTCCTTTTCCATTCACTCTTAAGCCGCATTTTATATTTTCTGATAAAGTAGTGTATTAATATCTACGCATATTTCACTGGCCAGTCAGTAAAATAAAAATTCACTATCTTCACATACTGTTTTCACTGAGTCCTATGACTTTCTTCTATGCTAAATTTGGCCTATCTCATGCATTTTTCTCTGATTACTACCTAAATCACTACACACAAAGTAATCACAGGTGACTGGCAACTATATTCAACCTGTAGCAAAACAAAGAGATACTTTATTTCATAAAAGCAGTTCATCCTGTGTCAGTAATGTTTTCTATAGCAAGCTTAAAATTTATGTTGAGTACAGCAAGAAGTTTAGGGCTCCTTTTTTCCTGTCTACAGGAAGTTAGAAACAAGACACAGAAGATGAGATCCCTAAAGGAGGTTAGTGAGGGGTTATGTGCCTAAATACCTGTTCCAGAGTAATTTTCCAACTTGTTAGATGGATATGTTATATTTAAATGAAAATACTCCGTTTTACAATTAACTCTGTTATATTTGGCACACAGCCAAACATATGTCCTGAGGGGACTGACAAGCGTATTGCTTGTAAACTGAAGACCAAAATGAAAACAACTTCTAACATTTTGCGGATTTCAGAACTAAATCCAAACTTTGTACTTGGATCAGTTTTAATATTCAAGGGATTTCAAGTGGTAAGAAAAATTGTAATGCCTGTGTCAGTCTCCAAAGACAAACTGAATCCATGACAGAAAAGTAGCAGTGGCTATTTCTTGGCTTAACTTGATTTCTTACAAAGGGACTTCTCAAGAATTCAATAACTGAAATATCCAATTTTCATTAAAAAATTCTTCCTAGAAGCAGTACTAACAGCCAAGGGATTTAGCCTCCCAAAATGAAATATTTAACAGCTTTGCTCATCTAATTAAATTGATCCATTCAGAAAATGTCTTTTTAAAAATTAAAGATTTCTGTATGTGTAGACATTTATTTACCATTTCCAAAGAAAGTACTAACAAAACTATCTTTTGTTTGTTTTAAAGGAATTGATTCCTAGAACTGTTCTAGAAAATCACACTGAAATTTAACCTATAGCATCTCAATTGCTATGTCTTAAAAACAGTCAGGATTCTTTTGACATTATGAATGTTCCACCAAATCCCTGCTTTCTTCCAATTTATGTAAATCTAGAAAGACAGAAAAATAGTTGCATGACATAAAAAATGATGATATGCCAGAGTTGTCCAGCAGAAATGTAAATTTTCTTTCCATGTTGGAACATCAGCAGCATATAATTATAGAAACAGTAAATGCTGAATTAGTCTATTTGTTATTGCACTATGTTCCCCTTCCTCCCTGGGCTGCCCCATTTCTTTCTGTTCTCCCCACTGTCCACTTATTTCTATGTTGTCATTTATTTATATTTATTTTGAGATGACTTTCAAGGACTATACCAATTACTGAATATAGTAGGCCATTTGATGGTGGCACTCTGAGTAATTTCACAACTAACGAAAAATGGCAGGATACCTCTCTGGCCTTCTGTTTGTCAACAGCAGAAGTAAAAAACAATTGCTGGTAAATACATGGCCACCCACCAAGGAGGGGGTATTTTGAAATTTAAAAAAAAAAAATATTTAACTTCAGTGTTGATATTTGAATGTCACAATCATCTTTCTTTCATCTTAATCCAAAATACTGTGAGTCTCTATTGTGTCTATGTCTGGTTTCTCCTCATCCTCCTTTGGAGAAAACACTATAAAATATTTTTGATTTTAGGGAATCTTCCAGGGTGATTATTATGGAATTTAATATGGTTTGGAGCTGTAACACAGAAATTTTACAAGGCAAAGTAAATTTTTCTTACAGCACTTTGGGTGATTTTCCAAGCCAGTAAAAAATAGGAGATTAACAGCACTGTGTGGTGCTGTGTAAAATGCAAGAAAACACTGTGCAATTTTTTCCAAAGAAATATAGCAAAGCCTGTAATTCCTAGGTGCAATATGCTAAATGTTACAATATGGGGCTGCCCCTAAGTACTTTAGCAATTACAGGCACTACTGCAAACTATGAAGGGTGGTTTGTGGGCCCAAGTTCACTCAAAACAGATAAAACTTCAAAACAGATTTATTTATAATTGAAATAAAGCTTCTCAGACTTGTGTGCTACTATAACAAACACCCAGTTCCCTATTGCAGAGAAGCGAGCCACTAGGAAGGAAGGTTTCTTAGTCTTCTCTTTAAGAAGATTAAAGCGAGAGGAGAAAAAAAATAATTAAAAGCTTTACTTATAAATGATTTTTTTTTTAGCATGATAGCCAACACTTTCTCCTCGAAGGTCTGCTCATAAAATGGAAAATGAATTACAGCACATGCTCAAGGCCTTGCCTGGCACTGTCATTCCTGACAGATTCATTTTTATCTTAGAACTGGGAGCCTTGTAATTTGAAAGCCTTTTACAAAAATTATGCTTTCCTTTGTGATATAGAAATAAATTACCTAAGGAAGAGATGAGACTCAGATGCTGTGGTACAAAACTCCTGTGTACACTGACAAATAAATTTCTTGAGTAATTTATGTAGCTTAACAAGTTAAAGATATGAAAAGCACATAATGCTGAAGCACTGCAGTCCGAAACAGCTACATGTTGTTTTTGAGAAATAATTAATAAAAAAAGCACAAACTTAAACCCAGACAACTGGCTATTTTCCAATTATTCTACTAGCTGAGCTACTAATCATGCTTTTCAACCACCTAATGATGCTGGGTTTAATATATTTTCAGGAAAATTGTAGCTTTGTGAGCTGTAATTTTTAGATATGAACATATATCATTATCCAATATAGGGGTTATAAAATAGTTGTGACATGATATTAGGTAAGAAGACTGTAAATTCATTAGCTATTCCTTTCGAGCTCTTAAGTCGGTCTCTTTTTTTCTGCATACACAGCAGAATGCCCAAGCTCCCCTGGCATTTCTTCATCCCAACAGAGCTAATAAGCCTTGAAACAAATATTTGCATTAAAATAAAAACAGAGAGAATTGGTTTAATACTAATAAGTAATTTTTTACTCCAAAGGCTTTATTACATGCAAATAAGAACAATATCGTTTACCTATTTTAAGAATCAATAACAGCACACTTAAAATAAAGGCACCATATACTAGATGAGTGTATTAGCTTAGCAATGAAAAATACATTTGTGGTTGTGGGTTTTTTTTCATTATTTCCAACTTGAACAATAACCTGAGTGAGTAATCTGGTCTAAATATTTTTTTTCTCTGAGTAGTGGATTGGACAGGATGATATCTCAAGGTCTTTTCCAATGTGATAATTGTATAAAAATTTCTTTATTTTCATGCTTAAGCTAGTTCCAGTTTACTAAAACACAGTGCTTTGAACCAAAGTCAAGGTACAGACATATTTAATATTATCTCCTATTATCTTCTCTTACTAAAAAGAGATTCTAGAGGAGAATTAGCTTCTACCAGAATGGGTTGCTGCTTGCAATGCCATGAGTGGCATGTAAAACTGTGAAGAGGGTAAATTGCAATTCATCTACTTTGATAAGCTTAAAATTATTAAAATCATGGTTGTGACAGATACTAATTCATGTCAACATTTCAGGTTGATTTTACTAGTTTCTGATTTCCATGTAGCTCACATCAAAACTGTTCCAATGGGCAATTAAATTTTTAAACTTGCATTTTGTGAGAGATGAAGTGAACAATAGTAAGCAAAAGCATAATCTATGCTATTTAATTTTACTTGGGCTAATTCTTTTGGCTTTGTATATAGAATAGAATATTTCAATTCAAAGGGACCTACAGCAATCATCTAGTCCAACTGCCTAACCAATTAGGGACTGACCACAAGTTAAAGCACTTTGTTACGAGCATTGTCCAAATGCTTCTTAAACACTGAACAAAGTATCTTTATCAATGACCTGGACAAAGGGATCAAACACACCCCTGCAACCCTTGGTTGCAGACAACACCAAGTTGGGTAGGAGCACTGATCTGCTTGAGGGTAGATCTGCTTCTGGGTAGAGGGATCTGGACAGGTGGATCAATGGGCCAAATGTCATGTCCTGCACTTGGGTCAGAACAACTCTTGTGCAATACAGGCTTGGGGAAGAGTGGCTGGAAAGCTGCCTGCTTGAAAAGAACCTGGGGGTGGGTTGACAGCTAGTAGTGTGCCCGGGTGGCCAAGGCGTCCAACAGCATCTGGGCCTATATCAGGAATAATATGGCCAGCAGGACAAGGGAAGTGATTGTCCCACTGTACTTGGTACTGTTGAGGCCTCACCTCAAATACTGTGCTCAGTTTTGGGCCCCTCACTACAAGAATGACACTGAGGTGCTGAAGAATGTCCAAAGAATAGCAACAAAGCCGCTGAAAGCTACAGAGAATAAGTCTTATGAGAAGCTGCTGAAGGAACTGGAGTTTTGCCTGGAGAAAAGGTGGTTGAGGGGAGACCTTACCAGTCTCTACAACTAAGAAGAATGTAGATTGTAGTGAGGTGAATATTGGCCTCTTCCCAAAGAACAAGTGATAAGTCAAAAGGATATTGCATAAGGGGAGGTTCAGACTGGATATGAGGAAAAAGTTCTTCACCAAAAGGGTTATCAAGCATTGGAACAGGCTGCTCAGGGAAATGGTTGAGTCATCATCTCTGGAGGTATTTAAGATGTGTAGATGCGGCACAGGACATGACTTACTGGTGGACTTGGCAGTGTTAGGTTAACTGTTGGACTCAATAATATTATGAGTCTTTTCCAACCTAAATGATTCTATGATTCAATGTCATGCTGCTTTTAGTAAGCATTAATACTGGCAACAGACTTAAGGAGGCAGAGAAGCTGGCTTAAAATTAAGCCATTTCATCGGAATTTAAATTTGGGAAGTAAAACATAGCTGAATTTGTGAACTTTACAGGTTTGACTTTACTGTTAGAGTGTTTTATACTACAATTGCCTTTGGCTGGAACTTAGGAACTTGTCTATAACCTTTCTCCTCTCCTTCCGCATCTCCCAGTTTCACTGACAGAGAAAAAATTTTGATCTATATTAGCACCCACTTCCACCCTTCACTTCATCAATCACCTCACATTTTTTCTCTCCTGGAAAAGAGACATGGAGAAGTTTTGTCTCAGCACTTATAATCAGAAACAGGACTGCAAAAACTCTGAAGGTTAGGTTCCAACAAATGAGGAGGAAGAAGCCTCTAAAATGACTCTGCTCTAACACCTGAAAAACAACTGATCAGCTTTTCTCTCACGTAAATAAACAGGCTATGAGAAAATGATCAGGAGCCTAGGCAGCAAAATTCAACAGAATAAATCACAGTGGTACCTCAAGTTAGGTATGGGCTGAAACTACTGTGCCAAAGGGAGCAGCTCTAATGCTACTGAATCCCAGGGAAGTGTATGCAGACTTCCAGGAAGCATGTCAGTTAGAACAATCATACATTTGCGATGGCAACTAGTACTAGTACAGTTCAGTATGCTAGAAGTTGGACAAAATTTGTTTATTGTGAATTCACTGAGCAGACGGTAGGCTGCAAAACTGATTAAGTGACTGACATGGAGACAATAATCCATATTCTACTGCCAAAATTCTTCAAGATCCATTTTCCTGTTCAATGTCTTTTCAGACTTTGCAGCTGAAAGAATTAAATGAAATAAATGCCAAATTTCAATAGATCAAAGATAAATAAACTTGGTTTTTACATGAATGAAATAAACACCTGAAAAATTTTCTGCCATCTCTAATTACTTTGTCATCAACATATTGCCTTGTTATGTGTTTATAAAGTTCTATGTCACTACAGGCCAAGAAGACATCAGCACCATCTTTTCAGCTTATGCTGCTACCAATAGAATGGATATGAACTCTATCTGTACATATTGCCATGGGAGAAGAAGCAACAGTAAGGAAAGAAAAAAAGGGCCAAGATGATAACCAGCATTATGAGAACAGACTACAGTTATGGCACAGAGCAAGTATAGATAAGAAAGTGAGCACTGAGAAAGGATAGGTAAAGTATTTTATTGCCTATCATGGTACAGTGTTAAGTGTCCAAAGTTGTATACAGATCCTGCCTTTTTTGGTAACAAGACACATTCTTCCACAATCATACTTCAGATCCTGATGTCACAACCCACCCTATATGTATTTTTTGTTTATATCCCTGGAGAAAAGTGAACAGTTCATTTCTACTGTAAGGATCAGCATATATTTTTCGTCATGTCCTTCCCGAAGTGGGGTGTGCCAGTAATGCTTAATCCTACACCTGAACTTTCCCAATTAGGAGACTGGCTGTCCTGGTTTCACCTGGCACAGAGTTAATTTTCTTACTAGCAGCTGTTATACTGCTGTGTTTTGTATTTAGAATGAGAATAATGTTGATAAAAACTAATATTTTACTTGTGGCTAAGCAGTTAAAGACTTTTCAGTTTCTCATATTGGCCTACCAACAGGAAGGTGGGGAGCACTCAAGAAGATGGGAGGCAACTCAGCCAGGACAGCTGACCTCAACTGACTAAAGGGATATTCCATACCATATGATATGCTCGGTATATAAAGCTAGGGAAAGGAGGAGGAAGGAGGAGATGTTATGGCATTTGTCTTTCCAAATAACCTAGGTGTGATGGAGCCCTGTTTTCCTGGAGATGGCTGAACATCTGTCTGCTGATGGAAAGCAGTGACTTAATTTCTTGTTTTGCTTTGCTTGCACTTGCGGCTTTGGCTTTGCTCATTAGGCTCTCTTTATCTTAACCCATGAGTTTTCTCACTTTTATTCTTCTGAATATCTCCCCCGTCCCACCATGGAGGGAATGAGCAAGTGGCTGCATGGTGCTTAGTTGTCATCTAGGGTTAAACCACAACATTAGTTCACATTGCTACAGAGTTATGGGATTTGGGGATTTTGTTATTTTGAAGAAAACTGTGAGACCTTGCTTACCGGAACAACTGCAAGACTTTCCCTCCCATACCTCATATTTCATACACTCAGCAGTTTAGAAAATGTGCAACATTAACCAGAGGAATACTGGGGTAGGGGTGTGTGCGTGGAATAGAAATACATCTGCTAAGAAGAAACCAATAATGCTGACTTTCTCCTGTTATTCTTAGGTGCAAGAGATGAAGATATCTGCCAGAAAAGCAAGGCACACTAGGAAATTTTGCTGTATAACCTACTTGCAGCTCTGTCCCAGAGGAAATGTGTGTATCACAGTGAATGTGTATATTTGTCAATATCTGAGAAATTTTAACTGTGACCAGAAATAGTAGCAAAAAAAAATGTCTTTCTAGGGTCTGAAATTGACAGGCAGTGAGAATATAACGCTATTATTACAAGCTAAAAATTCCCATCTAGGTAGTTTTTTATCAAAATTTGTATGTGATCTTACACGACAACACTGAACAATTTTTAATTCTTTCCAATTATGTTGATACTTGTTACTCATATAGAAAAATTCTGCCCTAATTTCTCCCCCTTTTCCATATTAAAGTACTTCTAGCAGCAATGTCCCTGCTGAAATTAATGACAAGCTATTTTTCTTCACTGGATATCTACCCTGTGTCCAAGGGTATTTTGTGCTTGAAGACTAGACAGGGCATAAGCAAGGTCAGAGTGAAAGCTTGTAGCTAGGCGAACAGTTGAGGAAGATATTCCAACTGAGGCACAGGGATTGAAGAGCCACACAGTGGCACATGAGTACAGCATAGAAAGGAAATATGAAACGGTTGGGTTGACCAATGAAAGCAGATGTTAAAGAGAAACAGGAAAAAGGATATGGTCAGAAATATGCAGACAAGAAATGGAAAACAAGTGAAGGCAGTTTTAAAACTATTATTTGAGAGAATAAAATAGAAATCCATTTTCATCTTCAAAATGTGTGAAAATCGAGGAGGGACGGACTGGCACTCTGCTTAACTATCATATGGGGCTAGTTTAGCTGGAGTTACAAGCTCATCTATACTCAATAGGCACAATAACTTTCGAAGAAATGAAAATTTGTTTTAGAATTAGCTCTTAGTAGTTGAGTAGTCCTTTCACAAGCTCAAAGAAATACTTATAAAGAAACATAAATTCAAAGTATTAGACATGTAATTTACAAAGTATAGGTGACACTCCCCATCTCTGCCACAGACTGCTACAACAACACGGAGACAAACACTCAGTATCTTTTGCATTAATATCATTACTTGTGATCTAAACTACTTTAATATTTTTTTTTTCAGCCAGAGAACTCCTTACTATCTGCTCACAAGGTCCTGCACTATTATAACTGTCTTCTTCTGGCATGGAGGTCGTAATATTTCAGGAACAGATGCAATGTTTCACAAACGCCAACACTGTCTACATCCTCAATTAAAAGGCATGACTAAAATAGCATGACAAATAGGGCTATAAGCAATTTTCAGGCCAAAGTCTTCCCATCCCTTTACCTGACCTACTGGAAGAGCCTGGGACCAGCTCCCAGGAGATGCTGGCTAACTCACCGTCAGAGCCAGCAGTTTTCCGTAGGTGAGATGGGCTGGGATGTGGTCGCTCTTGGATCGCAGTGACTCCACGTACCAGCGCTCTGCTTCTGGCAGCCGGCTCATTCTCATATAGGCTTCTCCTACAGGGTGAAACAAATGCTAGTTGAGAACGTCCCAGATTTCTCAGGGCTTCCATAATTTATTAGCTTATTTATAATATAATGTATTAAATGGGCAGAGATCTTGAAAAGGGTGAAGTGCTTTGAACACCTGCAATGTGCTCAACACACATGTACATACACACACGCACACATGCAAAAAGCCTTGCAGATGGAGCATACTGAGTTATGGCCTTATTATGGCTGAAAGAGCATGTTTGAGATGAAAGTCTTGTTCGAACAGAATTGCAAGAGAGAGCTCCACCTCCTGAGATTCAGTCAAATGCCTCAAAGTAACAGAATTTTTAACACATCTGCTATCTGCTGCAGAAAAGTTAGTTATTTTCCATCAGTCTACATTGTGCAGCATGGAATGGCAGGGAGAATACGGAAAGTGTTTGGCATTAAACATAATACATCAAGAACCTAGATTTTTTTAAAAACTAGGAAAGGTTAAAAAAACAGCCCTGTAACTATATTGGAGGAATAATCATCTCTGAATATAGTTAAATTAGGTCATGTGCCACACTTAGTTTAAATTAGAATATAGCATCCATAAATTTAAAATTGCTAGTCTTAAGAAGTCACGTATGAAATGACCAAAACTGTACATCTTGCAAAGTGAAATCCTTTACTGTAAGAGGCTGAGGCAGGCAGTGTTGAAGAATAAGAGATGAATGGGACGTCAGAAAGCCATATACTGCGGTACATAAATTGTAATTTTGAAGTTTTTGAGAAAGAATTTAGCATACAAAGCAGCAGCTCCTCAAAGAAGCAAACAACCAAATTTCTCAAAGGCTGGAAATAAGCAATATCAGACAAGTATGTAATGGTGAAGAGTGACATCTTTCAGATTAATAGTCTGGACATACACAGCCTGTGCATGAGGGCTTTGGATATAAATGTGCCCTTGCCCAAGCCAATGACAGACTATAAATGCCTACAGGAGAACCAGGGGTTCATAATCTCACCAGCTGATTAATTCCAAATAAATGGCTATTTTTCCACAATTATGAAGTCATAGTTTATCCAGTGCCACTACTGGAAGATCAAGAGAGGACTACAGCTGACCAAAGTAGAGGTCAGCTAAGGCTGTTTCCAGGTGAGTCATTGCCCCCAGGTCTGCATTACATGGAAATTAATAGCTTTAAGGACATCATGGAGACAGAAAAGGACCAATGTTCTTTATTCAAGCTTGAAGCCATCTACCATAACCCCAAACTCAGAGAAAAAAGTGCCACATATGTGCTCAAAGTAAAGTAGAAGGAATTCCCTACCATGAGAGCTACTTTATCTTAAGCATTTACAGGGGGTTATGGAGGATTTTCTTGCTAAAAAAAAAAAAAAAAAAAAAAAGGCCAAGGCCCAGACAATTTTCTTTTTTTTTTTTTCTTTTTTTTTTTCCC
>VZTM01003434.1:4935-27926 GCA_013400555.1 Jacana jacana | reverse complement strand
AGACTGGTGTTGTTAACTTAGGGTAAGCCATATCAAACTTCCTCTGAGCTGGAATAAGATCTGAGTACTGCATATGGGTATCCAAAGTGCCCAGGCAAGTGTTAGATTCAGGAAGACCTGATGTTTCATGAGGAGCTGCTGGAGTCACTGCTTGTCATCCATCAACACAAGCAGAGGTGTATTTCGCCCTTGCTGTGTTAGAACTGATATCTGGCAGGTGGAATTTGTTGAGCTGGAGCTGGTTTCTCATCATTTCTCTGTAGCTACTTGCCTGCATTGTTGTCTGGAACAAAATGCCTTCATATGCTTCTTTTCTGATCCTGAATAGCAAAACTTTCTGGGGTCAGGACTTGCATTTGAGATAACTGAAATACTTATTGGCCTGAAGTTTCAGGTGCTAGTGGGCTGTGCCTGGGCAATAGCTGGAGTACAAAAAAGTGATCATGTGTGAACTTAATTTTCCAGCCCTGTGTGAGTGCATCCACAGGCAAGGAAAAAGGTTTAACTTATCAGCTCTGTATATTTGACATGAAAATCATGGAGCCAAAACCCCAGCCTCTCAGTGAACATTTTTTTAAGTTGTGTACCAAAAAAATGCTCATGGTTTTATTCATGTGGGTAAAGAAAGCATGTTATATAATTCTTTCTCTTTTCCACTAATTTACCTGGAGATGTAGATGATATGTTTTTCTCAGTTTTCTTATATCTGCAAGAAATATTCACCAAATTATATCATGAACAGCTATGGTACAGAATACATATGAATAGCTATAAAATGTGCTACGGAAGTGTTTTATCATCCAAGCAAATAGATTATAAGGAGAGCACAAACCTTGTTTTAAAGGAAATCCACATAGTGCATGAAAATTCCCAGAAAAAGCACTACTGTGGAATAACTGTGCAGTCTGTCTGATTTATACTTGCATGTGTGGTATAAAGTTACTGTTTCTAACAGTAAGTCTAGGCTTTAAACGTTGTTCTGTTTTTTTCAGTGCTTTGGTTTTTTTCCATGTTGGTGTCACTCTAAAGCAGAATTGCAAATACCATTTTTCTGAATTTTTTACATTTTTTTCTTAAATGTATTTTCAGAGACAACGATCTTTATCAGAAAATAGAAAAAGAGAGCTCTTGGAAAGAACAATTGTGGAGCTTGTTGAATTTATTTCTCCTAAAACACCGAAACCTGGAGAATATGGTGGAAGGACATCAGGTTCAATGGCTTGGCGAGTAGCCAGAGGTGAAATGGGGCCAGAGGTATTTAACTTTTGCATTGCCTTAGAGGGAGGTAGCTAACCAGAGGTTATGTGATGATGGTCTGCAGAGGACTAGCACTTCATGCTGGGTAGCCTACAGATTGAGTTCAAACAGTGAAACTTCAAACAGCAAGTTTGATGTGAATTCAGTAGAGGTCTGCAAGTAATTTTTCAGGATTGGTGGAGGTCTGTTGATTCTAAAAATGTTTGGGAATCCTTGACCTAGAATGTGTTTTGCTCTTACAAGTCAATAAAAAAATACTTCCCCTGTCTATTAATTACAGTGTGACAGAGCTAGACAGTTAAGGCAGTTGAAAGCAGTTGGGAAAACTTCAAATATTGTTTGTTTATATTATTAATTACTATTGGTTACTAAGTAAGTTTTGACCATCTATTCTTGTTAATAAAACAACGTGGGAGCAATTAGGATTGTGTAAATGGAACAATCTCTTAAATAATAAGCTTGATTGACTTTCATGTCAATGTTTCCGACTAGTTTCAAAAACAAGATTTTATTTTTAATTATTTTATGCTATGTTACAGTTTCCCAGGTGTGCTTTAGCCCATTGCTTGTTACATCAATTTTGTAGTGACCCTGACTGACAATCCTAAATAAAACCAGTTAGTTTCTGCTTTGGTGAAACTCATAAAAACAATGACAAATCTTAAACAAAAAATATTAAAAAAAATAGGTAATCCTGTGGATTTATGAAGTATGTACCTTCAGTTTTTTTAAGTTGATGTGTAAACTGTCATATACAAGCACCTAATGATACCCACAAAATTACATTTGGTATTCAAAATAACCATTTACTTGTTGTACAACAAATTTACTCAACACAGAAATTTTCTTTTCCTAACCTGTTACTCTCACTTAAATTTGCTAATTTTGTTATGTTGTTAGTAATTTATTTATAAAAGTAATTATATGAAAGTTTTAAAAATCAAATTACTGCTCCCCTCTGGAAAAGATGCAGGCCTATTGTAGAAAACTGGTTTAAAACTTTTAGTTTGCAGAAATGTTTTTATCCATGACCTCTCTTAAAAATTACTTTCTTCTCAGTTGGAAGCAAAATTGAATTGAAAAACCATGGTATGCTCTTTAAAAGTAATATAGTCTTACTGAAATGTATTGGAGAATCAAGGTGTTTATAATTTTTGCCTTTTTCAGAGAAGAAAAGAAGTGATTTTTATTCCTTCTGAAAAAGAGAAGACGTCTAAACTCTTCCACCTTGTCTACAATATAGTAGAAGATGGTTATACACGGATTTCCAATAATAATGAAAAAATAATTGGCTGGGAAACAGGTGTTTGGAGGACAGAGTCTATTTGGAGAAAGGTTGAAACAGATTGGAAAATGGTAAGGATGAAAATTATTAAAAGCATAAAATCTGCTGTAACAGTATGATAACTCCAATAAAATAGAAAACCCTTGCCAATGTTTGTCATCAAAACCTTTCTTGCTGCCTGTAAAACTTGTCTGATGTTAGTACATGTTACTGTTAAGTTTCAGGTAAGGTAGCCAGATTTAAGAAATTGGAATTAAATTTAGCTTGTCTTTAAGAAAGGATGACCAGATTCTCTGCAGATATAGGTAACATCCATGCTAAAGAACCAAATTTTTGAAAAATGGCTTACTACTTTTTCTTTTCATAAGGCAAACACACAATGCTGTTTGCTTAAAAGACAGTAATTCTCTCCAAAAGCTTTATTTTGGGGTGGGTTTTTTTGCCAAAGGAAGAAATTGTCATCCTAAGTATTACAGTTTACATCTGCAAGAAGGCAAAAACCTGCCAGTTTTCTGGATTATTGTATACCCTGCCCAGACTCCTTCCCATTTGTGGGGACACTGAGCAGCAGCAGAGTCATATGCTCTAAATCTAAGAGAAGGAGAACTGATGCCTGGGAGAGGAGAAGGGGTCATTTGCTAGCACACGGCTTTTCCCACAACAGCTACTAACGGCGGAACTGAGCATTCCTGCCAGGGACTGCACGGGGTTATTGCTTTGCTCCCCTCTCATTTTACTAGTCTGTGTCCTGGACCACGGCACTCTGAAGGGTCTCTGGCCAAACATCCTTTTGGCTTAGGCAGTGGTTTGCTTCCCGTTGATGCCAAATGGAGCAAAGGATATAACTGTCTTCTGAGCTTTTCTGTGCTGGGTCTGTACGTTGGAAAATGCACTGCGGGTGTGTGTTGAAGAGGTTATTCTACATAATAGAGAAGGAATAAGGGAAGAATCTGGAGATTAATACAAAAGATGTTACAGCAGGGTAGGCTAATTGAAAAAGAGAAGTAACAAAAGCTCAGAATGAGGGAGAACTGTTCCCTCCTTCCCTAGAATCGGCTAAAAATCTAATTGCGTTGTATATCTTGAAGTTTCCAGTGATCAATCATCCTCACTTTTGCAAGAAGCACTCTGTCTTTGCACTAAAGGCAATTACAAATCTGCTGTTCTGTTCAGCTCTGTTAATCGGATAAAAAAGGGAGAGACCGATCTGGAAGACCAGGCGGAATGACTTGACCCTTGTATTCAGCAGCACCTCAGTTATTCTAGATAAAGGATGAGAGTGTGGCCTTGAGAAATCAGGAGCTACAGATCTGGGTATGTCAGGCTTGTGGGTAAAGCATGTTAGATCTACAGGAATAGCATCCTGCAGAATATCTGTATATGAGTCTAAAATTGAATTTCTATTGGGCGGTTGTTTGTATTGTGGGAGAGAGCAGAGGGAAGGGTTGGTTGTAGTTCGCAGGGTTTTTTTGTAACACCTATAGTAGATCTGGAGTTTTATTTAGTGACTGTCCAATAAATTTACCAGACAAAGGAACCTTCACAGAAACATTTTGTTTATCACTTGCAATGTGATGAATGGAAAGGAATTTAAATGTAAAAGCCATAATAACAGTAGCTACAGGTACTAACCCAGGAGTAATGGTTGCTACAGGTATTAGTTAGCCCAGGAGTAACAGAAAATAAGCACCAGTTACATATTCTGTCTTTGCATTGTTGATCAAAATGATTCAGATAGTTGATAATCTTGGCCAATCTGATAGTAGCCATCTCCAATTGTATTTGTGTATTTTCTTGCTCTTCGGTGCCACTTGACTTTATGGTACAACATACAAATTTAATCCCATTGCCCAGGGATGACTTGGCATCCAGGCCTCAAACAAGCAGACCACAGTAGGTGAGAGTAAGAAAGTAAGAATTTTGAATCTGAAACGCATGGGTTTCTAAAAGATGCTTTTCCAGAAGAATTGCTTCAGTGGAAGAGAATTTGAATGAGACTATTGTTTGTTTGGGGATTTTTCCCTTCCATGAATTCAGATGTTTTTTCAAATAATGCTGGAAAACAGAGTAGCCAGGTATGAAAGTTAGAGGACAATCAAAAAGACACCAAAAGGAACATTTAACTTCTGTTTTTCTGAGTAAATGCTTGGATATTATAATGGAAGATGGCACAGGTTTATGTTTATTTTTTATCCCTAAAAGCCTACATGTAGTGCACTTCAAGTAGTAATGAACAGGGTGTTTTAGCTTCCTTATGGAAATATGGCAATTCAGTACCATCTGGTCAAGGCAAATCTTTTGCTAGAACTAGCTAAGGTGCTTAAAAAATGGTGTCCAGGTCACTACTTTCATCAACATTAAGATTACATTCATATGAAAGCAGATTAAATTGTATTTTCATAGGTAATCCCGTGTACAGCTTCACACCTTCTGGCATTTTTTAGCTTTCTTGAACGTGAGAATTAACATTTTTATGCTCGGTCCGTAGTAGCACTAAAATTCTATTTTATAGTCTGTCAGTGACATTTCTATATTAGGGTGTGATCCTTACCAAAACATACTACTGTGTGTTATTATCCTTTTATTCAGGGTTATTCTTTTAAATACTAAAAAGCCATCTAAGTCCATTCAATATGACATCCATCAGAAGCCTGGACATGACAAAATTGTGAAAAGTTTTCTTAAGTGAGGATTCTGAAAGGGTCACGGCAGTTTTTGACTCTTCAATCTGCAACAGCCCTTACCTTGGTCTGCTGGTAATAGCTGCCAGACTTGACAGGATCATTGAACACTTATTACAGAATTCTTATGAGGGTGCATAGTAACTGTAATGAACATTGACATATGAGCTTGACTGTTTGTCCAGGTGATATTTAGAAGAGCACTTTGAATTATGCAAGTCACCAACAGCTCAAACAATGTTCACACAGGATTTATATACAGGAAGGTTATATGAGTTGCTTTAACCAAGATATGTCAAGTCCTAGGAGAAGTGGTGTGTGGCCAGCAGACACATCTGAAGAACCCAAGTACTGATTATACAGTTTTCTTCATCAGCAATGCTGAACAACCAAAATGATACCATGTGTTAAAGTAAAAAACAGAAGTTGGCTTTTTTTTTTTTTAAATAATAATAATAATAAACAGGTATTTTTGTGGCTTAAGCTGTACTGAGCATCCTGAAATAGATTAGAGTTCCCTAGTGAAGAACTATGAACATGTACAGTTATCTAACTGTGGAACAGACTTTAGGGTTCAGAATGAGATTGTGTACCAAATACAGTTTTAAAGGTTAAGAGGCTTCATAAAGAATGGAAATGTGTTATTTTAAGATTTTTTGTCTTCGTTACAATGATTGTGTCGATGTGTGTTGGTCATCTCAGTTTTTGACATGTTGACTGTGTTGTCTTTCCGTCTAGGTTTATTTAGCCCGAAAAGAAGGATCATCCTCTGCTTCCATCAGCTGGAAATTTGACTGCAAATCAGTTGGTCTAAAAATAGATAACATTTCAGTTAGGACAAGCAGTCAGACATTTCAGAGTGGAAGAATAAAGTGGAGACTTTTCTCTCCAACAGTGGAAATTGCACTGATGGGAGGTAAGTGTGGAATTTAAATAATGGATTATATCATGCAGCAAAAGAGTAACTGGAAATAAATAGTTTATGTGGAGATGGCACTGTGCAAATACTAAAAATGAAATGCAAATGCGTTTTGCCTTTTCTAGCTCAGTCTTTCTTGGCAAGGTCAAAAATATCCTGTGCATTTAATCAAAACTGGTGGAATCCTCAGTGTTACTGATGTACACAGCCCAGCTGCAACAGAGCAGGGTTAGGAAGAGCACAGAATGGATAGAAGATACCTGTGTTTTACTAGGAGAGCATGTGCAGTGCCTTCAATCTTGACTACTTGACTAGGTCCTCTGAGCACGAGCCCTAAACAAATAATAATAAATTAATTGTTTTCTCCTGCCACTGATTGACATGAATCTGAGTAGCTGCAACTGATATTCTTAAACATTCACTACAACTTAACCCTTTTTAACCTGCCTTCTAGCACTATGCACCATTTGGAGCAGTGGTTTACCTACTTGTTTATCTTTTCCTCCAACAGATAAAAAACTTTACTCCTATTCAGATTTTTCTGGTGCAACAGAAGTCACATTGGAAGCAATTCTAAGTGGAGGGGATGGCAAAGCTGCATGGCAGCACACACAGCTGTTTAGAGAGAACTTAACAGGATGTGGAGAAAATTGCTTGGAGATAATGATCAAACTCAGTGACCTCTGAGAGCCTGAACTGAAGAGATGCTCTTTGGATTCCCTGAAGAGGTTATCCCATGGATGCAACAGGAAGGTTGGCAGTTCTGGTCCATCCTGCTGGCAGCTTGTTTCCTGTTTTACTGCTTCAATTTCAGCAACTTGAAAGTGCCCGTGTACTGAATAGGTAAACGTCACAATGAAAACCTCTTCACTCTAAAAACAAGCACCAAAATTAAAAGATTGAACTATTAAATACCATTTTCTTAAAACTTAAGACAAAATGGAAACCGTTTTTAGGAAGCAAAACGTGATCATAGGAGCACAGAGCAGTTGTAACTGATTTTAATTTAGAGTTTTAGGGTTGGCTTGCTTTTGGGCTTTTTGTTTGCTTGTTTTTCTTGTTTTATAATAATCTTCTTGGAAAGCCAGCTTGAAACCCATTTTCTGATTACAACAGATACTTGTGATGATTTTAGAATATTTTAAAGTTTAATGGAAGACATTTTAAAGGAAAATTACAATTTTGTATAACTAGAAGAGCTGAAATTAAGAGAAGTTTTGAAGCAATCTTGGAACGGTCTTGGTACTTATCCAAGAATTAAACTTGCATTTAATACCTAGAAACATTGGGAAATATGGTGGTGTGCTAGGAAAATAAACTAATTTTGAAAGAAGTGTTCGTTATGTACCTAAAATTGTCATGGCCTGTGTTATGAAGTTGAGACTTAGTGAGTAAGAACATCAGGGTTTTTTTCTATGAAAAGAAAATGCTATTAATTATTAATGCTTTTTTACAATATAAATTCAGATTCCCTCACTCCTTAAAAGATGTATTAAGTGTCTAGGTTGAAATCACTTTTTAAGTTTGAAAGTATTCAAGACTATTCCCAAGTTTCATGTAAAAGTATATCAGATTTTCCTGTTGGTTAATGCAGTGTTTAAATTTCTTTTCATTGAATATAAAAAGAACTGCCACCCAGGAGATGTCAGATACAGCAGTGCTGTGATTGAAGTGTGGAGTGAATGTTCAGATTAGATAGTCTTTATCGGGGAACTGGAGGAAGGCTATGGCTGGATTGTACAAGAAGTTTTCTATCATAGGAATATAATGCAAAATACAAACTATAGTTTTATTTTAAAATAAGTGAAAATTAGGGATGATGTTCTCTATATGAGTGTTTTTAAAGCTTTTTTTTTCCTTATCCTGAACTTCCCAACTGTTGTATTGATCTGAAATGACTGTCAAAAATAATTTACGTGGAAATAAACGTTTGCTGACCTTTCAACAGATCGAAACAAATATAAGACTATTCAGAATTTATTAGGAAACTTCATATGCACATTGAGTGTAGGCATCAAAATTATGCCATAGACATCTTAAAAAGTGGTAGTTGATGGTAGTTTGGGAGTGACAGAATGATATATGATGGGATATACACTTTGCTTCAGAATGTAAATAGCTGGTTTATGAGCGGAGTTTGATACCCTCAGCCCCTTAGTACAGAACAACACGGTGAGGGGGAAATAAAGTAGAGAAGGGCGTTCATCAGGACTTGACTAACACAAAGTGGATTTGCAAGTCTCCATTCAAAACTCCTGTACTTAGTTTCAGCGAAATGCTAGCGCTGAGATTTTGAGTAGGAACCCAACAGAGAAGTGTTTTAGACTAATCTGTGTACTATGCTGGAAGAAAAAAGGCCAAGAAAGAAGACAGTGATGCCAATCAACAAAAAAGTTTCACTTCTTAATGTTGATAGCTGAGAAAGATAATGCTTTACAACAAAAATTGTTTCTTGTGTTTTATTTCTTAAAATAGGTGACTGAGGAATTGCAGAACAGCTTAACTGCATTTGGTAATATGAAAGCAGAAGGCAGAATAAATGTTAAAGTAGTAAAATTTCCCACAATTTTACTCCCAACCTTTGGGAGAGGAGTAATAGCTGCAGATGACTTAATAAAATCCTCCACTCAAACAGTAGTTGAAGTCCATTATTAAAGTTGTTTGAATGAATGGAATTAAAAAGATACAGAAATGACTTGCCAGTCTAATTAAGAAGTACTTCTGTACTTGTAAGATCACATGCAATGAATAAAAGTGCTTATTTTAGGGTAGAATTAATGAGTAAAAACCTTAGAAACGTCTGACTGCATAGAATTAATCTGAAAAAGTTCGGTGGAGCTCCTTCGGGTGTCTTTTGGAGTACCCTGTAAGCAGTGAACATTTTTGATCTCTGCATGCATAAGCTGTTTTAAAGTCATGAAGTTTCTCCGATCTCTGTTTTAGTGCAATTCTTAATTTTTAATTATTTTTTGAAACCAGAAGTAATTCCTCCTCAATAGTTGGTTAGTAGTAACTTACAGTATCCTGAATTTGCAGTGTTACATGGTGGAAAGGTCTGTACCGCCGTGCGCGTTGGGAGTCTGGGTGTGAAGTTACACCGGCGACGGTACGATACTGCTGGAGTTGTAGGTCTTGATTGGGGCACACGCAGCTTCTTCAAGGTTTGAGGAGGGGGAGGTTAAATGGGGAAATTAAAAAGTACTGTTGGCTAGAAATGTATGGCTTAATGGCAATATAGGTAAAACCAGCAACGTTTCCTAGAATTCGGTCTGGTGCCCTGTAAAGAATTACTAGCCCTCTGGTGTGACAGGGGTGTCTTCCAAAGCTGCGCCCAGAGGTAACAGGGGATTCTTTTCAATCAAGTTTTCTATATAAGTGCTGTACTACCTGATTAATGCTTGCAACAGCACCGTGTGGGAGGCTGTGTGCAGAACTCCTCCTTTCAAACGAGGATTTGTTGTACTGTGCTGTTGTCCCTCTGCAGGTGACCATACAGCTGTTTGGTTCTTCATACCCTGCTTTGCCCACGAATGCCGCATGCAGAATAGCAACCACTAATGGCAACCCATGATGCTGTAGTAGTCATTTCCTACACCCCAGGAAGTTGCTGCAAAAATATGTCTTTATAAAAGGAAGCCCCCCGTAGGCAGTGTAGAGACAAAGCACAGGTATGCAGGAGCCAAGCAAACTTCAGCATAAATGACATACTTGCACCCAGAAGTGGGTGGTGAGAGTTACCTCATGGGATCCTGGGTGATAGCCTGCCACCTTTATCATCAATTATCCGTGGAAGGTGTTTCACATATGTAAGATATAGTCCCTATTATGTGCAACATCAGAAAATGTAGAGCACTAAAAATAGTCTCTTTGTCTCCACAGCACAGTGGAATGAAAACAGATGGTGGGCAGCACATATGGATGCCAGAAGCTGAGAACACCCATTTGCAGAGTTCTTGCAGCTCAAAACAAAACAAGCCAAAACAAAGGAATTCCAGGGAGGGTGGGCAGAGATTGTTCCAGGCAGACATCAGGATATCTGTCCTTTTCTCCAATCCCACACTCCCCATCTCTTTCCTTTTCGTTGCTTAAGCTAGAAATGGAAGTATGCTACCAGTTAAGAATTTTATGTACCTTCTTAGTATTTGTCAAAGCTTTGCATTTGTCAAGTACAGACATTATTTAAAACAAATTTCTGATTTCCACCACAGGTTCAAACCTCTGGTTTTGGATCAAATTTAAGATTTTGCCAGTGCTCTGGCAGCTCATGAACTTAAAAAAAAGGGCCAATGTAGAAAGAACTTGCATATCATTGCTTCATATCATGCGGAGGGTTGAGAAGCAAATTGCAGACAGATGACCTTCTTAAACACAGTTGGTAGAATAGACCTAGATCCTCTCTACACTTTGAATACTTTTTAAAAGTTATTCAACATTATTGGCTGTAGTTCAGCTTGCTTTGTGCTAGCTTTTAAGGTTCTTTTATGGGGTACTATCGTTGCCAGCAATGCTTTATGCCTTGCAGTTTATGGCCTCCCTTAACAATAATCCGTGATTTTATGTTTACTGATCGTTGGTCACATCCGGTTGTTATTGTGGGTAAAATGAAAGAATAATGTCACCAATATCTGGGGTAAGACTATGTGGGATGGATGCTGTATTGTATCTTGATCTTGAATACTTAACCCAATCAGAAGGATAGGAAAGAGTAAGAAGGAAAAAAAAATGGTCTTCAGTAAGTTTCTTCTTTTGAGACCTCCCAGCCTGTAATATGGTACTCAGGAATGTCCAAGTAACAAGCCAAGGGCAAACAGCCTCAAGAAACTGTATTTGAGATGTACAGACATTGAGAAATGTTGAAGGGTCTAAACGGGACTGTCTGCCTGGCTGAACGAGAAAACAAGTTGATTTTTTCCGCCTCTATTTATTTATGTTTACTCTGGCGCTTTACTCTTTTATGATGAACTTTGTAATTAGGCTGTTAGCTTTGCTTATGATTAGCCTGCTTCGCTTTCTTCAGCATTATCTTCTTCTACAAACTTCCATCTAATTTAAATTACATTTTAATTTAATTTGCTTTTAATTTATATAGAGGATTGCAACTGTAGACATAAATATACTATGTTTCATTCAGTAAGAGGAGACAAAAGGAATAGATTAAAAATATTCAAACCCAGCAAAAAAAAAAAACAACCCCAAAACCACCAAAGCAACAGTAATTAAAATTGATGACACCCAGAAGCCAACAAAAATAGCAGGACTTAATAAAATTTAATGGAGAAAGAGAATGTAATGGACTATGTAAGTTAGTGCTGGCAAAAGTAATTTCCATGACTGACCCTGATCTTGAGATGTTTTTCAATGTGCTCATTTATATTTAGGCCACTGAAAAATTCTAGTAGAAGAAAAATGCTCAGAATAGCTAACAGCTTCTTGAAAAGAAGCCTAAGATTTAAGGAACATCCATTTTTAAATGTCTTTTACTAGTCTAAACTATAGAAATAATTTTAAAATTAAGAGCAGACTCTTGCTGCTTGGAAGAGGTTTGTTCCTGTCTTTGTTCCAGTGAATAATCAGGGTCTTTGGTTTGGGAGAATTAGTGTGTTTAGTGGCACGCTGTCTGTCATGGTTGTGAGATCTCGGGGTGGCACTGAGCACCTACAGGCCGTTGAAGGAGCGAGTCTTAAGTACTGGTGTCTTGTAAATAGAGGGAAATGGTGATTTCATTACGCATTTTGATTATAATGTTTCAGGGTAGGCTCTGCTAATGTCATCCTTTTATTACATAATGCTGTGTGTTACCTCTCACTCTTGGAGCTTCAGTAACATAAGGTACATCTCCCATATCTTTGAATTCCCAGTGGAACGTATTTTCCCCCTAGAAAATCATAAATTAGCAGCTTGCCTCTGTCACAGACCGGAGGAAAGGCTGGGCTTGCTGTAGGTAAGCTCTTCAGACAAGAGCGCACAGGATCCTGGTAAAACGGTCATCAGGAAACCAGCTGACATAAGAAAATGGAGACGTCTGAGAGCAACATTTAAGCAAACTCTTAGTAAAGTAGGTGGAACAGTTGTTCACAGCCTCTTAGAGAAGATGGAAACAGCAGCAAAGTACAGGATGGGAGGAGAGAGACTCACTTCTTCCCCCGTGGTGAGAAGGCGGCAATTAATATCTGTGTGTCAGTGCTGGTGGCACATCCAAACTCAAAATAATGTAGTTCAACCACAGCACGTTTTGCTGTTACCCTGTTAGCTTCCCAAAGCCTCAGGGAAACACGTGGTACATTAAAAGCACAGGTCACCCCTGGCAAAAAGATGTTAAACTTTATTGGCCAAAAGGGAAGTGCCTGCTTGTGGATTGCATTAAGAATTCTGGAGCTCTTCTGGTTTGGTTTAGTAAGAAGTACGCCCCAAACTGGTTTTGATTTGAGTGTTCTTTTGTTCAGTTGTCCAGGTAGAAGTTTCTGCCTGAGTATACTTATTGAATTCCATGATCTAGCAATGATGATTTCAAAGAAAACAGGCCCCCCAAAACCCCAAACCAATACAGATTGGAATTAAAAAAAGAACCAGACCCACCACCCCCCCCAGTGGAGGTGACAGCACAAGCAGGACGTGGTAGAGGCTGCACTTCAACACTCGAGGACAGAAAAAAGTAAGGTCAGGATGGAACTGATAAATGAATGTCAAATTTGTACCATTTAGGGGTTTTCTTAGTAAACTAAGGTGATGATTTCATCTTTTTAATAAATGAAATGTTTTTTGAAAGGAAGTATTTTCATCAGGGAGCTTTGCAAAGGCAAACGCTGCCTCAAGCAAGTCCTGGCCCAGCTCTCAGAACTGCCTATGAACCACCTTGGTAAGAACTCGCCTCGGCCCCTGGTATATCATTAGTGCTATCAGTTGTTTCTCCACTTCAAAGTCAGTATTTCGCAATGATTTTCTTTTTTAAATATAAATCCATCTGATGTTTTTAATTTGTTTTTCACAAGGGTGGAACCCCAGGGTTCAAATCCCGTGCAGAGGACATTGCCATTTTTCTCGACTCTGCACTGTGACTACTTGTGTTCTGCAGCTCTTTTTCATAGCTTTATTTCAGGTTTTTAAGGCTTGGTAGTAATTCATATTTTCACAGTAGTTCATTGCTGAAAAAGAATTACTGAATGACAGAAAGATGAGAAAGTGGGCATCGATCCAGTCCCAATATATAAATAACCTTCTGAAGACACGGGAAGATTTAAGTGCATTTCTGGCCCACAGAAACAAAACCCATGATAGGAAACAGACGGTACAGGGGAACAAGCACTTGCCAGAGTACATTTACCTTTTTTAAAAGTTTTTATTGCTTTTAATTCACATACAGGACTTATTACCTGTCATGTGTGGAAATTCAGCCCTTTGCAAACATTCAGTGAAAACTAGAGAGTCCATCTGCGAACACAGCAGAGAGGCAGCGTGTGTGCAGGAGTGGCTGGAAGGCTGGGTTGATGGAAAAAGAGGAAAGAAAAGAACACAATACCTTTCTAAAGAGTAGAAGACTTACTGGCAGTGGTAACTAATCCACTGGAAATCAACTAGAATCTCTTACACTCTGATAATTGAACACTGAGCCCGTAACTGAGGAATACTTCATTGGAAAACACATTGTATGGAAGAGGCGCCCCAGCAGCACGGTGTGAACTTGTGAGTCCAGCAGGAGTCACCACTCGCAGTACTGATGAGTGGATTTTGTATTTATTACATATTAGAATGAGAAAACCAGCACTGTAACATAGGATTGATTATATTAGTAGTAAGATGGATGCATTCTACCATGCAGCATAATCAGATGCTTTGGCCGCCTTCAGGAGGATTCCCTTGATAAATGAGTGATACCAGTTACCCCCTGGAGTAACCCTCCCTGTTGTCTTCTCTGTTAAAAGCCCTTCCACATTTCCCTTCTTCTAAATTAGTGTGTTTCACCCTTTGAAGAAGTCTGCAGTGGCGATCAAGGCAACATTCAGGTGAGTCAGAGGTAAGCCCTGCAGGCTTCCATGCCATCCATGGATTCTTTTTCTCACTCCCCCTGTGTATTGCAGGCTGATGCCCCAACCCCATACAGCCACCATGCATTCCTGCTTTTTGTCACCCTCACACCCACGTGATGTTCACAGGACAACTGAATCCTCAGCCTGTATTGCTCTAGTATCACGTCCCTCAGTACTTACCCCTCTCTGGCACCCACCTATGTTCCCAACATCCTTCCTGTTTCCATCAGATCTGCTGCCCATCAACTGCAGTCCGCTGAAGACCCCATAAGATAGGCCTTTCCTCACATCCAGGAGCCTGAGAGGTGAAGGGGAAGGTGTAAGGGGTCCACAAAGTTGCAGAGAGGGAAGCAGCAGCTGTTCTAAGGGAAGGAATTTGGGACAGACATAAGAACCCAGTGGTTTTATATGTCTACGCTTATAGTTCAAAAGGACAATGAGGCTCCTGACCAAATTAAATCAGCAGGTTTTGATCCTTGGGAAGATTTTTCCACTCCCCTTGTAGAAACATTACAAAAGAACACCTGAAGAAATTGTGCTGGAAACTCAAAATAACTGAATGAGGGATTAGACATTAGGTTTGCCTGCTGGGCTACAGCATGCAAACATTATGTATAATAATAATTTATAATGATATGATTACTTTCAATTTAACTCCAGAGGATGTCCCAAATGAATACTGAATTGAGAGGAATATTTTTATTTCATGTCTTTTTGAAGGATTAATGATGGCTTTTTCTGATCTGCAAGACACTTAGGAGTGAAAATGTGAGGCACAGCGTCCAGCCCATTAACATGTTAACTCGCTTAAGAGGGGATATCAAAAGTAGTTTCACCTACTACAGTATCTGCATCTCCATGCCACTCTGCTACAGAACCTGTTAAGCAAGCCTTGTCCCTGGCATAGCTAAGAACCCTGCAGGGAGCTCCGGCTTTATGGATCATGGGATATCCCTTCATGAAGAGCAGGGGAGTAGCATAGATGAAGGGCGGGACGGCAGGCGCTGCAGTCCTCGTTCTGCTCATGAGATGCAGTATTGGATAACCAATGGTAAATCACAGGGAAGAGCTAAACATGGGGACAGGCTTGGCAATGGGATGCTCTGCCTGTGCGCTCTGTGGGACAGTGGCTGCTGGAATGGGTGGCTCTGGAGCACTGTGTTACTGCGCCACACTGCAGAGCAGTCTGGCTTTGCAGCTACAAGCAGTCCTGCTGGTTTGGTAAAGCCACGCAGAGCTGGAGCATGTGCCTTGGGTTACCTTGGGTTGTTGTAGCTTGCGGTATGTTCCCATGGGCTGGTCAGTGTGGCTGCCTGTATGGCCTGAAACTGCTCTCTGTCTTCGTGGTAACCCCAGAGTTGGCCCTGTTCCTGCTCTGCCATACTTGGACAAGTATCAGAAAAGAAAGGATAGTTTCTTGCTTTGAGTTCAGTTCTGCAAGCGACTCAAAATTTAGTAGCTGTCATTATTTGGGAGAACAGATGTTCTGAATAGTAAAGGTGAAGAAAAGTTTTAAGTTTTATTCTGAGGATTATATGTCACAATGAACAATACATATGTAATTGATCTCTTAAAAATTAGCTATTCTGTAACTTCATTTTTATTGTGTTTTCAGTCTTAGTGCTAGTTTCATCATCATTGCTCATGTCCCAGGGGACCCAATCTGGAATGTTCTGAGAGAAAATCTAGAAAACAATGAGTGACTGAAAAAAAATAGATTCAGAAACCTGAGGAATTCTCATGCACACCTCTGGAACTAACGGGTGCCTTTTCAATAAATTAAGGCTAAGATTTAAATTAAAAAAAGGAGGTTCTGTGCTTCCCATTCACTAGTCACAAGAGAGAAATTAATTTGCCAGAAAAACATCATGTTCAGCAGAGTGTTCAATATGCCTCAAAAGGCACGGGTACATAGAAAAACCTGTAAGAGTATTTCTGTCTTTGGGTAGGGAGCTAATTTCACTACTTTTCAGAACTTGTTACAAGATAAGTGGCATTCTGATACTTAGTGTCAAAGTTTCCAACCATACTGAGAAAGATCCAAATACATCAATTGCATGTTCTAAGAGGCTGTAAAAGTTGAATGTGACAGAGCCTGGTACTGTGTTGCAAATTGTGGGATAGTGTGTGTTGCCTTCTCTGGAAATGAGACAAACTAATAGCACTTACTACCTGGAAATAAAAGAACGTGAGCAGCAGCGACAGCCAAGGCAAAAGAAACCACGCTGCTTCCAGATATATCCACTCTTCAAAGGCTTTCTGGTATAAAAGCTTCCAGCAGAAGAGCATACGTGGAATAACAAAACTCAGTCAAAACACAACTGACCAAAGGAAGAAGGTGAGTTGTTTTTACAATTCCATAGCTAAACAGGAAAAACTTTGGCATGAGCTTACCCTGGGACACAGCACAAGAAAATCTATTCTCTGTAGCTGTTAGGTAAGAACACAGCCTATCACTAAGTTGCTCTTTGCAAAATTAGTTTTAAATGAAAGTGGGGGGTGATTGTTGTATAACAGCTAATGGATTTGTTGCAAAAAATGGATACACTGAGGTTTTCATGCTTAAGTCTGTCAGTAAGCAGTGTTATAAACGTACAGCTCTGTTTATTAGGGTTCTTTGTTTCATAGCTTTGCAAGAAATGTGGGGATAGACTAAAATAACTGCATCAATGGATGAAGGACACTTTACTGCCCTGTAACTTAGATCAGCGATGAAGAACACTTTACTGTGCAATAACTTAAATGCACAGTACATTTTGAAAATAGATGTGTAAAATAATGATGGCTACTGCTTCTATATTTTTTGGGTTGAATAAACACAGGTTTATATGTCTCANTTTTTTTTTTTTTTTCCTGGAACATTAAAATGAATTGACTAAGTGTTAAAGCACATATATTCAAAGTAATTCAAAAGATTGTTTTCCTTCCTCACAGGTGACAGCCAGGAATCCTAAATCTAACAAAGAAACTGCTGTGACCAGGATTCAGCTTTCTGAGGTGCTCGGAAAAGAAGACATATTCTTGGAAGCTGTGTTGGACTGAAGTCCTAGACTGAGATTCCCAAATTCTAATATACGTGTGCTGTAGCAAAGCACTGCCTAAATAATTCCCAAATAGTCAAACACATTGTCCTGGCCCAACACTGAAAGCTGTTGCTACCGCAGCTTCTGCTACCTCTACCCACAGTGGCTACAGCCATAGGCAGCAACGTGCACATAAGAGCCACTGATCTGGATGTTGTTACTTCAACTAAAGACCGAGGTAATGTGTTCTTACTTTTCTTTAAGACGAACAAGAGGGCATGAAAGAGCATGAAGAATCTATGAAAGTAAAAGAGCAACATAAACTAGGTAGTGGAAAGAGAAGATAAGCATTGTTGGGTGCAAATAAAACAGACCATAACCTAAACATAAAAAACATATTTCATTTTTTACATTTGGTACTTTATTTACCCATTCTCCTAACAAATACAGCAAGAATAAAATGCTAAGCAGAAAGATCACTGTTGAAACAGAGGACAGCAGCGTGCTGTTCTGCTGAGAAATATTCCAGACCCAGAAATGCCAAAATGTAAGAGTTTAAAGGGATAACAAAAGATATTTAATGCATTTGTGATCTTCTTTGTTTAACGTTACTATCTAATGAAAGCAGAAAAGGGCATGAAGCAGCGAGCAGTGACCATTCTTAAACACTGCCAGTCTGAACTTCCAAGCTGTTGAATTACGCAACTCCTATTGAAATAAACAGGACCTGCTGCTGCTGAGCTCCGTTATGAATTAGGCCATCTGAGAGATTATTGGATAACTAATCTGAAACAAGTCATTATTGGGGAGTTATAAATTCACCAAGTAGGTGGCTGAGTCTTGTGTGCATTTTACCTGTTCAGCTGTACAACCCTCCTTCTTCTTTTTTTAAAATTATTATTATTATTAATATTTATTCATGTATTTATGAAAAGTGTATATCTGAATTTTGTAATAATTTCTCCAAGACTTCTGGAAAATTTAATCTCAAAAGCCTAAGAATTGTCTACTGACATAGGCAATCTGAAAGAATGCATTTAAGCAAATGGAATTTTTAGTAAACAGGTTGCTGGAAAGAGAAACAAAGTCAGTCAGCTAGAAAAATATATTCACAAGTATAATATTATTGTAAAAACTTCCTCTTCTAAACTGCTTTGTAATTGTTCAATGCGCACAGTAAGCACATTCCCTGTGCTGTGGGCTATAAAACAGTAGTTCAAATTTTAGGGCATCTAGTAGCAATTCAAAATCGTCATGGTCTAGTGATTCAAAGCACTGAGGCAGTATAAACTCAAGCTGCCAGTACAAATTTGGTCCAAGGGTTTGTTCAGTAATTTGTCAGATAAGTAACTCCACACTGCCTGGCTTTCTGTGGTTCTGATATTCTGTCTGACAGGACCCTTCATGGCTAGCACAGGCTTTTCTTTTTGGCAGTTCCTTCTTTTTACCTCCCCACTTTCTGTCCATTGGTGTCCACAAGTGTGCCCACCCCCAGCCCTCTTCCAGTTGAATGCTCACAGGACATTCACTCAACTTTTTGTTGATATTTGTCTCAGATCGTCCGTTATCCAAATATCCCAAAACTTGTGGCCTCCTCTTTTCCCCTTCCACCTCAGCATAAGCTGTGTGGGTGCACAAGCCACATCTTAATGACATGCTCTCACTACCTGAGTGGCTCTAAGTAGAAGCTGTACCATCTGCATCTCTCAGGTCTTTCCTAAGACTTTCCCCTTCCTGGATTACCACAAGAACCACACCACTCTGTTTTGAGAAAGGAAATGCAAATGCATGTCCTGACACAGTCTTCCTCAATTCCAGTAAAAACTGGTGGTAGAGTGAAGCTATGCAGGAAAGCTTCCCTGTTCTATTTCCCCCAAGCAATTTCTAATCGTATGTCAAAACAGAGCTAATGTGTAAGAGGTGACTGAATTTTAGCTCAAGAGAGCAAATTACCATCTCTTTAGACACTTCCCTGAATAGTAGGCTTCTCTGTTGGCTATTTCTGTCACTACTTTTCTCCTCAGAATCAACATGTACACATGTGCCTTGCACAGTAATAACTCCTTCACCTTCCTGTCATCCCAGGAATAAGTACCTATGACTTTCTGCTGTTAGGAATCAATCTTGATACTCTGGATCCATCATGGATTTCTGTCTGGAAGGTTGGAGAAACACTGGTAATGGGGACCTTCAATGAGCAAGAAGAGTCTTGCCAGGTAAAAATGAATCATCACTCACATTTTCTTGAGGGAGTTGCTTGGAACAAAACTACATGGTTTAGCCAGAAATGTATTCCCCTTTGGAAAGAGAAGGCTACTTTTCAGAGGAGCTGGGGTAGAGGGACAGAAAGAAAGAAGATATGTGGTTAACACAGAGACATGCTACCTGAGTGAGGGAAGCACAGTGTGATGCTTAGCTTGCCTTGGAACCATGGCCTGAAATTCATTCACCAGCAAAGCAATACAGGTGTCTTGATAACTGTCATATTGTACTACCATAACCCCACTCAGCTATTTGATCAGTTATTCCATGATTATGATAATGAATTTTGGTGAAGTTTTAAAGTGTGGTAGAATAAGGAAATAGCCTCCTTGCAAATATAAATATTTGATATTAAAATATGCAATGCTTGTTTACATCTTAGTACAACAATGTGGAATGTATAGTGTAATGGGCATCACCATAGTTTCATAAATATTTTAGAAAAATTGCAAATGACACTTTTCCTGTGCAGTTGGCAAAAAAATTGAGAGATCAGAAAACCACTAGGATCACTCATTCAGGTAAGTGATTGTGTCTGAGTATGTTCTTAGAGTAGATAAATATATATATATAGTTTCACAAATAGGCAAGTTTTATGTGCTTTTAAGTCTGATTCCAGAAAAGCAACAGAGAAATAGAAGGTTTTATTAAACAGCAAGTAAACTAGACCAGAGCCAGCAACTAGCTTACAGTAGATGAGGAGTTTGTATATTGTAAATATACATACAGCTTAGTGCTAAAACAATTAAACACGGAGTAATGTTACAATAAATATTTTGATACTAGACCCAATTAAGACCCACTACTGAAGCCAGTAGTGAAACTGGTTTAAGTAGACAATTGTTTTGAATATCTGTAGGCTACTTCTATTTATATTATGGCCTCCAACTATGAGGACAAGCGAGTCTCCGAGGAAGTAAAATAGAAATTTTGTGTATATAATCTCAAGAGGATTATTAAAGTGTCACACAATAAGCGTAAAGTATTTGACATAAACTGATAGTACAGGATTGGGGCAGGTGGCATCCAGCAGAGAAATCCCACCCCTATCAAAATGTTACGGTGCTTAAATTCAATTCATACTAAAATCTAATTCTATGTTTGTTTTAGCAAGAACCACTTGAAACTTGACAAACAGCCTAGTTTCACTTCCTCAGTCAAACTCCACAGAGGCAGCTCTTGTAGTCTCATAAGAACTTTGTCACACAATCCTACATGGCTAGGAATGCAGCCACTCAACATACACATGTAAGTGTTAAGAATAAAACCAATATAAACACTAAGCCAGTGACATGCCATGCAGGTAGCACAGATATGATGAGAATTAAATGAAAAACAACTTGGACAAACTACTTTCAAAGACAACTAAAGAAAATGCCTGGAGAAACACCAGCCTTTCCTCCTAGGTTTACTCCAGCGTGGCACAGACTGAACATGTCCGACCATGCCTGTGCGAAGATCAACAACTGCCAAGAAGAACGAAACTCCCTCTGTCTTTCTGCAATGTGTATAGAATTGGCTGTCTTCTGGCTAGATCACTATCTACTGCTTGGCTCAGGATGAATGACTGCAAAAAGCAAGCTTCCCACGCTAACAACAGCCTATTTACCAAACAGCTGGAGCTCATGAGAAGGTAGTACACTAACGGTTGTGACTTGTTCTCTTCCTGCTGGATGCATTAATGCTCCCCTCCAATGCAAAAAGCTTTGAACAGATGGGCTTACACTGTTTTCTCTGGTCCTCCTGATATTGACTATACATGATTCCATTTTAACAGGTCCTACATATAAATTTGAGAGTTTGAAAAAACATCGTTATAGTCAGCTAGCCCAAAACTCCAGAGCACTTAGGCAAAGCTCTGCGAGTGTTGCTGCCTTCTTGTTCTGAAAGAAACACTCTTTCTTATCTTGCTCAAAGTAGGAGAAAACACAGCCTACAGCCCAGACGTTTGTGTGGCTGCATAAAACTGGGCTGGAGCAGATAACTTACTGTCCCTTCTAGGCAGATGCCATTATTTCCTGTAATCCCTGAGCAGCACTTAAATATTAGTTTAATAGGTTCCTTAGGAACCAGCAGGGTAAAATTATGCTAAATAAGCAATATTTACTAGAAATTCTTCTGATCCTTCCCTTGAGGCATAACTGAACATTACAACTGACTCCTCAAAGGCGGCTGCTCCATTTCCAATCCCTTTACATCTTAGGAAAAGCATTTGCAAAAGGAAAAAACTCTAAATTATTACTATCCAGTTGAAATAATTCTCTTCAGACACCATTTTGTCTACCAACTCAGATGCAGTGCTCCTACTACATCTGCCTTTTGTGACTTTACCTTGGGAATAATTCCAGGAGTGGAACAGGCTGGACTAGGTTGGTCTTTTGCATTTCACACAGCAAAGTGAAAATTACTAACTGAGAAGCTGCATGTTATGAAACACTTTTTTCTTTTAAGCTTGTAAACAAAATGTCTATGATCAAATATTTATGTTCATGTATATATATATTACTTTTAGTTGGAAGTATCTTAAACTGAAAACATTTTTCATCCTCATGCCTAAAATAACATGAATTTTAGGCTTCCTAAGCACACCATTTAGCCCTAGGAAGCAAATGCTAAATTACACCACCTGCTGTTTTTTCAAAACAACGAATATTTTAGTAGTTTGTGTACTGGGTGCAGAACAGGGTGCTTTTATATGTGCCCTTATAATAGGACAATGTCTCACTGGCCAAAAGAAGGCTTAGCGTGGTGATGCTCAAAAGCATTGCCAACAGTAGCAGAATAAAGTCGTGTGAGATGTATGAGATGAAATGGTTTGGGTTGGAAGGGACCTTAAATATCATCTAGTTCTAGACCCTCTGCCATGGCCAGGGACACCTACCACTAGACCAGGTTGCTCAAAGCCCCATCAGCCTGAACGCTTCCAGAGATGGGGCATCCACAACTTCTCCGGGCAACTTGTTCCAGTGTCTCACTACCCTCACAGTATAGAATTTCTTTCTAGTATCTAATCGAAGTCTCCCCTTTTTCAATTAAAAACCATTAGCCCTTCTCTTATTGCTACACTCCGTGACACAGTCCCTCTCCAGCTCTCCTGTAGCTACTGGAAGGCTGAACAACCCCAGCTCTCCCAGCCTGTCTTGACAGGAGAGCTGGAGAACCCTTCGGGCTGATAGCGACGGTCCAGGAGAGGGCAGTGGTTTATAAACACCCCACGCTTACAGCACCAGCACTTTAATCCCGCAGGGTGCAGCGGCAGCAGCGGCTGGGCCGGCAGGGACCGGCTCTGGAGCCGCTGGGAAGCTGGAAGCTGACTTGCCGTACCTCGAACGCCCGTCCCACCCATCGCATCACCTCCTCTCCACCCGCATACCGCTGCCTCCGCCTGACAGCGCGGGAGAAGGGGGCAGCCGCTGCTCTGCCGACCCCTCTAGCGCTCGCTCCCGGGTGGGGAAACTTTCCGAACCGGGAAAGCCTTCCGCCGTGGCGGGACCGCGGAGGAGTTGGCCAATCCCTCCCGCTTCGCCTCCGCTCCCGCCA
>VZTM01003432.1:9541-32587 GCA_013400555.1 Jacana jacana | reverse complement strand
TCCTTGACATTGCAATGGGATTCAAGACATTACGAACTATCCTGTCGTCAGTGACCCATAATGGCAAACAGGTATCAGCTGTCATCCATAATCTTTCTGTTGACAACAGACTTATTCTTTAGACATGACCTTTAGAAATTGGGTCAGTGGAAAACTAGCCAATGGGATTTGTAACCATAATAAAACAGGAATAAGATGTATGGCAGTCTCTAGGTGTTTTGAGCAACGTGTTATAAAGTTATTGATTAAAATATTTTCAAGATTAATCTAAAGAAAGTTACAGTTGAGATCCAGTTACTCTTTTTGTTAGAGGACTGTTTGAAGAACTCTTTGATAATAATAAATCTCTTATTGCATTTCTGATTTAAATGAAGAAAATAATTAAGGCTTTTCATCTACTGAGATCTGTTGTAGAAATGTCATTTCATGTAACCTGAGACCTAGTGTTCCTCAGGTCTGATAGCCTTCCTAGTTCTAAGGACATTTATAAACTGTTTTTAATGGAAAAAAATATATTAATAAAATCCATCCTTGGTCTGCTTATAAGATTTTTCCAGTAAGGCATCTAATATAATTCTTATTCACATGGGCTGGGAATGGTAACATAAAGAGCTTCTCTGTTGTGTATACCTGCAACCTGTTACAGTGTGATGGAACTCCAGTTCTGCCTGTGTACAGTGTAGGTGCTTTAGGAGTCTGGTGGCAAGTGCCATTTGGAAACTTATAAGCAGCAAGTTATTTTTCAGGGGTTTTGGTTTTATTCTCTTTTGTTTTAAGCAAGTTCAGTATTAGAGAAATAGAATATCAATAGCAATGGCTTTTTATAAATGCAAAAATGTGACCAAGGGGCTTTCTTTTGCAAATTTAGCTCTGCCTTTGAATGCACTATTCTCATCAACATTTTTTATGAAGTAATAGACTTTTAAATGGATACACTTTACATTCCAAAACAGCTAGTGCAGCACATGACAAATAAAAGACTCTTAAACATGAACTCACCATGGCAAACTCTAATTTGTTTTATGTGGCAAACTTACATTTAATTTGTATAAAAAGAATTGTCTTGAAAAGTTGCAAAAAATCAGCATACTGCCTCTTTTGCTCTTAAAAGAACAGAATTTCTTAAATTCTTAATTCTTGAAAGAACAAAAAAGCAAAAAAAACCTCAGACTGAAGCTTTTAAAAATAGTCCTGAAGTTTTATCAATTTATCTATCAACTAAAGCAGCTGTGCAAGTGAAATAATGATCTGCAGGATATTGCAGCTCACTTCCAGCTGTTTTCCATAAAGCTTGACAAAATTTTAATGATGCCTTTGAGCAGTGGGGTATTTGTTGCTGCTTCTCTGAGGTAGATATTAGAATATTAGGAACAATTTGTTTTATATGTGATTTCATAGATGCAACATTTTTTTTTTTCAGTATTAAATCAGTAAAAATACCATATTGAAATTATATAATAGATAATTTTGCATAGTAGTACTCTTAGGTAGTAAACCTTCAGATATTTTTGTGTGTGGTTTTCGTATTGTTTTTTGATTGTTTATGTCCACTAGATTTTGCAAGGTTTGTCTTTGTTTCTGGAGCATAGTTTTCCTTCAAAATAAAGCAGGTGAAAAGCACAATCTTTGCATGAAAATATGCAGATATATTACAAAATATTACAAATATATGCAAAGAGAGAGAAGATTTAAGAAAGTTTTCTTTCCCCTAGTACATATAAATTATTGTTACTTTCATTCTCTTTTTGCAAAGAAAGTTGTATAACGTAATTCCATAGTGGTGTTATATCCATTCTCTATTTTTGTCTTCCAGCTTGTCCTAACAGTGGGATTACTGGCAGTAGTGGTATACTTGTACACAGTAGTGGCATTCAATTTTTTCCGCAAGTTCTACAACAAGAGTGAAGATGGTGATATGCCAGACATGAAATGTGATGATATGCTAACAGTACGTCTTATTTTACTTTCTAGACTTTTTTTCTTAAACTATTACTTTTTTTTGCCCTGACCTTTCTCATAATTTCTATTCATACAGTCCTATCATTATCCAGAAATAGGGGAGACTATAATTAAAGGCAAAGGAACAAATATAATGAACATCTAACAGCTATACATATACACCCCATGTATGTTAAACAAACACATCTATAAATGAATAGGAGAAATGTAATGGTATTCTTTGCTATTGTTTCTCAAAAAATGAAAAACAACTGCAAGCTGTGAAGCTCAGCCGAATCAGTTAAATAGCAGTACTTCTGAATCTTGAGGTTCTGCAGGCCATTCAGAAGGAGGTTCAGTTATAGGCAAGGAATTTCATAAGTAATTTTGATACTGAAATGATTATTTAAGCTTGGAAATCCATCAGTTTCCCTTAGTGTGAATTGCCATGGTTATCTTCAATTGGAAATTCTGTTACTGAAATCTCTCCTGTGCTTAGAACCACTGAAAATTATTTTGTACTCACTGAGACAATACCAGGCTTTGCAGTTGTGGATGGTACATAGAGCTGAAATCACAAAGAATTTCAAGATGTGTTGTTGTTAATGTCCTAAAAGCAATCGTCTACACCAAGTTATAGATACTTTAGCATGTGATGCAATATTAATCATTTCCAGGGAACTGACACCATTTAAAAGCCCAATATTTAGAAAAATTGTGAAAGCAGACTAGTATGTGTATATTTTTGTCCAGTTTAGGACACTCAGTACAAAAAGACATAGATAAACTGGAGCATAAATCAGTGGAGGGCTGCTAAATTGTCAGGTGCTGGAGTGCTTGCCCTTGGAGGAGGGGCTGTGGAAATTAGGTGCATTTGGCCTGCAGAAGGGAAAGCTTCGGGGTGGGGGGAGTGTAAAAGCAGCTCCCCAGTGCCTGCAGGATTACTGGGAAGTCAAATACAGGCTCTTTACAGCAATGCATGGCAGGAGACCATGGACATAAAGTGGAAAACTGTGTTCTGACTGAGGAGACCCAAGCAGTGGATCTGGTTGCTTGGAGAGGCTGTAATGGCCTGACTGGATAAAGCCCAAAACAACTTTTATCTGAGGTCATGGTGGACCTTGCTTGAAGTGAGATTTGGACCAGAGACCTCTCGAAGTCCCTTCTGACCTCTGTAATTATCTGAAAATATACCTGCAAAAAAGCTATAACATTGTACAGGAATTAGTTAGAATAACATGTGATGTGGTATACAATCAGAATTGTCTTTTGTAAAAGAATAATAGAATCATAGAATGAAAAGCAATAAGACTTCAATGTGAAGTTTAGAAATAGAAAAATAAGTTTTAAAACTTTATAGATAACTAATACTCATTTACTCTTGAAGTTAGTGCTTGACTTTGGTGAAATAAAAACTCTCTCTAAAAACTGTTATATTTTTCAGCCATTGGTCACTTATCATTGTATGTTACTATACCAATTTCTTACATAAGGAAATTTAGAGGTAAGAGTGGCATAGAAATAAAAGAATGGATTTTTGGTATGGTTAATTTATTGTCATCACTACTTCTTGACAGGGAGTAAGAACCCTGGAATCGTAGCTTGCAAAGCTACTCAAAAGAAAAAGAACCAATCCCCAGCTATAGACCTATGGGAGTCATCTAATTTTGTATTAAGTTATAGCATGATAAACTTTAAATTTTGCATTGTCAGCATCCCACATAACTATACTGGGAGACCTATTATATCAGTTTTCAGATCATAGTTTCACAGTATTATTCTCAGACTTCTTCCCTCATTAACCTGTTCCCTACCCAAACATTCTCAAAGATTTTCTGTTTGCTTTGTTTTTTAAATTTTTGTTTGAGACACCAAAGCTGAGGAAAGTCATTCACTTTTTGACTTAGGAAAGTGGAAAAGGAGATGGCTTTGGTGGTAATGGAATTTCCTACTTGCACATTACGCAAACGATTGTATGTGACTCATGGTGTGTGGTGGACTTAAAGTAGTTGAACCTCTTATCTTTTTGACCTGCTACATAATGACAGAACATGAAACTGCAACCATCATCTGTGCAGCAACATTTCACCTCCTTCAGATATATATGTAACTTCAAATGAGAGAAAAGGATAACATAGTGCAGTTGCTGGACCACAGACCAGTTCTGCCAACTACTGAGTTTGCAGCAATGGTACTTTTACTTTTAACTGCAGACAAACTCTATATCTCTTTGTTTTGTGTTTTCTAGTGCTACATGTTTCACATGTACGTTGGAGTGCGTGCAGGTGGAGGCATTGGTGATGAAATAGAGGATCCAGCAGGAGACGAATATGAAATCTATCGGATTATCTTTGACATCACTTTCTTCTTCTTTGTGATTGTCATCCTGCTTGCAATTATTCAAGGTACATGTTTGTAACCCATGGTGAGACTGAAAGCATTGTTTTGCAGCACAAAGATTTTATTGCTATGGTAATCATGCATGTAAGATTCAACCAGGAAAACAGGACAGACTATGGAGCACAGATTTCTATAGTAAATCTTACCCAGTGGGCTTTTATCCATCCATTGTTCTTCCTGGTAGTCAACAGGCTCTAACTGAATCAGTGGAAGCAAGCAAAATAAAACGCTCTTTGTTGTGAGGATGGTGTCACTACACTTTCTATCTTCTCATTGTCCTTTCTAAAAGTCTCCTGTAAGTGATCAGGAAAAGAAGTGAGTAGAAATCACTTTAAAATTGTGATTCAGCAGAAACCCACCCTTTGTGACCTTCTGTGGAGAAATCAACAGTGAGTGCTATCAGTAGTCCCCTGCCAGCAACTAATATTCGTGACTGGCAAATCATCAGATTGGTAGCAGTGATGTGAAAATTGGAACCTAGCTGTAAGAGACTTAATCTTTTCTTCCATAAACCTCCCTGTTTGGTGTGATAGCTTGAATGATATCAAAGAGTAAAGAAAGGTACATGATATAAAACAGCTTTACTATGTCGTGATTTATGACAGTGAAAACTCAGTTGCCATCAGGTTAGCTTCTGAATTTGAGTGAAACTACTTGACTGGTAGTGTGGTTTGCTGTTGTAATCTGGATAGTGGATGCTGAATTTGGGGATTTTTTTAGTTTTTTTTCTGTTGTGTTTCTATTAATGATGTTTAATGTTATTCCCTAAAGCACTTCAAAACCCTATCTATTTACATCTAATACCTTCAAAAGACTGTCAGTAATGGCCAGGTCCAGTTTCTGTTGTAAATAGTGATACCTTATTGCTTTCTGTCATCTCAAAGCTAATTTATGATGATTTTGTCGCTTCCTACTAGGAAGTTTTGAAGGCGACTCTGAGCTCGTGGTAAATTGACTACAACTCTTACTCAAGCAACAAGTTTTTTAAAGGGCTTGGGGAGAATGCAAAATGTTTTCTAGCCTGAAGTGACATATTTCGTACTATTTGTTTCTTCCTTTTGTGAGTGGCTAAAGGGTAGAGGCCTCAGCTGTCAAGCTTTGAGTATAATTCTCATCTGGTATCCATCAGTTTTAGAGCCTCAGTAGTGTCAATAATGATTGTGAAGCTAGTCCTTATTTGCATTGGTGTAAATGAAGGGATAATCAAAGAGAATTTAAAACCTGAGCCAGAAAAACCCTGTGGTGGTTTTAATTCATTCTGTATTTCCCTGAAATGACCTCTTGCTTCAGTAGAGCTCTGAGAGTGGAACCTCGTACCACGTGACAACAATAATGAGAGAGGATGCACAGAGCTCTGGGCCTCCCTACATTTTTGTGTGATAAGTCCCTGAACTCAAACATGCAGTAGTATTCTTTCTATAATGAAACCTCCATCACTGTAAAAACAATGTGCATCTTCACATACTGAATCAAAATTGGAGCACTGTGAATAAAATAGAAGTCTGCATGTCCCATTTTATAATTCCAAATGGCCAGCCATGTTACTGATAGCCATTTTCTTTGAGTTCCTCATTTTATTTCACGTATTACATTGTTTTTGTGGGGTTTGGAATGTATATTGACTTCTATTCTTTCTCCACAAGATTCTTGCTTAATATTCATTGTAAGTTACCCATGGATTTCCAAATATTCTTTATCACAATTCTGTTCTTCTAAACATTAACTATCACTTTAACTTTAAACCTAGGTTTAATTATTGATGCTTTTGGTGAGTTAAGAGATCAGCAAGAGCAAGTTAAGGAAGACATGGAGGTAAGAACATCCAGGTGCTGAACCATACTCTATTTTCAGGTTCTGTGAATGTTTTCAATCAAAATGTGATCTAGGTAGTGGATAGTTTTTTAAAACTAAGAGCAAAATACAGTTCTGTACATGATCCAATATCATACAATGTCCTGGCTGAGATTCTACTCTCACATCGTTGTTAATTAGATGGATATAATCACTGAGAATTTTTTTAACTTTTTTTTAATATGTACTAAAATATAGTAACTTATGTAAGCAGTTCTGTTAGTACCCAATAAAATTCTCAATAGACAATTTTATGAAGAGAAAACTCTACTTGTGTCCTGGTTCTGAATAGTATTTACTACTCTTTGCTGCCTCCTGTGAAAGAGGCAGGCTATGTTTTGACAGGTGCTATCTGCTACCTCGCATGGGACACAAATCCAGGTTGTCTAAAATGGTATTCTGCTCTAAGCATGCTGTGGGTTTGCTTTCTGGTTCCTAGTATGGATTTGTCATGGTTTTGATCAATCAGACAGATGATGACCCCTCCCTCTCCCCCCTAAGGAAAAGAGAGGAGAGGAAGGGATTAAAGAGATTCAGGAGTTTAGAAAGAAAACTAAACTACCTTAATGAAAATATAAATAATAATAATATAATAAATAATAAAAAGAAAAAATTAAAAATACAAAATAAAGGGAAAAAAAAGTATATATTATATACAAAACCATATCAAACTCTCGGGATGACGATCACGTCACCAGCAGCATCAGAAGTCCCAGCCTGGACTCGGTGACCAACAGGAGCTGGATTCCGGAAATGGAGTCAGGAGTGCTCAGATCAAGATCAGAGGCAGACAAACAGATAGGGTCCTCCTCAGACATCGGCCATTGATGGAAGAGAATTGACCCTTTGATCCCTCAGGTTTTATATTGAGCGTGATGTGGATGGGATGGAATACCCTAGTTGGTCAATTTTGGGTCACCTGTCCTGTCCACTCCTCCCTTCAAGCGTGACCCTTCGACACTTTTCCACTTCCGACCCTCCAATGGGGTAAATAACAAAATTACCTGACCTTGGTTGTTACAGCAATAAGTATAAGCAAGGGCCTCTCTGCATACCATCCCTTGGTCTAATCAGGTCTTATCACTATAAGACAGAACAGTTTCTGAACACTGTGCTGTTAATTTCAGACTTTAGTTAGTTAGAAGAGGCTCAGATAAGAACTTAAAATTACTAAACAGAAAATTGGTTTGTTTTACCTCAAACCAGGACAGGATTCATATTTTTTAAATGCCTCCAGGTCAAGTGTGGACACTTTTTTGCTGTCAGTAATGAGTTAACAATAATTCATAAAAAAAATAGCTAACAGCTTATTTTCTTATCACTTTTTAGACTAATCCCTATATCTTAATTTTTGTAAACAAGAAGAATCTTTGTACGTTGCTGTATGTTAGAATGAATTACATGCCTGTAGGTATCGAAGTCTTTTGTATCTTCAGACTAGAGGTTTCTAACACACAGCATATTAATGCTGTTGTGTTACACCTCATCATAGAAGTAATTTTCATTGGTTAATCCATGTGTGAAAATATCTGGTACTTGGTGGTTTTCTATTTTATCATTTAAGTGTGACTATAACAACTCAAAAAAGTAGTAGAAAGCCCACTGTGTTTTGTAATTTAAACTGTGAGCATGTTCAGGTAAATATTGTTATATGTTTCAGTAAGTGCTACTTACAGTGTTAAAGGAAAAAAGGAAAAATCAGCTTTGGTGGTCATATACCATTCTTTTTCCTGATATCTGTTCACTTACAGCTGGCAAAGGTATTTGTTTTGGTTTGGTTTGGTTTGGGTTTTTTTTGTTAAACAGTTAGAAGCTATTCTGATGGCAGTTAAACTTCTATTTGGCTGAGATATCCAGTCCTGGTCATTAAAAGAAAACTCTTTGTTCAGCACATATTATACATGATGCATTGCCATTTTCAAGAATGGTTACATTTCTGTTGGCCTTTTCTCAAAGGGGGCAGGGTTCTATACAGTGTTGAAGTGCTCTGTATTCTTTCTTTTAGACAAAGTGCTTTATCTGTGGAATAGGAAATGACTACTTTGATACAGTTCCCCATGGCTTTGAAACACACACACTACAGGAGCACAACTTGGCCAATTATTTGTGAGTACAGTAAAAATCAGCTTCTCGCCTACTCGTGACCTTTGCAGTCTCTGCAAGTACCTGATTAGCTCTCTTGCATAAGTAAAAGTCAGCACTGTTTGGCTTTGATGTGAGCTGAATATGGAATTCAGTGGCAAATGGGAGCAAGGAATGAAGAAAGTTCATTATCTTGTTTCCAGCTTGGTTGTGACACACCAAGTTTGTGAACTAGGAGATGGAAATGGGGAACTTAGCATGTCACTGTGGAGGCATTGTAAAAAGTAAGGCAAAAGAGGGAAAACTTATATTGAATATAATAGTTTGAGTGGCGTGCTGAGGCTGGCTAAGAGAACCTGGGACAAAGAGAGGTAATGGAACTTGGGACGAAGAGCTAGAGGAGTCAGACCGAGGGGATCGGGTCCACCACTTAACTCAAACTTTTAAAATTTGGAAATGAAACCATTTATCAGGACTATAATCCCTGTATCCACACATACTGTTCCCCTCCTGTCAAATACATATGAAAATCCAGTGCCAGTGTATTTTAGACTAGTGTTGTCAGTATGAAGAAATAGATGGATTGTGACTGTGTCTATAATGTAGCACTGTTTGTGCTTTATAGGAATACTTTATCGGGATGTTTGACTTCCACTTGAATAACAGGTTGTGCAAACAAAATACATTGAAAGGACTGTTATGTGGGATTTTGTTCCTGCTAGTACTACATGTTATAACGACTAAGTGCATCATCCCAAGGAAACGTATTTGACATTTTTGTGCATGGTCATGTTTCATATTTTAGTATTTTTACATACGGAGAGAGACATTTATGATGGGAATTTATCATCACTTAGTGTCCATCAGATATCTCAAAGCTTCAAGACTAATGGATTTTAAAAATTGAAAAAAAAAAACAAACACAAACCTTTTCTCTGCTTATGTTGATCTTTGGTTACATACACTAGTAAAATATCCCTAATCTATAAATAAAAGAAATATCTTAATCATCTTCAGCATTTCTTATTCATTCTGAGGAGATGGAAAAAAAAGTTGCAATGACTATTTTCTGTTGGTTATCATGGGCAAGAGAAGGTCTATTATTATTAGAAAGCGTAGAAAATCTTCAGTTCAACTGAGTTGCTTTTTACTGTAAATCAAACTGAATCTCTTGCATTTTAGCATGCTATTCATTGAACAATGAGTGAACATCAACAGTGGCAGGAAAGTATATTTAATGTATTTTGGAATATTGTCATAAATATTGTAAGTCCATGAGCAGCATTATCACTGTAAACAACATTCTGAAAAACACCCATCACTCTCTGGGCTGCCTAATGTTTCCAAACACTACATTCATAATAGCTGTTTCTTTGCTTGTAGGTTTTTTCTGATGTATCTTATTAACAAAGATGAAACAGAGCATACAGGACAGGTAGGTTGAACAACTCTGTCAATGTCAACAATTATTAAATAAAATAAAAATCATTCAGACTTGGCAAAACTAAAAGTATTCTAATGAATAGCTCCCTATGTGGTATGTAACTGCATTCTCATTCTTCTGAACAATTCTTAGGACTTTGGTTGCTTAATGTTAGATTGAGTATTACTTTTGTAGCACTTTCTATTCCTATTTTATTGTCTGACCTATTACTTTTAAACTATTACTTCTACAAAGTATAAATACAGACTATAAACAAAACCAAAACAACCCCTAAAGCTATAAATAAAAATAATGACAAACAGAACATTTACGCATCCTGTAAAAGCTGCATTCTTCATTTCTCTGTTGATTCTTTTTTAATAGTCTCTATCCTTACTACTATGTATAATATTCTATGTCCATATGAATAAGTCCCTATGAAAGAACTTGTGCATATATTTAAAATTAAACTTGTGAGAGTTTAATTTTAATTAGTTTTAATTTTAACTTGTGAGAAACCTGGAGGTTTCTTCTTAGCTGTTGCTCTTTCAAAATTCTGGTGCTTCCTTCAACTTAATATAAGTATACTTAAAGTCTGCTAAAAAATGTATAAGATATAAAGACTACTGTGTTTTTCTAGAGATAGTCATGCAACTGACTAAGCAAAAGTTCCCATTTGTTGTTTGAGAATTTCATATTAAATGAGATTTTTTTAAGACTATTTTTTTTATTATTTGCTTTTGCTTTTTTCTTGGCACAGAGTGGGTCATGCTATATTAACTCTAACCAGATTTCTACTAAGTATTCAGTTTTCATACTATTAGCTGATAATTTGTAAATTGAGAGTACTTCTTACTACATATATGAAAGACATGTCCTTTCTGCCATGGAATTTATATAGTAATCATATTTAAGTGGTGTAATTAAAATAGAAATAAACTGACATAATCCTTCACTATTCATACAATCATAGAATGTTCTAGGCCAGAAGGGACCTCTAGGGTCCTCTAGTCTGACCTCCTCACAGTCAGCAGGGACACCCCTGACTAACAGGTTGCCCAGGTCCTTGTCGAGTCTCACCTTGAATATCTTCAGGGAAGGGGCCTCAACCCACCTCCCTGGGCAACCTGTTCCAGTGATCCACCACCCTCATGGTAAAGAACTTATTCCTAATATCCAATCTAAATCTGCTCTTCTTGAGTTTGAAGTCATTACCCCTCATCCTGTCACTGCAGGCTCTAGTAAACAGACCCTTTCCAGTCTTCCTGTAGGCCCCCTTCAGGTACTGGAAGGCTGCTATTAGGTCTCCCTGGAGCCTCCTCTTCTCCAGGCTGAACAACCCCAGCTCCCTAAGCCTGTCCTCGTAGCAAAGGTGCTCCAACCCCCTGATTGCTTTCATGGCCGTCCTCTGGACCTGCTCCATCAGGTCCATGTCCTTCCTACATTGAGGGCTCCAGACCTGCATACAGGACTCCAGGTGAGGTCTTACCTGAACAAATAATCAGAAAAAAAATCCGAAATCAATCCATGACTGATTCAAAAAGTATTGCGCTTCTAAGATATATCTTTAAAGGCCGTTTTGTTTTATGTATTGTGTATAGGCATGTTTTAAAATGACTGATGCAGAAATTCAGACAAATTTCTATAACAGAAATATTCTACTTGTCCTGGTATTTGTCTTTTGACGAGCGTTAATTGAGCTTTACAGTACTCCTGAATGTGCGATAAGAGCTAAAGTATGTGGTCCTCTTCTATGTGTTTCCATAGTGCTTTTTGACTAGGTGACAAAAATCTAAAAGCTGACCTAAACTGATCAAAATAATTTACATGATGCGATCATTTACATGACTTTGTAGATTGATATACAACAACCTGGTATGCACAGAATCAAAAAAGTGAAGCAGTATATATAAAAAAAAAAACCAAACAGTCATAGTGGTGATTTCTCAGGGAATCAAGTTAAATTATTTAAATTATATTTCTTTCAGGAATCCTATGTATGGAAAATGTATCAAGAACGGTGCTGGGAGTTTTTCCCTGCCGGTGATTGCTTTCGAAAACAATATGAAGACCAGCTGAACTAAGCAAAGATGAGGATTTCCAGATGAAAATACATCCATGCGTTTCCCACCTCTTTTGGGAACGTCTAACAGATTTCTTAGACCCCCAAAGCTGTGTGCTTTTGGAGCACCAAAGCTCTGTTTTTAATGATCCAACTGTGCTTTTATTTTCTTGTGTATTTGCTTTGAGAACACAGGAGTAAAGAACAATGAAAAATAACAGCAACTCTGGAAAACAAACCAACCACTTGCACACACAAAAGATAACCATATACATAACATGCACATATATGAAGAGACTTGTGATAGCTTATTTCTGAAACTGCCAGATGATACCCTTGTCTATACTATCACACCTGGGGTTACATGGTAGCAACACTCATTCAATCTGTTTATTTCATCATCCTGGAAGGATGTAGTTCGCAGAGCACTGTAAAAGATTGTGTGGACACTAAGTTGTGGGGAAATAGTGCCTTACTATATGTGGGTTGAGCTATGCAGAAGATGAGTGCATGATGACATATTTTTTTTTCTTCATGTCTTCCCTTTTTTCCAAGTTAATATTTATTTTGTGGTTTTAGTGAGTTTGGGAGGAAGGGATTTGATTGTGCACATCTTTTTAATATGACTGGAGTGTCTCAGGACAAGATTAGGTTATTCTCAAGTTCATTTCACACTTACCTTCCTCTTTAGCTTTTGCTCTTATTTTGGTAATGCTCTGATACAACACTGCAACTTTATGAAATCTTTGTATGAAAACAAGATGACTGCAAAAAACACTTTAACAAGAAATGTTTCATTGCATGTTTATTATGCAAGTTTAAAACAATCAAAAAACCAACCTTTGGAAGCAAGTTGATCAACATGAAAAAACATTCACAATAATTATATCCATAGTAATAAAGTGTTGTGGGCTTTATTGTACATCTGGAACAAGTGTCATCAGCCAACAATGTATATGTTATGAATTTGACAGTAGTTTTGGTTTATTTTGTTTTTCTTTCTTTCATTTTTGCCACCTGTGATCAATAGTGGAGTTGAAGATTTTCTCATTAAATTATTTTTTAAAAGCAAAGCTGAAGCAATATCCATTCAGGGACTCCATCAGTTGCATCATGAAACACCAATGATGTGTATATCACTCCATTTTGAGTCCTTTTCAATTGTAATGCCAGTCTTTACAAATAAAAAGAAAGATTCAGAATGGAAACAAGCTGGTTTTGTAACATTTGAGGTCTTTGTTATGGAGTCTTTCTATTAATTCCTGAATTCATTACATCCACTTCAAAACAGGATTAAGCTGCTTTCCTTAATGGAAGTGTTTTGTTTTGGTTTTGGCTTTTCTTCTGGACTTCTTGCTGTTCTGTTCCTCTACCTCATTTCTGTTCAGGCCACAATTTTGTCATAAAATAAATTGGCTGTGTCAATATTCAATTATAGCTAAGAAAAAATTATAACGCAAGAAATAATCCTTTCAAAATACTGATTCTGTATTCTTAAAAACTTAGACTTTCAGTTCAGCAGATTTTGAATATTCCTACTCTGAAAGTGGTGTCCTTATGAGGATTCTGGTAAAATTCTCTTAGATTCTGAGCAGAATTATTGAATTAATTATAGCTTCCGCAGAAGCAAATTCCTACAGCTAAGAACTTGCTCATTAGAATTTGCAAGATTAGTATTCACTGCTGAAAAGGGATGTTAACTGGCTTTGGCAGACCTCTGGAGCCTGGTTCATGCTGTCCCCTCAGCAATGGCTGTAGACTTTCTGTGAGTCCTTGAAACTTGGCATTTCCTCTTCCATTCAGTGCACAAAAACTTACCACTGAGAGCCTTTATATTAACACTTAACACATCCAATTCAAGAAAAGAAGCTCACTTTGAAATTAAAAATAAGAGTACATGTCATAGGAGACTGATTTATTTTAAAAGTATGCATTTCCTGTGGCCCATACTGTTTCTGACACTAATGTGCACTATTAACAGGATAATACTGTACAGGCAGGCCGCATACTACAGGATATAGACCGTGGGGTTCAAGTTCATAATGTTTAATTTGGTTCAGACATAAATGCAGTTGAAGCAAATTCTTAGATTTCATTAAAAATCAGTGCATTGTAAGAAACGCAACTTCATTGAATTTTTGTGTCGTAAAAGAGTTCTGTAAAATAAGAAATGTGATCATATGAATACATCCAACCAAGACAGACTATTCACTGTTTTAATAATTGTAGCAAAAGAAGTTAACATTGACATATGTGTCCTATATACTAGCATAATGTACAAGAGCAGGTAATGTAGGTCACTTGACAACTGAAGGATTAAAGAAAAAAAAATTAGTTATAGTGCTTATGCATGTGATAGTTAAGATTATACGTGAAAACCTGTTTGTGTATGCTAGTGGCTTTTTCAGCTTTTAGCTGAATTTACCAATTATGTCAGTAAAATTTTCAGGAGGAACTCTTACCCTTTATTGAATATAGCAGAGAGAGAATTCTTGCTGTTTGAATTGAGAAGAGCTCTAAAATTGAGGTTCCTAATGCATACGTGTTGATTTCTGCAAAGAAACTAACGGCAATGGAAAAGCACAGTAACATGGAAGAGGTTTGAGGTGTGACTTATTTGTGGAAGTTGTTACCTCTTTATATATTGTTTCACTTAAAAGTGAGTTTCCTGACATTTGTTACACCTTCTTCCAGTGCTCTGTTCTTATGTCTTTCCTTTCCCTAAAACTTTGAAGCTTAAGTCTGTGGTTTTTACAGAGGCAATAACAGAAAATAGAAGACAAGAAAAGGACACTAATATCCTTTGCCTGTGCACTATTACAAGACAAATGCCTTCATCTTGTCCCCTAATGTGCTATTTAAGTTGTTGCATATTTTCATTTCTAGTATATTCCTACTGTTACAGGGCTCTTACGAGTGAATAATAGCATTTTGCTCATGAATTTTTAATTTATTTCTGTAACTCCTTTGATAACATTCCTACCATCTTCAGAGGCACTGAATGATTCTCTCTACTTACACAATCACCTGCGAAGTACTCATAGGATGTAATATTTTCCTTTTTTTTTTTTTTTTCTAGAGTGTATATTGATTTCTTTGTTCATTAGCCAAAACAATAATTACTGTGGTGTCCAGAACATTCTCTGTTAAAGGTTAAGACACTGGTCACAGAGAGTATAGGTAGGTATGTTCTATGTTTAAATGTGTCTAATATTTAAGCTTACAAATATTGCTCCTTCAATCTATCTGCTTAAGTCATAGCCACTTTTGTATGTATATTAATTTGCTTATTTTTCAGTTTTCTTCAGTTTTTCTAAAGCCGTGCTAAACCACAGTGGATTTGTTGCAAATAGAACTTCAAATTATATCATCCTACAGTCACTTCTTACTCAAATTGTGTAATATATTTAAGCTTAGGAGTCCATTTATAGCTGAGCTTTTTTTACAGCTGTCTTTTTTTTTTTTTCTTTGAAGGCATTTTTAATGTATTTTTAATGTTTCTTCTGTCATCTGCATAGCATTTTAACTACCTATGGGATTGATTCTATCTAGTTTTCTTCACAATTATCTTTTTATTTGTTTGGATATTTTTTTAGGCAAAAGGATGTGTCTCTCTTAGGTAGTAAAGAAGACCCTTCTCAGCAGTTGCCAAAGATCTCTCATAGCCAAACCATATAATTATCTGAGCCAATGGAGGTCAACAGTAGAGGCAATTTTTGATATCAACAGTTTGCTTTTGTATTAATATAGCCACGGCCTGATCTGCAGTTACAAAGGTTTGACCTATACCTTTTGGTGTTCGATTGGAACATCTGAATTCAAGTTCTCCTGAAAAAGGTTTTGAAATTTCTAAAATGTAAGGGGGAAAAGCTTAAAAATCTAAAATTGCAACACACTAAAGGACTTTGCTATCATCCATTGTGTAAACGAACCAAGTTTGCATGCAAGATGTAGTTACCGTGATGCTTAGTAGAAGTTACAGTTAGACTAAATATGTCTCTTAGATACATGCTAACTAAAGTCCATTGGAACACTGAAAGATGGCTAAATAACAGTGGATCATCCAATTTGAGATCAAAGGGTTGTGATTAATTATTCTTTACAGAGTACTAGTAGGACAGAAGGAAACTGCATGAATCAAATGCACTGAAGAAATTAGAACCATCCAGGGATAATCCCAGAATTAAAAGAAAAAAATTGCAAGATGAAAAAAATAGTATGTGAAATAAATATGTCTGAAGTAGTTTTTCTATGATACTATACAATATCTTGAAAGTACAGAGTCAACATGCTTTTCTAAAAGTACCATTATAAATGAAAGGGGTTGAAAACTAGAATTTTTATGAAGCACTTGTTTGTTTGTTTATTTTAGGTAGACAGATATTCATTTTTAAGGTTTTAATGATTTCTTTTAAAATTATTTTTGTTCTATAAGTGAGCATCAAAATCCAGCCCAAAAATTAGTCTTAAGGTGTCAGCTGCCATACCTATTAATAACAAAACCTATTATAACAAAACCATAGTCTTTAGCCTTGAAGAGCTGAAAGCCTGAGCAAAGCCAAGAAGACTATATATAGATTCAGTATATGGCCAGGAAAGGTCATGTTTACAGTAGTATAACATCAGGAACAGAATAGGTAAGGTGAAAAAAATCATCAGCTACCTACTTATTAGGTTATCTGAAAGCAGGATAACTGATAAGAAAAAGAACGTGTAGGAGGAGAAGTCAGTTGGCCTTATACGTAACAAGCTTTTTTGAAGTATATTACAGTAAATTACTCCAGTAAAATCCCTGAAGCTCCATTTCATTACAAATATTATTTTTTTTATTTTTTTCATTAATATTCACTTAATGTATGCAATTTAGAGAATATGTTTGCTTTTAATCTTTGGAAAACATTACCATTTTTGTAGCTTGGGGTGTCAGATAAGACACGTGTTTCAATTGTTTCTTCATTCTGTGTCTTCGATGGAAAAATATCCTTCTGTTTAACCAGTCTACATTCATGAGCAAAAGAAGTACCTGAATATCACTAGCATCTTTTTCTCCTTCCCGCTCACCTTTTGACATATGTTAGAACAATGCTCTAAATTGTTTTAAGACTAGGTGTTGGGCATTAACCCAAACCTGTCAGACTCCCTTCTCTCTCAACAGTTACTATGCTAAAGGCTTCTGATTCTTGCAGCTCCATATTCTCTAATGTGTGGTGACAGAAGGTAAAATTCAGCAACGTAGGAAGGGCTTTTTTACTTTAGCATGTTAAAATTATGTCAATAGGCCTTACTAAAGAAAAGGCAGAAACGTGAAAATTACTTGAATTGACTGGCAAAAGCTGACGAGAACTGACTTCACTGTAGTACTGTTAAGTCTGTGTTATAATAAAAGACTGATAATTTGATTCTGAGTGTTTATAAAATGATACTGTGATAAAGTAGATAGTGAAGTAAAGTAATATCCAGGAATATCAAACCTCCTCAAGATGCTCCTAGTAAGTGGACAATCCGAATTCTACAATGACAGAATCGCTCCCTGCAGTTCAAGGAATGGGAGAATAAAATGAAATGGCTTGACATTTTTTTCAAATCTTGGAAAAACGACAAGTGAATAAAACATGGTGTGAATGAAATAGAAGAAATAAAAGTTCATGAACTGTTAACTGTGGTTATGTTTCTTTAGAGATTAATAAATTGCAGTAATTGTGAGGAAAATGTTATTCTCAGCTTTGAGCCATAGTGTGCCCATTGTGCAGATCAGCAGGAAGGTAGCAGAATGGATGACATGTGGCTTGACCAAGTGGCATCCAGGGAGGCGGCTGTTCTATTCTGTGATAGCATTCCTAAATTAGGCTAAGTGCATCCCGTTTTGAAGGAGTGCCTTCCCTGTCTACCTCAGCGCCAGGGAGAGGATGACAGCTGACCATCTGTGTTTTCTCAGCTGCATTATTGGCAGTGCCCTCTGGCAGCAGACTGCATACTGCTGTAGCTGCTGATACACAGACACTTGCAGGCGCTTCTTCATAAGAAGAAATTAAAGTCAAATTAATTAGGCAGCTGCTCAGTGCTGACAAGAAGTCATATCCTTTTATAATGGGGCCCGTCCCAATGGAAAGAAAGAAGTGTATCCCTTGACTAGAAAATAAACTACTAGTATGACTGGACTATATAGTGGGCAGTTGATTTTTGGCTCTGTCCAAGTATAAAATAACAGGCACTAAATGAAATGCTGTGGACATTTTAGATATCTAAATCTATATTAGAATAAGTGGCCTCATTCAAGCCTATTTCTTGTTTAAATTTTACTTCTACAAATGATTTCAGATTCCCTTGGGAGAGTCAAAGACCGTTGTGATTAATACCCAGATGGAAATCATTATTTTTATCTGTTTCTAAATCTTTACCTGTGTGGATGACTCTTGACATCTAAGTGGTATGCAAATGTAGGATAGTTAGAGACTTTCCAGTACTGACTGCTCATGGTGATCTCCAAAATATGTAATTTATGGTCTGTAAAAATGTTGCTTTTATATGCTTCACGCAACTGATGTATAATTAATTTTTTGTTGTAAATATAAAGTTTCTGTAAGAAATCCTTTTGCAGTGTGCAATTGCAGTAGTCTCTTATCTGAAGTTATTTGATTTTTTTAAAAAAACATAAAGGAATTAATTCACTTGCAAGACTAATATGCACATTTCACCCAGATAATTTCTATGCAGGCTATAAATTCCTTGACATAGGAATCCAACAGAATTTAAAAAAGGCTGCTTAAAATAAGCTTCTAAGAGGCTAATCTGAATAATACTGCTCAAAATATGCTTCGGCCTGGAAGAACCACTAGAAAATAATTCACATTAAGTTTTCCTCTTATTGTTTGCTGCTTAATTTGTCAACTTGGGCAAAGTAAGCTAGAAAAACTGGAGCTTTGAAAGGAACTTATGGACAAGGCTGTTTTATAGTTAACATTTTGCATATATGATCAACTCTTGATGAACTGTGATTGAGTTATCCAGCTTGCAGATTAAACATGATTTACATGTAGAAACACCTATGCTGAGATTGTTTTGACCAACTTGGACCTACAACCAGTAGGTATTGTAGTTGTAACCTACAACTTATCTGTTGTGCTTGTAGTCTGTAGACTGTCACTGTAGACTTAGGAAACTCAGATGTCCCCGAGTCCTAATCTCACTATCTGATTGCTCTTTTTGCCTTTGCATGCTCATTGCATATTTCTGTGGCTTAATTTTTGTTCCTAGGATTTGGATTATTTTTATTTTCTGAGGCCCTTGTTCTTTTACTGTATGTAAATTATTATATGCTCCAGAATCTCACAAGATGAATTCTGACTCAGGGAGCTGAATCTAGGGTGCCATTTTTTCAGATGTTCCCTACTTTTCCTCTGTGGACCTGACCTGCACAGTAAGAGATGATATGTACATGTCCAGTTGCATGAGAACAATGAAGGGCTCCAAATAAATATAGCAGGCAGGGGGTGGCATACCTGAACAAATAAGTGAACCAACCTACAAAACTTTTATGCAATCCTGCATAGCCCTCAGGGAAGTAAATGGACAGGAGTAGGCAGAATGAATTGTTATGACAAAATGAACATTATTCCAGGTACAAGCTTACCCAAGGACAACTGAGAAACTTCTAAGTAGTAATGTGTGTGATGAGGTTTAGGGAAGTCTCAAACCTACTGTGTGTATTCTGAGTGTCTGTGCTGTGCATAGATGGCAGAGTCGGTTACATAACAGTGAAAGCAGTCCTCTCTGAAATAGTCTGTATGCCATTTCCGGATGGAAAGGGGAAATTCTGGTGTCAATGCTAATTGGTGAAGAATTAACCCTTTTTGCAATGAAAAAGGAGCCTGTTTGATGCATACAGTTAGCATTAGTTACTTTATTAATGCTATTACATGGTGAAATTATGCAATATCCTCTTAGATGCATATTTGTAATGAAATCAACTTACAATTTGACCTGCAAAGGTTATGTTTCTGTATTCTGCTTTTGCAATTCACCTGTATTCTTAATATGTTACGAATTAATCAAGATGGTCTAGTTTGGAGGGGTAAAAGAAGCTTAAGCATAACGATTTGATAAAAGTGCGTTTTTTTATTTTGAGTCTTGTAAAACCCATACCTGTTTACATTTCAAGTGAAAATATGAATCCAATGTATTTTCTTAAAGTAATGGTTGCAATAATGTGGCACAGCCCCAATAGTTAATTAAGTTCTAAGGAAAATAGCATCTTCATTTCTAAAACTTAATGAGGACAGTATTGTCCTGATAAATGTTTCTGCTTTTCTCTGAGGAGAATAGACTTTGAAAAATGTCAGTATTGTGTTTTTAAAGGCAATTTTATTGGGGAGGAAGTCAACAGTGCAAACTACAAAGCTTAATTTCATTACAGAATTAATTTTATAATTGTAAATAGTCCTTCTCATACTTAGTTTTGTTAAAGCTTTGAATAACCATCTTTTTATGTGAAAATTCATTTACTATTTTGAGTTTTGTATTTGTTGTACCTGTTCATCGTTTGTCCACCTTTCCTGCATAAGATGGGTTTATTTGTTGTTTTGCCTCAGCAAGTTAGCATTTGAAGCATTTAGAAGAATGTGTGTCCATTACCGGCTTTCTTATTTTGGTTAATTTCTCCTAATGAAGATCAGATTCTGTATCTGGTTGAACCTCTGTGGTAACTTGTTTTGCCATCATGATTTGTGTGATAGAAACATCTTAACAGTTCTTCATTTTCACATATAAATTACTACTAAATAATATGATACAGAAATATCAGAAGTCTAGAAAATCACGAGTGTCTCAGAGTGGATGGGGGTTTGTTATGCTAGACTACATGCAAGGGGAAAAATGACTAACTAGTGGATTCTGAGGTTTAAACTGGATTAGGAAAAACATTTTTGCTTGGAGGGTGGTGCAGCACTGGAACAGGTTATCCCCTACCCTTGGAGATTTTCAAAGTTCATCTGTGGGTGGGAGGCTGAATGTAAATGACATCCAAAATTCCTATCCAAGCAAGATTTCTTTGATTCTGTTAGAGGGAGACATCAAATATGTTCTTATTCTTCCCTCAGCATCCAGGTATGGAGAAAACTCATGCTGGGCTGCATGTCAATATAGTCAAATATAGTATGGCCATGCCACTCTTCCATGTTAATATCTGCCCTAAAAGTCTGTAAAGGCTTGCTTATATGTTTTTTTTTTTTTTACCACTTACCTTGGGGTTGATAANATTTTTTTTTCAGAAGTACACTGGGATTTAGAAAGGTAATGGAAAGGCTTTTAAACAATGGCATAACATATTTTGCTTTTTTTTACCAGGAATCAATTCCTAAATTCTTAGGATTATTTTAAAAAAATTTTAAGATTTAAATTTTATGACATTCATCCATGAAAAGGAATAGAACCAACTCCCTTTGAAAGGTAATACTGAGTATATAGTATATGACAAAAGTCATGGTTACGCTTCTGTGCCTGTTTAAAGAGATTGTAGTGCTAACAGAAACAGAAGTGTTAGCGCTTCTAATAGAAGTCTGTTATGAAACAAATTTTACAACGTGCTTTCATTTCTGTTTTCTTCTGTTCCCTGTCAGCTGTCATGATCTTTACCTTTCTGTTTTCCAAAAGATCCTTCTGTAACCTATCACAGTATAACCCTGTTTATACTTGTATCAGGAAAAAACAGCCAGCTAAAATGTCCAATATTCTTTTGACAAATGCACATTGTCAACTTGTCAAGATTCATCTCAAAGACCACCATCAGACATTGATCTTGCAAGCTACAAGAGTCCTACAATGAAAACAAGTTTTATTGTATAGAAAACACTTGTTTCACACAAGAAATAATTTCAAAATTTATTGTTAGTATTTACTGAAGGCATAGAACTAGAAAAGAAATAAATTGACATTCTCTGTAGTTTGACATCAGTACAGATTTATTCTCAGTACTTTTAAGCTACTCTTAATTAGAGAGCTCAGAAGCAGAACCAACATCATGCATTCCTTAAATTGATTAAATTTAATAGAAATATATAGAATGGAAAGTAATAATAGAAAGTATAGATTCCATATTAAAACCAGAAATATTTTTTCTGGCTAATACCAAGGATGAACCCCTTCTCTGAAGAAAAAGATTGTAGAAATTGATATTTAAATGTTAATAAATGTAGATATCTTTTTTTCCTGTCTGCATTCTCTTATTGCTCATTAGATCAGCAATTTTGGGTTTGGTTTTCATCATTAATGAAAAGCTTATCCACCAGGGAGGGCTGCCAAGTATGTACACGATTTTCTAAATTATTTCAGTGGTCTCATTCCTTTCTTCTGTCCTGTCTAATGTTTATAAGATGACACACACACACACAAAAAAAGGTAGTAAGGCCATTGTGTCTGTGAGCTGCCAAGTGATTCTGAGGGAATATTAAAAAACATTTTCTTAGAAAAAAATCCACTTCTGCATATTTTAAACACTGAATTATTTTATGTTACCTTGTATATTGCCTTCAGTAAAAGTAGCTTTTGCAAGAAGATCAGAAAATATTTTGAGAAGTGGCAGACTTTCCATATGGGGAAGAGCGTATGGAGACGCTGACAGCACAGACCTCAGCAACACTGAGGACTTCATTGAGTGGGTACAGATTCTGCTAAATCAGTGCTTGGACTTTCATGAGGTTGTTCTGGAAATGTTTGGGATGTGATCGAGCTGCTGTAAGGGCTATAACATCCCTCCTTAGAGATAAGATGTGCAATTAATTGTGCCTTATGCATATCGCTCACATGTCCTAGAATGAAAGAGTAGTAACAGTACTACTCTGGCAAAGTGACTGCATTATCATGCAGCAAAGTGTTATGGGTATCTTCTGCAGGAATTTAACCTAAGGTAAGTTCTTACCTTCATATGAGTGGAAATCTCTGGTATATAGGGTTAAAAAAAATAAAATCAAATTAAAAAAAATCAAGCTTTTATTCTGTTTTTCCTGATCTCTGACAGAGATTGTCTAATTCCTGATAGAATGGGCCTTTTTAAGCAGAAAAAGGAGCAACCCCTACCTAAATGGGGCTTGCAAAATAAAACTAGAATACAATGATAAAATGGTTGTGTTGCAACAATTTTAGAAATGGCAGATTATGGTACAGGGCAGATACATGCCTGAGCACTGTTTACGTGGCAGTATTCCAGTGTGCCTTCTCGTTGTGGCTGTGGCAATTCAAAGGCTGGACATAGCAGACCTGCACACTGAGAAACTTTTTTTATACTGTCTTTTATATA
>VZTM01003431.1:14166-24369 GCA_013400555.1 Jacana jacana | reverse complement strand
AGTTGCTATAGGTACATAAATTTATTTACCACACAGAGGTTTGAAAAATGTCAATGGGTCTTCCAGGGAGATATATAAAATAAAGTATATAATAAAGTTCTGTTTGTCTAAATTACTTGTAAGCCTTGGACTCACTGAAGCCAATAGCAAGTATAAGACCACCACTTTGCCTAGAGTCATCTTCTAAGCAAGGAGGGAGAGAGCAATCAAGTTCACATCCCACTGCCATGGGCAGGGACACCTCTCACTAGACCAGATTGCTCAAAGCCCCATCCAGCCCGGCCTTTAAACACTCCCAGGTTTGGGGCATCTACAACTTCTTTGGGCAACTTCTTCGGGCAACTTCTTCCAGTGCCTCACAACCCTCACAGTAAATATCTTTCTAGTACGCAGTTTAAATCTCCTTTCTTTCAATTTAAAAGTACTGCCCCTCATTCTATCGCTATGCTCCCTGACAAAGAGATCCTGTAGGAACTCTTCCAGGATACTGGAAGGATACTAACTGTATTTGTTAACTGAATTTCTTATCATTGTATGCTCTTTGCATAGAGAATGAGACTCAGGAAGTAAAATGAAGTATTCTTGGAGCGGGCTTTGAGTATTCACTCAATTCTTATTTTCAGTCATGCAATACAGTAATGGTGGGTCCATCCACCTTGTTTAAAAAGTTGTATGTGTGTCAGTAGGCCACTAACTGCCATATAAGCTAGCAGTTTGATTTGATCTCTAATATTTATCTCTGTTTGACTCAATGGCTCAGTGAAAATCAGCTGCAGCATCTTCCTCTCTACTAATCATGTAGCTTATAAATGAGTACAGTGTCACTGATACAGACAAACAAATTTTAACTGAAATAAGGTAACTATCTTTAGAAATTCATTTAGACTGCTAGGATTTATGCATTCACATTTTTTAATCTTGTCTCTCCACTTTCTATTAGATTGTAAATTCCAGCTTCTATTTGGAGGGTGTGGATAGTAAGATTTCATAAATGTGAAAAAGAGAGACTGATAGTGAAGTTTTACTATGCTTATCTGAAAAATGAAGCTTGTTGGCCCATGCTGTCTACTACAAATACAAATATGCATGTGAGCCCATCTGAGACTTATGACTGGGCATACTGTGCATGTTTGTTCCCTCCATTTTTTTTTCTAAAATCTAAACCTACTGTATTATTTTCCATTCATTCATCACACTCCACTCTATGTGGACTAGTGTATGATTATGGTCATTCACTCACTGTGTGAATGAATCCTGCAAAAAAAGAAAAGATTTCCTAACTACACATCACTGAATTGTTTCCTATTGGATATCTGCTACAGACTAATATTGAAGAAAAGATATACAAATAAAAAGATCTATAATAACAATTCCTGCATTTCCTCATGCATATTGAGTGACAGACCACAGCTAAACATGAATAAATGTAAGAATGTCTTTGATAGTTATTCTCTCTTAGAATGTGTAGAAACTTTAAAACCATTTGTGTTCTTCAGCTCCATTTGTACACTATTTAGAGGTAGGTAAACTGCAGTTCAGGGATTGCAACTATTATCTACTGCAAAGACTCAACCACAGATGTTCACACAAAGGCATTTGTCCACTGTAACCACTAAAGAAAGAAACGAGAACACATTAAAAATATTTTTTCCATAGTATGATACCATGAAGTAGCTTTCAATAATACATTCACAGCTCTGTGTTTATAAATTAACTGCTTATAGAGAAATTAATCAGATAAATAGATACATAGTGTAGTCAGATGAAGTAAGAGAGAATTTCTATGTCTGTTAGTACAAAAGACTTGCTTATTGTCTTCCATTTTTTGTTATATAGTAAAGGTTCCTATTCTTGTTCTATGAATGCACTTATTCATCCTCCATCCAGGACACCTGCATGGATAAAGAAAGAACTCATGGATAAACTCAAAACCAAAAAGGAGGCCCATAGAGAGTGGAAGCAAGGACAGATATACTGGGTGGAGTATAGAGAAACTGTCCAAGTGGCCAGGAACCACATTGGGCAAGGTAAAGCCCAGACAGAATTAAATCTGGCTAGGGACATCAAGGACAACAGGAAAAACTTCTACAGATATGTCAGGGATGAAGGCAGGAATACAAAAGATGTGGGCCCTCTCTGGAATGAAATGAGAGGTCTGGTCACCCAGAATATTGAAAAGGTTGAATGACTTTTTTGTCTTGGTCTTTACCCATGAGAGTCCTAACCACACCACCGAAGTAATGGAAGGCAAAGGCAAGGGCTATGAGGATGAAGAACTGCCCACTGTAAGAGATCAGGTTTGGGACCATCCAAGGAAACTGAAGGCATATAAGTCCATGGGACCTGATAAAATCCATCCATGAGTCCTGACTTCATCCTGAGCTGGCAGATAAAATTGCTAAGCCACTTTACATATTTGAGAAATTCTGGCAGTCTGGTGAAGATCATGCTGACTGGAAAAAGGGAAATATAACTCAAATATTCAAAAAAGGGGAAAAAAAGAAAGGCCCAGGGAACTGTAGGCCACTCAGTCTCAACCCCTGTGCCTAGCAAGATCATAGAGCAGAGACCCTCCTGGGGTCTCTGCTAAGGCACACGGAAAACAAGGCGGTGATTGAAGACAGCCAACATGGCTTCATCAAGGGCAAATCATGCCTGACAAATTTAGTGGCCTTTTACGTTATTGCCACAACCTTGGGAGACAAGGGCAAGGCAGCAGATGTCATCTACTTGGACTTATGCAAAGCGTTTGGCAGTCCCGCATGACATCCTGGCCTCTAAATTGTAAAGTCATGCATTCAATGGATGGACAACTTGGTAGATAAGGAACTGGCTTGATGACCACACTGAAAGGGTTGTGGTCAATGGATCGATGTCCAAGTGGCAGCCAGTGATGAGTGGCTGGTGGTATTCAGGGGTCAGTACTGGGACCAGTGCTCTTTAAGATATTTGTTGGTGACATGGACAGTGGGATTGAGTGCGCCCTCAGCAAGTTTGTCAAGGAGAACAAACTCGATGGCGTTGTCAAGACACTGGAGGGAAGGGATACCATCCAGAGGGAGCTGGACAGGCTTGAGAGGCAGGCTTGTGCAAAACTTATGAAGTTCAAGCAAGCCAAGTGCAGCGTCCTGCACCTGGGATGTGGCAATCCCAAACACAATTACAAGTTGGGTGAAGAATGGCTGGAGACAAGCCCTGAGGAGAAGGTCTTGGGAAGGATGGTGGATGAGAAGCTCAACATGAGCCAGCAGTGCACACTGGCAGACCAGAAAGCCTAATGCATCCTGGGCCACATCAAAAGAAGCGTGGCTAGCAGGTTGAGGGAGGTGATTCTACCCCTCTGCTCTCATGAGACCCCACCTGGAGTATTGTCTCCAGCTCTGGAGTCCATAGCACAGCAATGACATGGACCTGTTGGAATGGGTCCAGTGGAGGGCCACAAAGATGATCAGAGTGATGGAGCACCTCTCCTATGAGGGCAGGTTGAGGGAGCTGGGTTTGTTCAGCAAAGATTTCCGGGGAGACCTTACAGCAGCCTTCCAATATTTGAAGGGAGCCTACAGGAGAGCTGGAAAGGGACTCTTTGGTAGGGAGTGTAGCAACAGAATGAGAGGTAGTACTTTTAAATTGAAAGAGGGGAGATTTAGACTCGGTACTAGAAAGAAATTCTTTCCTGTGAGGGTGGTGAGGCACTGGGATAAGTTGCCCAAAGAAATTGCCCCAAAAAGTTGAGCATGCCTCATACCTGTGTGTGTTTAAAGGCCAGGCTGGATGAGGCTTTCAGCAACCTGGTCTAGTGGGAGCTGTAGCCCATGGCAGAGGGGTTGGAACTTGATGATCTTTAAGTTCCCTTCCGTCTCTAACCATTCTATGCTTCTATGATTCTAAAATTCTATGTGTGTTTTATGGTTTAGGGCCTGAACATAAACATAAAGCTATATGTTACCTTATTTAAAATAAGAAATAAAAAATAATAAAATATTTACCTCATCTTTATAATGTAAAATACATCAGGAAGCTATATGATTCCTGCTGGAATTATATAGCTAGCAAAAATATGCATTTGAGTAAACTTTTATGAAAACACTGCTTTCAAAAGAAAAATGGGTTTTTACTTAATTTATTTTCACACAACTCTCAAATATTGTTAAAGCAGAAGAGAAAATTGGATTTACCACAGTACAGAGTTTTCTGTATTGAAAGACACATAGGAACACATATATCTTTCATTGTATTCACTCTTTGTAGTTGAAACCCAAACTCTCAAAATAACCTTGGACCCTTAAAAACCTGAGAATGCAAACTGTATCCAGAACTAGCTGCAACTTACCTTGACTGTCATTTTTCTTCATTTCTTATGATCAGTCTTTACTTGCCATTATATCTATCTGTAAGACTCCAATATAGAGCACAAGAAAGTCAATACTCTTAAAGGCTATGGGTCTTAAGATTCTTCAGCAAAGACTTGGAATATGACTGGCTTGTTTTCTGGTACAGGATTTTAACACAGACTAAAGGTATTCCTATATTTTAGCACAGAAGATGCTATTAATCAAAGCTGACCAGCAGCCCTCTACAGTTGATTAAATTTATATGACTGTTTTATGCTACAGCTCTTCCTTCTCTACTATTTTCTTGCCATTTATCATCAGGGGGGAAAGCCCAAAACTGAAGACCTCATTTTTATGCCTTTGTTTGAAAACTAAAGGTTTTCATGAGCTCCACAGTATTAGATCTATTGCCTGGAAGGTCTATATTTGAAGATGACAATTTGGTATACCCAAAGAGTGCAGCTTGGTCCCTCAAACAGCTGTATCAGAACAGTGAGGTGAATACTGAACAAGAGTCAAGAAGGCAACTGAGGGCAAAAAGCATCCCAGTAAGGTTTCTACATTGTTGAAAACATAGTCATGATCTGCAACTGCAAAAATTAATTTGAAAACCTACAAGTGAGATAGGTCTGTAATGAGACAGGTAAACTAAGAGACACTAGATGAAAGAGTTTGTGAGATAGACTTCTTTTGCCTGCTTCTCCCGTACCAGTTGAATAACTGAAGGGTCACAACCGCAGTGCTTGAGGCAAATGATATTTTAGCTCATATATACACATGTAAATAATTAACCGGTCCTTATCCACAGCTGGATTTATTTTTGTTGTTGCTATCCTTAAGCCTCCAGGTGACACTTATATAATTAATAAAATGATAATTTCTTCTAAATAAATAAAGAATTAATTTTATTTTTTTTTCTACCGTTTCAGCACTATTTAGAAAACCTATTCTCTGAGGGGGGTATTGTCTGTTTTTTGGTGTTTGTTTGTTTTTGTTTGTATACAGGAAATTACTATTGTATTTAGATTTTTTTTTCATCTGTTTATTTTTATACAAAGTATAAATCAGAAGTAATCGAGATCTCTTATCTGCAAAGCTAATATTTTGTGACATAACAGAATCAGAGCCCACGAGCCCACACATAAAATTCTACATATTCTACATTCTGCATTCTGACCATATCTTTTGTTGCTTGTGTGGTGCCTCTTCTAGCAATCTGATTCTTTCTTTCTTTTTTTTTTTTTTTTTTTCTTTCTTTCTTTGTAATAATTCTTATTCTGGATCTGTTCATTGTAATATAGTAAAGCTGGACCTTCAATCCATGATACACCAGCACCTAAATCTACAGTGGGACTTACACTAGGTGTTACAGAAAGTAAGAGCATATCTTGAAATCTTCCTTGAATTCAGAACAGAATAACCATGAGATTCAAGAAACATTTGCTTCTATTGTCAGCACAGAGACAGAACTTCCATACTTTAAATATATAAAGGGAAAAATAAAGTCCAAAAGAAAATTAAAAAACCACTTGCCCATATAGATTTTTTTATGGATATAACATTTACTTAGCATATTTGCATTTTTTAGACCATGTAAATTCAAAACTTTTCTGAGTTTTCAGTTCTGTGATGGTAACCATACCTTAGAAATATACCATTGCCATTACAATGTCATTTGCTTGAGCAGATAGATGCAAGAAAATATATTATTAACAATTTTTTCTTTTTTATGATTGCAGAATAAAATGTTATTAATGACTTTATCTTTTCATGTTGAAAACATATTTATTCTTTATACTGAGGTTTTTAGGAAAGGTGTCTTCAGCTTCCATTTTATATTAATTTTTGAATACTGCATAATAGAAAGTGGAACATTTTCCTGCTCACTCAAATGCTGCTTCATCACTATTCTGTAATAAACCATGTCAGATTCATTTTAACATGGCTGTAAACATCAAGAGAACAACGACACTCAAAGAAGCTTTTCCTATTATAGTTTCCCTCTCCTATTCACATCTGCTTGTAGATATATAAAAAAGATTGACTAGTACTGGTGTCCTGGTTCCAGGAGGGACAGGGTTAATTCTCCTAGCAGGGCACAGGTATTCCATCCCATGTGAGCCATGCCCAGGGGGTAGTGTGGAGCTGGCCGGGCAGGGGGAGGGGAACAGGAGCTGGCCGGGAAGGGGGACAGGAAGTTGGGGAGGGAGGTGCGCGCCTGGTGGTCGGAGGCGGTGCCGGGTGCAGTCGGTGAGTGGTCGGCATTGTAATCCTGTTTTCATACTTCTTTACCCGCGTTATTTGTTACTGTTTTGTTGTTCTGTTAAACTGTTTTTACCCCAACCCACGAGTTTTGCCTTTTTCTTCTGATTTTTGCCCTCCTGACTGTGGACGGCTTTGGAGCGAGTGGCTGCCACGTGGTTCTTTGTTGCCGTCTGAGGCCAAACCATGACAACTGGTTCCTTGCACACCAGGTATATTTATGTGAACCAAAAGTTTTGTTGGTTGTCTGCATATTTAAACCAACATTTATTCCATTTCATACTTTCAGATTCAAACATGGATTACCAAAACACTTGTTTTGCAAATTTAGACTGCGTTTGTCATCTTTTTAATGAAAGGAGTGAAAACATCCTGATGAAACTGAAATTTTTCCTAGGAAACTTAAAAAGCATCGGGTTCAATGCCGCTTCACCACATCACTGGGGACTTGGCATTTCAAGCTACCAGTGTGAATATTGTCTATATACATAATGTATTATATATATAGTGCAGAGTATATTGAACAAAGACATGGTACAAAGACATCCATCAGCCCATTATCCTTGCTTTTCCTTGTATTCAACAATGGTGTTTGGAGCTCTCAGCAAAGGAGAGAGATAGTGAGACATGAGAACTACATGACCCCAGGCTAACTCCCCTGCAGGGAGAGTCCCAAAGCACCTGCACAAAGCAATCTGGCTCCTAGCTACAGCCTCTTCTGTGGGTACACAGGACTCCTAACAGGACTATACTTCAAACAGACATACGAACAATTAGTCAAGTTCCTTTAGAAGTGGTGCTAGAACCCATCAGCTGCAGACACATAAAGCATATCCCTACTAGAACTACTCCAAGATATTGTAATAACATATTCTTCTCCATACTTTGCAAAATTAATCTCAACTACCTTAACATAATTTCTTCCTTTCTCCACATAGCTGTGGCTCTGGGTTTCATGCTAAGAGCATTATATTGTGCTTTTTATGTCGTTTTTACCTTTAAAAGGGCTACTGTCGTCAATTTTGTTTTATTAAAGCATGTCTGTAATAAACAACTCTTAGAAAGAAAGCTTTTGCCATTCATGTTTTTAAAGGAAAGGGGGGAAAAAAATTAGCAATTTTTAATATTACACGATTTGAAAAGTAGCCACAGAAAAAGCTTTTATTTCACTTATGTTAGTCAAAATGTCTTTAATTTGGAAAAAAAAATAAATGGCATTTTGACAAGGCATTAGTCATGAAAGAAGAAAATGATAAGGGAGAGTGAATGCAGCTCAAACACTTGAAGTGATAGATGAGCAGTTTTCATATCTATAGGAGAGCATTTTATGCTTCTTCAACTTTTTCTCTTGGCACCTTGAAATTAGATCAAAGTAGTCAGTCCCTGGTCAAAAGCTTAGACAATGAAACTTTTCTTACAAATATTTCCTGAAGAAATCAAACATTATTCATGCATGGAGAAAGTGAAGGACAGAAAGTAGATGAGGTACAGTAAGAAATCCAAACAAGCAAACAAACAAACAAAAAAAACAAAACCAAAGTAAAAACAAAACAAAACCATAAAGCCATTGACAAGTTTGAATATAAGTAGTTTTGAATGCATTTCATACATCAGTCAATTAAAATAATATCATTGTTAGTACTAAAAGATGAGGCACTGGCAGCTAGAAAACGTCTAATACTAATGATGCTACATATTAAGAAAATAGCAAGAAAATAGCAAGCATCTATCACATGTGTAAAGAGCCTCATATTCTAATAACAAAGGGTCAAAGCCCAATTACTTTTTTCTCATGATGCCTCACAATACATTTTCAACTTTAGAGCAGGAACAGTTTCCCTGTACACTTAAATATAAAACTTTATGCATTGATTTTACAACTTCTTTTCTTCTCCCAACCATGTCTATCATTACGTTTTGCTTCTGAATCTTTCCCCACAATAGCTTTCCTATAATGTCAATAAGTTACACTTATCCTCTTCCTAACAGACTCTCTCCTGTTTTTTTTGTTCTGTTTTCATTCTGAGGTTTGCTTTTTGCTGTCCTCCATCAGTCTCTCTCCATGTTTCATGTTCTTGAGGTCCTTATGTACAGCTTCTCTCTTCGGACTTAGAAGCAGCACTTGCAGAGAGAGCATAAGCTATCTGCAAAAAGACAAGACACCTGTTTAATAACTTACCATGTTTGATTGTTGTTTTTTTTAAAAAAGACTCTCATTTCCTGCTTATATATGGCAAGCTCAAGTCTGCAGTCACATTAGTAACTCAGCTATTACAGAAGTGCCTTTCTTTCCTTCTAGTAATAAATAACAGAACGCCTCCTCATGGCAGGATTTAAATATTTGACCATAAAATGACAAAAGAGTTAAGTGACTTCAGTTCTTTTCCTTACCCTTTTAGTTCACACATAGTGCTATAAAAGTCACAGAATTAAGATTTTGATCATCCTAAGGTTCTGCTTTACAGATACCGTGTGCCCCTGAATCTTAACTAGGGTTTGCAACTCAATTTTGAATTCTGTGAATGAAAAGTGTGATAAAAATGTTGAAGGTTATGAATTATTATTGAATCAGTACAATTAGAGGAGACAAATGGGCTGAGGATTTCTGGCTCTCTTATGCTAAATTACATAAAAATTGCCTGTATTGTTTAGAATCATAGAATCATTTAGGTTGGAAGAGACCCTTGGGATCATCAAGTCCAACCATCAGCCCTACTCTACAAGTTCTCCCCTACATTAGATCCCTCAACACCACATCCAGTCTACTCTTAAACACAGTCAGGGATGGTGACTCCACCACCTCCCTGGGCAGCCCATTCCACTGACTGACCACTCTCTCTGAGAAAAACTTTTTCCTAATGTCAAGCCTAAACCTACCCTGCTGCAGCTTGCAGCCATTCCCTCTTGTTTCTACTGAATAAATTTTCAGTAAACTCAAGACATCACAAATAGATATATGCCTACCCTTTAACTAAACATTGAATGTCACTTAATTTTTTTTAATTCTTAACTATGCCTAAAGGAGCAGGCATTGTAGATTATCTACCCCATTCACCCAAAAATTCTGGATTAAAAACAGGTGGGCCCTGTTCTCAGCAGGCGCATCCAGTATTTTTATCTTTTTGGCTGAAAAAATACTTACTGCTTTGTGGATGTTACACCTCTGGGATTCTCACAAAGAAAGGGGCAGAGGTAATGTGTACAGCAAAATCAGGGATATTGCCATTTGGCAACTTACTTTCCACTTGCTCTACAACCTTCCTTCTTCTGCCAACATGTACCATGACACACCCATGTTTACTCTTTCTTGCAGAGAGTCTGCAACTTCTGAGATAAAATTCTGTTTGTGTCACCTAAGCATAGTCATACTCTTTGCCAGGAGTGAGGACTGGTGCTGCAGGACCCATGGTACCAGCACAGCAGCCTCCTGTGTGGCAGTAGATCCACCAGTCTTTGCTGAACTGGCAGCAGGTGCCAAAGCCCTTCCTGCAAGAAAGGTGCAGCCATTCACTTGTTATCTGCTAGTTCAGATGGTTCCATGGGGCTTATTTTCCTAGGTACTACATCCAAAAGAAGAAAAATGTGATGTCAAAGGGAATGAAGGAAAAAA
>VZTM01003431.1:381-14129 GCA_013400555.1 Jacana jacana | reverse complement strand
GGAGAAGCAGAAGGGAAAATAGAAATAAGAGAGAAATGGGGGCCAGGAGAAGAGACAGAAAAGAGTGGGTAAGGGGAGAAGACAGGGAAATCCTTCTTGCTATGCCAAGAATTTGCCTGATAATGTGGGTCCTTTTGCAGGATCTTTCTTTAGATGTGGCCTATGTAAAAGGGGGGGGGGGCAATAATTAGAATCATAGAATATTGTATATTTGGTCTGGAAGGGGCTCTAAAGATCATCTACTTCAAACCCACCTGCTATAGACAGGGACACCTCCCCTAGATCAAATTGCTCAAAGGCTCATCCAAACTTGCCTTGAAAAGTTCCAGGGATGGAGGATCCACATCTTGTTCAGGTGTCTCTTCACAGTCACAGTAAAGAATTGCTTTCTTATACCTAGTCTAAATCTACCCTAATTTACTTTTAAAACCATCACTACATTCACTGATGGCCCTCCCCGGCTTTCCTGTAGGCCCCCTTTAAATACTGGAAGGCCTCTATAGGTCTCCCTGGAGCCTTCTCTTCTCCAGGCTTAACAACGCCATCTCTCTCAGCCTGTCTTTACAGGAGAGGTACTCCAGCCCTTTGATCATCTTCATGGCCCTGGACTTCATGGCCCTTCATGGCAACCTGGACTAGTGGGAGGTGTCCCCCCATGGTAGGGGGACTGGAACTTGATGATCTTTAAGGTCCCTTTCTCCTCTAACCATTCTAAGCTTCTATGTCCGTTGCTCTCTCCTTTTCCACCAATGCTGTAATTCTGTCACAGAGTCATGAAATTTGACAGTCATGACAAATGAAAATTTTTCCCTTTGTCAAGCCAAGTTTGTTGTCACCAGTCACCTCATTATTTTTCACGTGCCTTAGCAGATCTTCTAGGAAGATCTGCTCTGTGATCATGCCAGGCACAGAAGTGAGACTGACCAGTCTATAGTTCCCATGTCTTCCTTTTTTTCCCTTTTTGAAAAAGGGTGTTATTTTTCCACTTTTCCAGTCAGTGGGAACTTCACCAGACTGCCACAACTTTTCAAATATAATGGAAAGTGTCTTAGCAACATCATCTGCTAGTTCCCTCAGGACTTGAGGATGGATTTCATCATGTCCCATGGGCTTCTGTACCTCCAGGTTGCTTAGATGGTTTTGTACATAGCCTTCACCTACCGTGGGTGGTTCTTCATTCTCACAGCCCCTGCCCTTGCCTTCTGTGACTTGAGTGGTTTGGTTTGAGCATTTGCTGGTGAAGACAATGTCAAAAAAGTCAGTGAGTACCTCAGCGTTTTCTGTATCCTTGGTGACCAGGTCCCCTGTTGCCTTCCAGACTGGGTCCACATCTCCCCTGGTTTTTCTGTTATTACTGACATACTTATAGAAGTTTTTCTTGTGATCCTTGATGTCCCTGCCCAGACTTAATTCTGTCTTGGCTTTAGCTTGCCTAACCTGGCCCCTGGATACTCAGAATGTTTCTCTGTATTCCTGGCAAACTGTTCTTTCTTCCACCCTGTCTAGATCTCCCTTTTGCTTTTCAGTGTTCCCATGTTCATCCATGCAGGCCTCCTGGTGTTTTTGCCTGTCTTTGTTGGGATACATCACTCCTAAACTTTGGAAGAGGTAATCCTCAAAACTTAAGCAGCTTCCTTGGGCCCCTCCCACCTCCAGTGCTTCATCTGACAAGAAGACCCCTGAAGAGGNCAACGCCATCTCTCTCAGCCTGTCTTTACAGGAGAGGTACTCCAGCCCTTTGATCATCTTCATGGCCCTGGACTTCATGGCCCTTCATGGCAACCTGGACTAGTGGGAGGTGTCCCCCCATGGTAGGGGGACTGGAACTTGATGATCTTTAAGGTCCCTTTCTCCTCTAACCATTCTAAGCTTCTATGTCCGTTGCTCTCTCCTTTTCCACCAATGCTGTAATTCTGTCACAGAGTCATGAAATTTGACAGTCATGACAAATGAAAATTTTTCCCTTTGTCAAGCCAAGTTTGTTGTCACCAGTCACCTCATTATTTTTCACGTGCCTTAGCAGATCTTCTAGGAAGATCTGCTCTGTGATCATGCCAGGCACAGAAGTGAGACTGACCAGTCTATAGTTCCCATGTCTTCCTTTTTTTCCCTTTTTGAAAAAGGGTGTTATTTTTCCACTTTTCCAGTCAGTGGGAACTTCACCAGACTGCCACAACTTTTCAAATATAATGGAAAGTGTCTTAGCAACATCATCTGCTAGTTCCCTCAGGACTTGAGGATGGATTTCATCATGTCCCATGGGCTTCTGTACCTCCAGGTTGCTTAGATGGTTTTGTACATAGCCTTCACCTACCGTGGGTGGTTCTTCATTCTCACAGCCCCTGCCCTTGCCTTCTGTGACTTGAGTGGTTTGGTTTGAGCATTTGCTGGTGAAGACAATGTCAAAAAAGTCAGTGAGTACCTCAGCGTTTTCTGTATCCTTGGTGACCAGGTCCCCTGTTGCCTTCCAGACTGGGTCCACATCTCCCCTGGTTTTTCTGTTATTACTGACATACTTATAGAAGTTTTTCTTGTGATCCTTGATGTCCCTGCCCAGACTTAATTCTGTCTTGGCTTTAGCTTGCCTAACCTGGCCCCTGGATACTCAGAATGTTTCTCTGTATTCCTGGCAAACTGTTCTTTCTTCCACCCTGTCTAGATCTCCCTTTTGCTTTTCAGTGTTCCCATGTTCATCCATGCAGGCCTCCTGGTGTTTTTGCCTGTCTTTGTTGGGATACATCACTCCTAAACTTTGGAAGAGGTAATCCTCAAAACTTAAGCAGCTTCCTTGGGCCCCTCCCACCTCCAGTGCTTCATCTGACAAGAAGACCCCTGAAGAGGCCAAAGTCTTCTCTCCTGAAGTCCAGCATAGTAAGATCACTGCTCACCTTCCTTACTGCCTTAAGGATCTGGAACTTTACCATTTCCTGATCACTGCATCCAAGGTTACCCTTGGGCTTGACTTCCTCTGCCAACCCCTCCCTTTTGGTAAGAACAAGGTCCAGTATGCCTCCTATACTCATTGACTCCTCTTCCACTTGGAGAAGGAAGTTGTCGTTAATGTATTCCAAGAACTTCCTGGATCACTTATGCCTTACTGTGTTGTCGCTCCAACAGATATGGGTGTGGCTGAAATACCCAGTGAGGATCGGGGCCTGTAAAAATAAGGCTATTCTCATATGCCTGCAGAAGGTCTTGTCCCCTCCATCATCCTGGTCAGGTGGCCTGTAGCAGACCACTGTAACATCACCTGCCCCTATATTCTCTTTAGTCCTGACCCATAAGCTCTCTGTCAGCTCTTTACCTACCCCCACTGCCTGCACCCTGAGGTGGTGCTCCAGGCACTTCAGTTGGTCTTTGACACAGAACGCAACACCCATTCCTCCTCTACCCTGTTTGTCCTTCCTAAAGAGCTTGTATCCTTCCCTCCAGTCACAGAGGTCATCACACATCTCCATGATGCCAGTAAGATCATAGTCCTGGAAGCATGTGCACGTCTAACTTGTTGTTAATAACATTTTGTTTGTTCCCTATGCTACATGCATTTGTGCTTGGGTCCACATTAAAGTTGACTTATTAGCTGGATTGGCTGCAGTTCATTTTTGTTGCTCTCCAGGTGGCCTTCCCTTAAGGTGTTTCACCCATGTCTCCCTGTTGGCTTCTGTTACCTCAGGAGCCCCTGGTTCATTTCCATAAGACTTTGAGTGTGCCGCAGTGTACACAGCACATCTTGAAATAACAGGCTGAGGGCCTTCATTAGCATCCCATCCCTCAAACCTGGGTTTGCCATCACTTGGTTTGTCATGGGTAAGCCTGATAATACCCCTTCCCCCCATCAAGTATAGTTTAAAGCTCTGTCAGTAAGAGCAAAGTCTTCTACCTTTGAGAAAGATGAACTTCATCTGACATCAGCATGTCTGGTACCATGTAAGCCATCCCATTGTCAAAAAACCCAAAATTGTGGAAGTGACATCAGCCATGGAGCCATGTATTAATAGATTGAGAGTGTCTGCTTCTTACAATGTCACTGCCTACAACTGGAAGAAGAAAATAAAAGATAACCTGAACCCTAGACTTCCTTACTAACTGTTTGAAGGCCTTGAAATATCTTTTAATCACCCTTGGGTGTCCAGTCCTGGCAACTTCTCTGGTGTAGTCAGAACGTCATCCAGCTCATGCGTCGACTGGCCTATCTCATCCAGAGACTCATAACTATTATGCCTGAGAAGGCCAGGTAGGCAAGGCAGCAGTTTTCTTGCTACCCCCAGCATGGACTTGCTTCTACTCACAGCTCTCCATTAAGCTATTACCTTCTGTCTTGTAGGGGGAGGATATGGGATCCTTTTAATCTTAGGTTTTTCCTGTTCTTTGTCCCTGTTTCTCTCACGGATGTCAGAGCATGCTTCCACCAGACTATTTCTTTCTTGCAGTCTCTGATGCTCATTAGCCTTTCCACTTCCTCTCTTAACTCTACCACCAGGCTGAGGATATTGTCTACCAGATCTCACCTCATACAGCTGTCTTCCCTACTGCCATACAGTAGTCGTGTTAGATTGTGGCACACCTAACAGGTGTGGGTGGCTGCACATTTCCATGAGAGCTCTGTCTGTGTAGCTACACATACTCTGGCAAATGCACATGACAGCTTTTTGCTTGGTAGACACCATGGATAAATTCCCTCTCACCACTTGAGCTATCCTCTTGAGCTGCCAGAGCTTTATGTGCCCTTTCTGCATGCCCTTCCGTGCAAACTGCCATACGACACTCTGGCTGATGCACTATGCTGTGTTTGTCTGTCCTGGATGCCATGCTTCTGATTCCTCACTATCCCCAAGGCTGCCTTTTACAGCAGTAGATTTGGCTGCCGCTGCTGGCCTACCCCATCCTTGTCAGCTGTACTCACATGAGCTACCAGGTCCCTTCATTTCCATTCACTGCTTTGATCTTTCCCTGCCTCAGAAAATTTGGTGAAATGCTCCTTTTCTCCATGATCACCCAGCTCCACTGTGCATATGCCTGCACCAAAGCTGTTTGTCTCAGCAAGTGATGAGCAAAAAATAAATGTTAATTCTTTCTTGTGACAAATAGAATTTTTTTAACACAATTTTAAGTTCATTAAACAAGACAGTTAAAGATAGCATGACATATCTGACCTTTTTTCTTTCTGCTTCTATGTTAATGTAAACCTTTAGGCAACCAACACAAGTTTTGCAATCAAGCCTGTATTGTTTTATTCTGTTTTTTTAAATATAACTCTTTGTGGCAAGAATATTGGCCATAGGCTTAAGAGTTGAAGAGGTCAGAAAAAAAAAGTTCATTTATATGAAAGTTCATACTTTTCTCTAATTTCTTCAGAAGTGTTTGACAGAGCATCTGCAGAGGTGACCATTGACCCATTTCAATCCCTAAAGACAATTAGCTAATTTCCCAATGTGAGCGCTGACAGAATGCTGCACCTGGCGTTTTGCAGGAACACAGGCGTTGTCTGCCATATCTCATGGAAGTTCTTAATGCAAAAGAGAAAGAGTTCTGAGTAAGAAAACCTTTTGCTTGTTTTTCTTGCCTCCCCATTAGCCCCCATGTCTTACACATTTCAGAACACTTCCTAGAAAAATTTCAGTCAGTTGCACAAAAAAGTAGATCTAACATCTTGTGTCTTTCTTTAGTATTGTCCACCTTCAGCCTTCTTCAGTTCCGTATTTTCAAATTATGATTTCCAAATACTTACGTCCCCATCCCTTTATGAAGTACATGTCTATCTTCATATCATTGAAAAAGAAGGGAAGGTAAATGGTCTGTCTCTCTAGACAAGAAGTTTCTGTTCTGATTTCATCCAGGTTTGGAATCAGAGGGTTCACATCCAATCCCAGGAAAGGGAAAAGCAAGAAAAGATAGCCATAGAGCTAATTATATACAGTGACCTAACTGCTCATTACACGTCCCAAATACTGTTTTATGACATAAAATTCTATGTCTATGAAAAGATGATAAATTTTATGATATTATGTTAAAGATAATATAAAATAATGATACATAACTGCCTATAATAATACCATTCTGTAATAGAAAGTTATATGAAGAAGTTATTTTTTCCAAGGATTGCAAAAAAACTTTCTAAACTTTGCCTTTTCAAATACAGCTGTGGAAAGAGCAATGGGATGACATTTAGGGAAAAAGGTCAAGGAAAGTGGGGTTTTCTTTGCTATCTTTAATTTACTGCTATGCTAAATTTATGACTTTTCAGGAGAATTGAATACAGCTCCTTTATAAAAACGGAGTTTAAATTTTCCTCTTTTTGTGATAGAAATAAGGCAGGTTCAGAGCAGGTTCAGGTTTACCTGTTGAAGACCAGCGGTTTTATAGAAAACGTAATTAGAATTAAAAAAGGCTACAATCCTGAACTGAGTTAACACAATCTGAGATATAAAAATATGCAACATTTCTCCATTTGCAAAAACATAATTCCAAAGTTACAAGAAATTCCCTGAACTCTTGGCACAATTCTATTTGCCTTTTTTTTCTTCTTTTTTTTAAAAATATTTTCTAAGGAGTTTTGAAATGAGTCTGAACTATTCTGACTAAACCAGCAAAAGAAGAAATAGAGAAGGGAGAATCTATTTTTCTCCATAGAGGTGGCTTTTGTTTTTTATTTCTTTCCTAAAGCTACTGCACCAGGTTTTTCTTTTCAAAAGAATTTCTAAGTTCTCTGTATTTCACCACAGCAGATAAGAAGAATGCAAATTTGTTTCAATTATATGAAGATTAGGGTTCAGTGATTCAGTGGTATAAAAAGAAAAAAGTAAATATGTTATATAAAGATGTGACCTGAACAGTTGTATTTTAACTTTGAAATAAACTGAGCAGCAATGCAAGTAATGTAAGGTCCACAGTGAAAAGCTTCAAACGATGCATATTTTCAAATCCAGGTGATACATTAAAAAAAAAAAAAAAAAAAGAGAGAGAAAAAAGAAAGATAACTGAAAGATGAATTTGATAGGAAAATCAATTTTAGAAGTACAATGGGAGGGCAGACCCTCAGCTTGATTTTCCAATACTATTTCATAGATGTTTAGTAAGTAATTATGCTCAGCATGACCAGTTGCCCTATGCATATAGCAAGAAACAAATTAATTTCAGAGGACACATTTAAGGGCTTTTTGTTGTTGTGTTTGGTTTATTGTTTTTTCTTGGTTTGGAGGTGGGTTTTTTTTGTGAAAACTTGTGCAAGAGTTTTACTTGTTTGGGTTTTTTTACCCCCTAAAAATTAAATATAAAATAAATACCAAAAAAAATGTAATAATTAATAAATATAAAAAAATAAGTACAACGTCAAAGTCCAGGATGTGTTGCTTATAGAAAACATTACCAACATTTCTCTAAATTCCTGAGTATAAACAGTATGACATCAACCATAGCTCTTACTCTGGTAACCTGCCTTTGTGTCTGTGTTTATATTATGCTCCCAAGAATGTATAAGAACTTCCAACTGCATCATTCCTGTTCTTTAAATTCATCTGTGCCTAAGCTGCACATTTATTAATGCTCCCTAAGCAGTTAATGTGTAGGTTTCAGCTCAGGAAGCAGACCATAGATATAAAAGCATAGAATCATATGACCATAGAGGTGAAGAATTTTGTGGAGAAGGAAGCTTGGATGAGGTTATCTAGCACCCTGTCTTATCATGTATTGAAAAGCCCCAGTGATGAGTACTCTACCATGTCTCTGGGCAGGTTGTTCCAGGGAACGATTGTTCTTACTGTAGAAAAATTATTTCTTACATTCACCTGAAATCTATCCCTGTACAGCATCTAAGTGTATCTATGTCTGTCCACTTTGTTGCTGCCTCTTAAGTATTGGAATATTGTGTTGAGGTCCCCCCTGAGTCTCCTCTTCTCTGGGGAGGAAAGATCTAGGTCCTTCAGCCTCTTCTTAAGCTTTACAACCTTTGGATTATCTTTGTGGCTCTCCCTTGTACCCACAGTTTGTCTGTGTCTTTCTTGAATTATGGGAACCAGAACACAGTTTTCTGCCTGATAAGCACTGAGTAGAATGGTATGAAACCTCTGTTTATCTGAGTAATGTCCCTGCAGATGCAGCCTGGGATCCACCTTGCTTTTGTTGCTGCAGTGGTGTGCTGGTGACTCATGTTCAGCTTGTTGTCCACCAGAACCACCAGATCCCTTTCAGCAAGGTTGCTCCCCAGCTACACAGTTCCTAGCCTGTGCTGGGCTCTTTGATTATGAAGTCTCAGCTGCAGGATTTTGCACCTGTCTTTGTTAAAGTTCATTTAGTTCTTGTTAGCCCTCTCTTCCAGCTTCTCCAGGTCTATCTATAAGACAAATTTTCCCTATTTTCTGACATATCTACCCCACCAGTCATTTTATTGTCATCAGCAAACTTGGTGAGGGAGCTTTCAATCACATAATTGAGACTATCTATGATTTTGCCTGCTGTCTTGCAGGCACACATGCAATGAAAAAGGTGCTTGGAATTAAACTTGGCAGGGGATGTCAAAGACAACAAGAATGGCTTCTTCAAGTAGACCAGGGGTGAAATGAAAGACTACGGAAAATGGGGGCTTGCTGTGGAATTAGGTGGGTGCCATGGTGAAAGAGGATGCAGAGAAGGCAGAGATATTGAATGCCTTTTTGTTTCAGTCTTTAGTGCTAAGGCCAGCCCTCAAGAACTCCAGACTCCAGGCGCAGAAAGGAGTGAATTGAGTTAGGAAAACTCTCCTTTCAATGCAGAGGATAGGGTTAGAGATCAGTGAAGCAAACTTGACACCCACAAATCCGTGGGCCCTGATGGAATGCAGCTGTGAGTGCTGAGGGAACTGGCACATGTTATTGCAAAGCTGCTCTCCATCATCTTTGACAGGTCACGGAGAATGGGAGAGGTGCCTGAAGAGTGGAGGAAAACCAGTGTCACTCCAGTCTGCGCAAAGGGCAAGAAGGAGGATCCAGGAAACTACAGGCCAGTCAGCTTCACCTCCATCCCTGGAAAGGTGATGGAACAGGTCATCCTGGATGCCATCTCTAAGCATGTAGAAGAAAAAAAACAGTTCATTGGGAGTGGTCAGCATGGATTCACCAAGAGGAAGTTGCACTGATAGCCACCTGTGATGGAATGACCAGCTGGGTGGATGAGGGGAGAACAGTAGAGATTGTCTACCTTGACTTCAGCAAGACTGTTCTCCCTATATCCTATAACATCCTTGTAGGTAAGCTTAGGAACTGTAGGTTAGATAAGAAGACAGTGAGGCAACTTGAGAACTGGCTGAGCAGTACAGCTCAGATGGTTGTGATCAGCAGTGTAGAGTCCAGCTGGAGGCCTGTAACCAGTGGTGTTCCCCAGGGGTCAGTACTGAGACAAGAGGTCTGGTTTTGTTCAATATATTCATCAATGCCAGAGTGTACCCTCAGCAAACTTGGTGATGATACAAAACTGTGAGGAGTGGCTGTCACACCAGAAGGTTGTGCTGCCATTCAGCGAGACCTGGACAGACTAGAAACCTGGGCGGTGAGGAACCTGATGAAATTCAGCAAGGGCGAGCATAGGGCCCAGCACCTAGCGAGGAGTAATGCCACACACTGGCACTGGTCAGGGGCTGACCTGCTGGAGAGCAGTTCTGCAGAGATGGAGCTTGGAGTCCTGGTGGACTACAAGTTGACCATGAGGCGGCAGGAATGTGCCCTGATGGCCAAGAGGGTCAATGGTCTCCTGGGGTGTGTTAAAAAGGGTGTGACCAGCAGGGCGAGTGAAGTCATCCTCCCTCTACTCTGCCCTGGTGAGGCGATACCTGGAGTAGTGTGTTCAGTTCTGGGCCCCACGGTTCAAGACAGCCCGGGAACNCACGGTTCAAGACAGACCGGGAACTACTGGAGAGAGTCCAGCAGAGGGCTAGAAAGATCATCAAGGAGCTGGAGGAATTCTCCAGTTCTTTCCTTCTCAAGGCCAGGCTGGATGGGGCTTTGAGGAACCTGGTCTAGTGGGAGGTGTCCCTGCTGATGGCAGGAGGATTGGAACTTGATGATGATCTTTAAGGTCTCCAACTCTCACCATTCTATGATTCTTATGAGGACAGGCTGGAAGACCTGTTTAGCTGAGAGACGACTGAGAGGGGACCTCTTCAATAAATACCTAGAAGGCGGGTGTCAAGAGGATGGGGTCAGGCTCTTCTAAGTGGTATCCAGTGACCGGACACTGGACAATGGACACAAGCTGAAACACAGGAAGTTCTGTCTGAACATGAGGGAAAAAATTCTTTGCTTTGAGGGCTCTAAAGCACTGGAAAAGTCTGCCCAGAGAGGTTGTGGAGTCTCCTTCTGTGGAGATCTTCAATACGTGCTTCAATGCGTTCCTGTCTAGCCTGCTCTTGTAACACAACTTTGGCAGGGGGGTTGAACTAGACTTTATCTGAAGGTCCCTTCCAACGCCTACTATTCTGTGATTCAGTGATTATTTACTTATTGATTTGTAGAAGGTGATCTGCAACACCACTTGGTAAATCGATGTTGGAATTTGGCAGTCACTTGCTTCGTTTGGTTTCTAGTAATTTTTAGGAGTAGTCATTCCACACTTTCCCAGGGATTGAAATAAGATTGAAGAAATTAGTTTTCTGGGCCCTCTTTTGGGCACTTCTTGTAGGTGGATATGACATTTTTGCTCTTCTAGTCATCAAGAACATTTCCCGATCTCCACAATTTTTGAGGTGTTAAGGACAGTAGTCTTGCAGAAATGTAAATATCTCAACCCACCTGTGTGGACTCTGACCAGGCCCATGTTTTCATATTGGTTGATCCCTTCCAAGAGACTGAAGACTAGCCCTTCCTCCGTTACTAGTGGGTTGACACAGGCATTGTTATAACTCCTTGATCCTGTGGTTCATTTATGCCAACAAAAACAGGGCCAAAGAAGGTTGGGAGATCCTCTTTTTGCCAGCATTGTTAGTTATTCACTGTGAACCTTTAGACTTTCCTAAGATTCCATACTGCATAATAAGACTCATTTATGCAGCAACTTTTATCCTAACCTGGGAGGTTGATGCACAGTTGGGCAGGGGATTTGACTATCTAGGCATCCCAGCCCATAAGGGATTAAATCAACTGAGTTCAGTTCAAAATTCTCTATTTGACAGGTATTGAAATAGAAGAAATCAAGTAGATCTTTCTAAACTATTAGGAGGGTGAAGAAAAATATAAAGAAAAAAAGAAAAAGCTAAAGGGAAAAAAAAAAAGATAAGAGTCTCAATTTAGGAAGTTACAGAGAGAGAAGAACTGAATGAAGTGAGATTAGGAGAGAGGTGATGTCAGCTGAAGAATGTTGCAAGATGACAACATGCCCAAATATGTGTTCTTGTGAGCCTCTTAGGTATACAATTCTTACAAGATGGTAAATGTGATGAAAGACTCAATAAATGAGCAAGTATTTTGGAAGATGTTATTTCTTTAGTAGGCAGTAAAGCCTTTGTTTCATTCCATGGCAAAATAATTCAGAGATTATATGAACTAACTGAGTAAATGCGTATATCACAGCATTTATGTTGAACAGCAACATTAGTGAATTGATATTGAAGAATTTTATAGCAAATTATATTTATACTGAAATATTAATTATTAAACTAAATATTTATATAATATTATTCAAATAAAAATATTAAATTTTTGCTTCTGGTGACAAATGAAGAATTAGACCACTAGAACACTTGACTCTCATGTATAAAAGAAGATCAGAGTTACATTAATCTGAAGTGTGAAATATTTTGGTGGCTAATTTTTGTCTTTACAGAAGCAACCTTATACAAGATTTTTCCTTATAGAAACTAGTAGCAATGATAAAACATCAATAATGGCTGCTGCCCTTGCTAATTTTATAATGTAAGCCAAACATTTAAATTCATTTATTATGACAGGAAATGCGACAGGGCAAGGGGTAACAGTGTTAACTAAGAAGAGGGAAGACTTGGATTATATACTAGCAAAACTATTTACTGTGAGGATAGTAAGGCAGTGGAACAGGTTGCCCAGGGAAGTTGTGGCTGCCCCATCCCTGGAAGTGTGTAAGGCCAGGCTGAATGAGGCCTTGATCAACCTGGTCTAGTGGGAGGTGTCCCTGCCCATGGCAGGGGGGTTAGAACTCAGTGAGCTTTAAGTCCCTTCGAACTAAACATTCTAAGATTCTATGATTTAGATTGACTTCCCTTGAATCATGTCTGAACAAAAAAAAAATAAAAGCTTATACTTCAATAATTTTGCCAGTCTAACCTAAATGCAGTAGTTTTAAATAGATGTGTGTGTCTGCAATTTATAAGTGCAATATCAGTGGATCTGAATGTACTATAGCTTAAACCTTCAGAAAAAAATCCTGATACCATCTGTCTGTGCTTCATAACAAGCAACCTGGCAGACAAACACTGACTGCAACTTGGCAAAAGACCTGCACATTTTCCTGAAACTCAAGAATTTAATTTCATCTCGTGATCTTCAGAATTAAGCCACCATTGAATTCATGTGTTTCAATTCAGCTGTTGTCAGGTATACACCCGAAAAAAAAAGGCATTGTTAAATCTGCCAACATTGCAATATTTTTTATTTTTTATTTTTTATTTTATGCAAGTGCAATCATAATACATCATCTAATCCTCAGTACAGTTCCTGGGTTTTGCCACTGGCCCTGGGTGAGTGTAGATGAATGTCTAATTGCTCCACTTTCACAGTTTCCCCTAGCATAAAACTGAGCGATGGTACTAGTCTCTTTCAAATGTGGTGATGCAATATACTAAAACATGAGGTAAACCCCTAAATGTCCTTCTAAATTGTTTTAGGGTGAATATAGGTTGACTGTTGAGCTGCACAGGACCCATTTCAGACAATAAAAAATGAATACACTTCATTGTTACCTGCTGAAGGATGAGGCAGCTCAGGTATAGCAACCAGTCCTGTTTTGGTGCAAGTAGAAGTACAAAATGATTTATGAATGGAAGAATAAATGAAAAATGGAGGTGGAGTAGGAATTCAAACTGTGTTTACAATACCTTGATGATAAACTTAGTTCTGTTCAATTTCTTCTAGCATCATAGGGTGCAGAGAAGGTGAAGAAAGGAAAAAGAAAGGTAAAAGTGTATCAAAATTGGGGATAAAACACCAAACCTTTGTAATATTTCTATTTCCCCAAGAATGCTACCTTTCAGTAGTAGGTTTCTTATATATATATTTTTTTTTTTTCATCATAGTTTTGGTAAAAAATATAATTAATTCAATTTTTAAAGGTTAATGGCTCATTTTTTCCTGTATCAATATATTTATATAACAATTGTAATGGTATTATTAGCGTAGACCGGACTCACAATAGTTCCCAGATCTTAGCACCAGCCAAAAGTATAGATATTATAAACTAAACTTATGAATACATTTCTTTTCCTAAAGATAGAGAAAGCACCTTCGGTGTGGTTTCTAAACTTTTAATGACGCTGTCTCAGATGTGCAATGGAGCATGATAAAGACTCACACAGTTATTGTCATCCCAAGCTCCTTTGCTAGGCATGCTAAAAACTATTTCAACATGTAGAAATTAATTGCTTAGAACATATGGAGAGAAATATTGAAATCTACTGTAAGTTATTTTGAAACTGGAAGTCACACAAGGCCCAAATAAAAACCTGTCGGTGTACTGTTCCCCAAGAAATACAGACAGGACAGAACTCGCTGCTGTATTGGAGTCTATTGCTGGACTGCTGAGATGCAATCATG
>VZTM01003429.1:19065-30308 GCA_013400555.1 Jacana jacana | reverse complement strand
AAGAAAAGAGGTAAACCTGATCATAGCTCCCTTCAGGTGTATCACAGTCACGGATTTACACGGAACAACAGTAACAAAAAAAACAAAGAACAGGAAAAAAAAAATGACAGACACCAACAAAACAATGCCAACACACACACCAGCAAGAAGTACCTGATTTTCCCTAATGAAAAACTAACCTTCTGCCAAGGAAGGTTTAGACACCAAGGAACTTCTATTTTCTTATGGGAAAATACACAGAGTTTTCTGGCCTTATCGAGCTACTTGTAACAAAGTATTTTCATTTTTATTTTTTTCACCTGCTAATATATTATTTTTTTTTATTCCACATTTTCTTGTTATCTTCTCATGATTCCCAATTTCAAGATGCATTACTTCCTTTGATGATAACACCAGGGCTGTTTGAAATAACAGCGCGCTCTTAATATGCTGTTCTGAAAGTTTTGTTAAGTGTAGCAACTCCACAACTTAGCATTCCTTGCCTCTTCAGAGATATGCTGGCTATGTATACGTCTCTATGGCTGCATAAAGAAGCTCCAAGCATCCTAAACAGGCAACAGATACAGATAAACCCTTTCTCCTTTTCACATTTTAACAAAATCAACAATTTTAAAAAACAGCTTATGGCACTCAACATAGCATCTGAACTGTACTAACTGAAGATCTCCTTTCCACAGATTGGAGGAATATGGTTAAAGACTATTGGACAAATTAGTAAATCTTGTAATTTGAACTGTGGAAGCTATGCTGGAGTAGAGACCCCAGCAGAGACACTGCCTCATCACATCATTGAGAACTCCTAAGCAAAAGAAATCAATCAACAGGCTAAACATATCAAAAATTCAAATTAAGTTAGCTTTGGCCTGCTATGATATCATCAGCAGTCATAAGGACTGGGAAGTCTATTTTTGTTTTGTTTACAAGTAAAAAGCTGAAAAGAACTACAAGTGCCCTCAGCCTGAAAGGCAGTAAATTGGGAAATGTCTTTTTGTTGTGACTAAAGTAAATCCGAAACAAAATGTGAGAAAAATGCAGAGAATTACACTTCTTGAAAAAAAATCCCTAAGTGCAGACTATCACAGAATAATTTCATATCTTACTAACAATATTTGTGGTCTCTGAAGTTATTCACTAGAAACTCAACACACTTACAACAGGAGTATAATTTCTTTCATAGCTTTCCGGATTTGCAACTCAATTTCTTAATAAAAATTGCCATAAAATTATTCACTAAGCCTTTAAACTGAACAGGAAAGATTCAAGCTGAATTTGCACTGAAGGACAAGGAAGCTGTAAAAGGATGATCCAGAAGTTTGACTAAAATGAGACTGAACAAGTACACATGCTATATCTATCAGATTTAACCAGAGAGTAAGGTCTCCCCAACACTCCGAGATAAGTAAATACGGGGAACAGAAGAGGGCTTTTGTGCCACAGAAATCTCTCTTCTATCTTGCTTCTAGGTAATGAGCCCATTTTTAAGTATACACACTGAAAAACGAGCTGAAAGAAGAGCAAAACCGGTAAAGATTAAGAGGAAAAGAGCTATTTGCCAAAAGGTGTTCCTCAGAATACAAATTTTCAGTTGCTAACAGATGAAGCCCCCTAGATTGAGGCACAGGACTGGGCTTGACAACAAAATAAGAGAAGTGGGTGCCAAATGTACAACATTAGTTAAAGAATGGGAATGAGAATGCGACAAGCAGAAAAACAAGCAAATTATTTTGGGACTGTCAGAGACAGAAAGTGAGCTAGAAAATCAGATGGAAGATGGCAGATTAAGAGTTGAAGTAGATAAACTTGGAGTCACTGAAAAAGTACAGGCAACAGAACTGATGAGAAGCTAAGAGAGCGCTTTAACAGGACATGGGAACTGGGAAGGCAAACAGAGTTTGTTCAAAACTATGACTGAAAGGATAAATAAGGCTGGACTCAGACTGAGATGTTCAAAATAAATCAGGTAAGAAGTAGTGAAGACAGAACCAGAAAATGGAAAAATTGGGAAGGAAAGGTATCCCCATTAGACTTAATTTCCTCCTACAACTTGTGAAAGGCATCAGGAGGATGCCTCTGCCATCTACAGGCGTTTGGAAAGCCTACTAGCAACAACCACACATCTTGTGCAAACTGCACCTAACTTGAGCCATCCACAATGACAATCCTCAGATACTTTACTGCTTAAGAGTAGATAGTTAGAACAGAAGAAGGACATAGCAATAGAAGAAGAGGGAATGGCTGCAAGCTGCAGCAGGGTAGGGTTAGGCTGGACATTAGGAANGAGACCTTATAGCAGCCTTTCAGGACCTAAAACAGGCCTACAGGAAAAACGAGGAGGGACTCTATCAGGGAGTGTGGCGACAGGATGTGGGGTAACAGTTTTAAACTGAAAGAGAGGAGATTTAGCTTAAGTATTAGGAAGAAATTCTTTATTCTGAGGGTGGTGAGACACTGCAACAGGTTGCCCAGGGAAGTTGTGGATACCCCATCCACAGCGTTAAAGTGTGTTAAAGGCCAGGCTGGATGGGGGTTTGAGCAAAATGGTCTAGTGGGAGGTGTACCTGCCCAAGGCAGGGACATCTTCAAGGTCCCTTCCAATCCAAACCATCCTGTGATTCTGTGATAAACACGAAGGCCCTATGCCATGCAATTTTTTTATGTGCCATTTCACTGACAATGTAGGGGGGGATTTTGATTGCCTTATCTTAACATAAGGAAGCAATAAACACATGGAATGGGAAATTAGCAAATCTATGAAGTGGAAAAAAGCTTATAAAGAGAAATAATTCTGCTTAAACAACCTTAATTCTTCTTTCATCCCTATACATATGCAAATGTCATTTCTAACAAGGAGATGATACACAATTTTTCCCATTGGATTCACCTCATTCAGGGATCAGAGCAAAAATGCTCTGGGGATGAATCATCATGTAAATGCAGGTGACTTTTCATGGGACACCCAATTCATTTTTTACAGAAATTAAAAGGCAATTAAGATATGAAGTAGAGGATTACGGGAAAGGAAAGAAAGTTCTTACATTTAAAACATTTGCATTTCATTTTGCAAATTAAGTCAGTGAGAACTATTCCTTACTGTATAAAGTAATATGAAAGAACTTTTAAAGTCAGGCTATAGAAGTCTGATCCTTCAAAATTCTCAGACATGCTATTTTACTGTGTCTCAGTAGCCATCTTCTGAAACAGACATCATACCACATCCTAGGCTCATGGGGGCATCTTCAAGATTACTGTGTTTGTCAACTACTCAGCAATGAGTTACACTATAGAAATGAGTTTTCCAAAAAGTAAACTGAATTATTAGCACCTAAACTAGCAGGGCATAGTCAAAGCACTAGATATGAAAGATCTGAATCACATAGAATTGTGAAGATGAAAACTGAATGCAAGTTAGTAGCTCAGTTAAGCATTGTCAGTCTTTGGTCCAAATACAGGCTCCACTGATACTACACATATGTTGGACCCCGAGTATATACAGAAATGACACACAAGGTCTCCTTATTGCTGAAAATGTCAAGACCATTAGCTTTCTTGGCCGTTTTTTTATAAAGAAAGCAACACATCTAGAATTCAGCAAAAATTAAATCAGAATCAGAGGTGAAGAATTTATATTGAAGGCAGGTCAAACAGTGGTCCTGTCTAATCAGCCACACAGAACAAAAATACCACAGAAGTTAATATTGTTATACTGGGTTGCTTCTTACTGTAATGCATTTGCCCAGGTGATACAATTATTGCAAAAATCAAAGCTGACACCCCCAAAACTAACTGCAATGCCGGACGAATAAAGCAAAATCGAGTATGACATTCCTGTGGTGAACAGGACCAAAGAAAGCACTGGTTTGCCACTTCTACCACATAAACTGATCAGAAAATAAAATCAACGTTTGTGTCCTCCTGGACTAAATACTCATATGCAGAGGTACCAGTAGCAGCCACTTCCACAACTAGCTTCTGGTGCCACTCTAGATTTGACTTAATTAGACTTTTGTTTTTCCAGCCAAACCAAATCTTCAGAGCAGTTTGTTCAACAGCATCAAATCAACAGAAATACAGCAGAATTCAACAAGTGATGTTAAACAGGACTCATTCCAAAACTGTTTGCCTTACCAACCTCCTTATCTGTGTATTGTTGTAAGGCTACAGCAGCGCACATGATTTTCAAGCAAGTTAGTGTAACGTGGGATGCTTAGTGAATGTAATGTAACATTAACAAAAGGCAAGTACCCAGCAGCAGTTTTGAGGATACGGACCACTATCAAGCTTTAAAACCAAGTTGTCTGCTGTCTGAGAACCACTTCAACATAGAGAATGTTTAGCAAAGATTGACCCATTTTTCCCCCCACTTCTAATTACCACAATAAATCTCCATTAAGAGATATCCAGGCAAACAAAGACAAATGCCAAAATAAGTGATCCCTAGTGTAACTTTTTAAAAGCTGCATTTTTGTTGTTTAAAAGCTGCGTTATGTTGTTACTGCAGTGTTATTTAGTCAGTAATGCTACAAATATACCTATCTATATAAAGCCACTACCGTTAACTGACACACACAATTAATAAAGAAGTGGTACACTTGAAGGCTACAGGAAAATGCTTTATTCACACAAAGAAACTAGTGACCTGACAGGCAACCCCTGAGTTTTTGAGTCACTACTTTCTGCCTCATACATACAAAACCAACTTATGGAAGGGGGAGAAAAAAAACCCAACTCTTATTGTGTAGTTGTGATGTAAAAAGGAGAGTTTAAAGATAATTTTCCTTCTGCCTTCTAAACCACAGATTTTTTTTTAAAAAAAAAAGTTAACACCACTTGAAACCCCAGACTGAGATGCCTTTTTACAAGACCTAATTTCATAATATTATTTGATCTTCCGTTTGCAAACTTCTGAACACATTAGAACTCACTAAAGGCAAACAGAAATAGATCAAGCTGCTGAGAAGTCACTGAACTAAAACGATAACAAAAAAGGTGCATGAACCCCTTGAGATCCACCACTAAAGACTTAACTTTGCTAGTCTACCTCACTGAAATTCCCAGTACATAACCCAAACTAAACATAAAAGGAGAAACACATGCTGCTATTTTAAGAAAAGTCTGAAAAATGTTTTGAAGACTTTTCAATACTTTTTAGGATTGAAAGCGCATCATGTAAAAAAAGATCCAAAACACATCTTTTTCCTACTTCCATTAAGCTCCTTTTTTTAATCCAACCCAAATGGTAACCTTTTCAGACTACAAAGACTATCTCAAGATTGATGTAGAACCACCCCATGAAAGCTATTAAAAAGTACAACTTTTGTGGTGTTCTGGAAAAATGACTATACAGAAACACTGATCTACTTCTTTCCCCAAATCCAGCAGACTTGTTGACCTATCCAGTAAAGTTCCTGTAAGAAATTAATTTGCTGGGGCTTTTTTAAATCTTGAGTAAAATAGTTGTTAAGTAACACTGTGAAATTAGTTCATTGGACTAAACTACATACCTGAATGTATTTTGAATACTCAATTAAAATAAACTATCAACCTTAATCCCTATACTGCTAGATCTCATAAACAGTAATGTTAGATCAGATGTTGAACTTTGTGCAGTCAGGACTTCTTACATAGTGTCCTCAGATTTACACATGTGCCCAAGGCTTCCTTTGCAAAGTTAGATACATGGGCCATCACTACTCCTGCAATGAATCCATGAAATACTAAAGCACCATGAAATACTAAAGAGATTCTCTAAGTTTTATGCAAACTGGAGATCAAAAGAAAAATCCCTCAGTGTAATTCACATAGTGGTTCCAAAGCCAATGCCACTGCCAGCAACCTATGAAAGGGTAAAATGGATGAGGTTTCCAAACAGCTCCCAAGAAAGATATTTTAGTCTGTGAGAAATTCTAAAGGTTAACAGTGGCATGCCAGTTTAAAAAGGTTGTGAAACACCAAATTAGTTTTCAACCACATGTTCTTCACGAGCAATTACTGTTTTTTTAATGACTGGAAACAGTCCATGCAATAATGGTGAACAACTGAAAAAAAACCCCCTGCTACCATACAGAGTATTTCATTTATGTATTTCAATACATGTAATCTCTTGAGATCAGAAAGAATTTTTTGTCTAGCCCTCTTCTCCTCAGTACTTGCTGTAACATCATGCAATGGACTACTGTCTCTAGTAGACCATGTTCCTGCAAATCATAGAATGTTCCAGCCTGGAAGGCACCTCTAGGGTCATCTAGTCTGACCTCCCCACAGTCAGCAGGGACACCCCCAACTAGGCCAGGCCACCCAGGGCCCTGTTGAGCTTCACCTTTAATATCTCCATGGAAGGGGTCTCAACCACCTCCCTGGGCAATCTATTCCAGTCATCAACCACCCTCAGAGTAAAGAACTTATTCCCAATATCCAATCTCAATCTGCTCTTCTCCAGTTTGAAGCCACTGCCCCTCGTCCTGTCACTGCAGGTCTTTGTAAACAGACCTTCCCCAGCCTTCCTGTAGGCCCCCTTCAGGTACTGGAAGGCCGCTATTAGGTCTCCCCAGAGCATACTCCAGGCTGAACAATCCCAGCTCCCTCAGCCTGTCCTCGTCGCAAAGGTGCTCCAACCCCCTGATCATTTTTGTGGCTCATCAGATCCGTGTCATTCCTCTGTTGAGGGCTCTAGACCTGCACACAGCACTCCAGGTGAGGTCTCACCAGAGCAGAGCAAAGTGGCAGAATCACCTCTCTGGACCTGCTGGCAACACATCTTTTGATGCAGCCCAGGATGTGACTGGCCTTCTGGGCTGCAAGTGCACGCTGCACTTGCATGATACCTGCTACTTCTTTTCTATTTTACAGTGGATCTTAAAGAGCCACAAGCTTCTCTTCCTTTATGGCTGCCTGAGAGGCCTCAGCAACAGAAAGAAGAGGATTACCAGGGTCATATCACAAGTTCGATCTTCAGCTACACTACAGTAACTGTTAATTTAATGATGGAAGGTATGTTAATGATTCAGAGGAAAAAGAATATATTGACTTAATTTACAAGTAATTCTAATACATAACTAAACAGAAAAACAGCCAGCAACTAGTGCTCATTCTTCTTCTGGGAGTTGCAAGACAAAAAACTAAGCTGCCAAATTTACTTTCTTGCTTCAGTAATTCCTGCCCCTTTTTTTTTTGATGCTGCATCCTGCCTAATTTTAAGCGTGCCAAGGATAGACAGACCACCATTTCACTTAGGGAGTTCTGCTCCCCACCAAACTATTCATCCCCTGAATACAGTGTGCCACACAAGTCAGCTGAGGACCTCAGTGTATACATTTGGCTCCTCCAGCTCCTGCCTGGAAGATGACAGATTTGTAAGCAGTCAAAGAGTTTACAGTAGACTCAGCAAAGTCTTACAGAATGACACTGATTAACCAGAAAGAGGAATACTGGCTAAGCTGGAGTTTCTGGACATTCTCTGCCATGTAATGACTATCCCCATCTCGGATCAAGAAACTTCCCATACAGTGCAAGCATACATGCCACGCTGCACCCAACTCTACTGACTTCATTTTGTCATTCAGCCTCTGACAAGCAACAGAACGATCCTACTCACAAAGTACTCAAGTCCTTGAGATACTCCAATTGGCGTTCTCTCATCCACATGTTTTTCCCACTGTTCCTTTAAATTACAGACAAAGTCTTCCTACTAAGACCTGCTGAATTGAATGTGATCTCCCATGGCCAATCTGGCTGATTCTGGTAGAACTGCTTCTCAGCTTCTCACAGTGTTCACTTGCATAAAACCAAAATGGCTACGCTCATTACTATTACCAGGATGACATGGAAAAATTAGTTGGGTTTCTTTCTTCCCCTTTGTATTTATTGCATTCCAGAGCCCAGGCCCTTCATGTAAGTTTTCAAAAAGACAAACTGATATACCTACAGATACTTCGGACTTCACAAGCTAGTAGTTCTCTTTTTCCATTATTATTTTTCAGCTTATCCAGCTATAACATTACTTGTGATTATGCTCTTAAGCTCCACCTGCAGGCTCTTCATTAAGGTGCTACGCATGAATATAATTTTTTTCCTGCCTCAAATCTTCCTGACCACTGCCAAGGAAATTTTGGGATTAAAAAAAAAAAAAAAAAAAAAAAAAAAAGCTTTGTAATTATTTGATCCTTTATAAAAATACTTAATTGGGTTTGCTGGTTTCTCCATCATATTCCCCATTTGGTCAATTAGCCAGTAAAATCTCAGTTTGCAAACATTCCTGCCCCTTTGACTTTTCAAACAGTTTTTTTTCCAAATCATAGTTTTTATAAAAAAATAGGTGTAAGAAGTGCTGGAAGTGAGCAACAAAAGGAAAAGTGCTCTCCTGCGGCAGGTGCGAGGAGGGGTTAAGTAGGAACATGGTATTGTGGTGCCCAACCTCCACACCTTCCTTTTCTGCAGGGCTGTCTGCTTTGGTGTCACCAGAGCAGCACAGAGCAGGAGTGGGACACACACCATGCCTGCATTCTCAGGCTGCAACACACTGAGGCACGCTTGGCCACGTAAATGCCACCTGAAGCCCAGAGTTGGCATCATAGCAGCACCGCCCTTACCACAGTTTAGCCATCTCAGCTCCGCTGAGAAAAAGGGAAGGAAGGGGTGGGGGCATTCATCAACTATGCCATCTTCTTCACCACTACATCTCGCAGTCAGCTAATGCACTTGATAGGTGACATGGCAGAACCACAGGCCATTAATCACAGCAGTATTTCCATGTCAGAACGTTTCAATTTACAGGGATGCAGGTCTCCATAGATTCTGTGCTCAGAAATTTAGTGATACTGTCTCTCTCTATCGTGATTAATTCTATTATTTCACTACGAAAAGAACTTGGATTTTGGACCAAAGACATGGGAATCCTTCTCTTCCCTTCCGAAAACGAAAAAAGCGTTATACTATAATTAGAATCTCTATTTTCTAGCATTAAATCAAACCTAATAGAGCCCATAATCAGACTTTGAATTTAAAAATTTCCCAGCATTCACTACACATTTCAGACATCATGTAATGGTGGGTATGTAATAGTCTGCAAAAAGGTAAGCAGTTCATCTTTCTTCCCTGAGGCAGGATTAAGCAAGTGTAGAGGTTTTCAAGAACAGGTTAGACAATCCTTCAATTAAGATTTCATACCCTTTCTAGCTACCTTGTTCCGGTGCTCAAATACACTTAAAATTTTACCTAAAACTTGACCTAATTTTCATTTTTCCAAGTTCATCTTATTAATTCTTGTAATAAACAGACCAAATACAATTTGTTTTCCTATCTGTAGCATCTCCTTCCATTTCTCAAGTTTATTATCATATATATAATTCTTCCCTTAACTACTCTTTTCTAGAATAAGCTAGATCTTTCAAAAATTAGGTTCTTTCTTAAATGTTTTATTCCCACTCTGTTCCCCTTGATTTTCTAGGATATCCATCTGCATTTCCAGGTGCTAGCACTTCACTTAAGTTGATCTCTCTCCCAAAGCTAGTATTAAACAAATGTACTTTGCTATCTCAACTACTTTGGACTGTTTGAATTTCATCTCCAAGTCTAACATTCTGCTTTCATTTTCTTCCCGCTTATACCGCCTTTCATTCCCCTGAACTCTGCTATCGGTAACGTACTTGGTCACCCTTATCTCTTCCAGGCAAGCTCTGAGTGACTATGTATTTCTGGTTGCTTCTCTGCACATTAAGCTGTTTTCCAGTTGCTTCTGAACTACGCCATTTGTCTACAAGATCAATTAGTTAAACCAATCACTATTTAATGGAAATTCTTGCTATTTGAAAGCTGCAACAGTTGAAATTAGATTGCAGCCTGCTGTTGAAAAACTTGACTTGTATCACTACTCCTTAGCTTGTATGCCGTCATTTTGGGGGGCTTTTTGAAGGAGAGATACTTTCTAATCTGAATACGTAGTAGTATCTTGTCTTGTTTTCAATAAGGGAATGTGAAAACCCAATTACACTAGGTATTAACAGTTAATTACATCTTAAATGCAGAACCTGTTCCAATTTAACTTTTTTAAAGTACTGGAATGGGTAAGGAGCAAATATGATTCTTCAAGAGGTAGGCCGCAGGTCCAAAGCCACTAACCATAATGGTAATGGAAGTCCATGATCAAAGTCCATGATGAAAGTCCCCAAAGCCTGTTTTTATGGACACTAACTAGGATCTTTAGGTAGACCAAGACAAAACAATGAACAAACATGGAGACTGAACCATCTTCACTCCCTTGAATATATAACACCACCCTGAACACAAGAAAGCAGCATTAATCAACGAGAACCCCATCCTCTGAACAGTATTTGATGGGTTTTTTTAAATCCAACTCAAAAGCAAGCTGGTTTAGCGTTCAGTGTGAATACATATGATGCCAATGGCCCAAGTGCTTTTATGAGCACACTGAATTCCTAAGATTAATTACTCTGAAAAAATGGCTGCAAATCTGAAGCTGGTTTATGCTGTTACATCTACAGGAGAATATAGCCTAGGCTTGAGGTACAACACAGATGAAGTAAGTTTTGTATATTCATTAATGCCAGCTATTATAAAGCATGACCTGGTTTGCTGTTGTTAACAAAACCAAAAATACTCTATGAGCTATGCTTCCATATATGATGTGCTACAAATATACTTACATCTTTTGCCATGTTACCAAAAACTAGAAATCAGTCCTCTTAAAATCTTGACGGCTGCAGGGCACAGAGACAATGATGCTATTTTCTAGAAAGCAAGTAAAGACAACATTAGCTACACAAATGAAAGGAGGGAGTTCTACAACTGAAATCATTGAATACCTCAAATGCAATTTAGGGTTTTTTTAAAAAAAAAAAAAAAAACCAACACAAAACAAAACAAAATAAAACGTTTTTATGAGAGAAAAAGTTTTCTGTCATCACCAATTCACCACCTAAGCCCCCCCTCCGCCCCTCATGTGCAGGCAATGCTCTTATTCGGAGGGCGGGGGGTAAGCTCTCCCCTGGCAGGAGCACCCTTCCCCTGGCACGTACCCGCTCCCAGCGGGGCAGCCAGCAGCCCACGCTGGGCCGGTCCCTGTCCAGCTGCGCCCCTTGCAACACTGCAGCGCAGGGCGCGGGGGAAAAAGATCACTCCCTCGGCCTCCTCCTCCCCACCCCCATTTCCAGCAGCAGGCACAAGTAGGCCTCAGGGGCCAGCCTGCCTCCCCCCCAAACCCCCAGGGCCTTACAATCCCCCTCTCCTTC
>VZTM01003429.1:0-17935 GCA_013400555.1 Jacana jacana | reverse complement strand
CGCGCCGAACCGCCTACCCGGGCGCGCCGCCCCGCGCCGGTGAGGGAGCGGGAAGGCGCCGGGTTCCTTATCGCTGCGGGACACGTCCCGCGCCTTTGGCCCGCCGCTGCAGGGAGGGCTCAGCCCCGCGTCACGGCCGAGGGGACAACCCGGGCCTAAAAAAAAAAAAAAAAACCGGAGCGGGTTTCTGGTGGCGCGGGAGCTGGCAGGGCAGGGCAGGGTGAGTTGCCACAACATCCTGCCGGCGCTTTCCTCATCGCGCCGTTGCCCGGCCATCGCTTGAGCAAGGCGGTGTAGGGTGAGCGGTGCTGGAAGTAAGGCTTTCTCGCGATCCCAGTGGACGTTTTCCTTTAGGCGACGGCTGCTCGCATCGGGTCACATCTACACCGAAAATGGGAGCCCTCGTGGTGGTGTGTGACACCTCCGGGCGGTGGGAGCTGCTCCCCGCCCGCCCCAGGCTCCCTCTTGCAGCAGCCACCGAAGCGGGGTGCGTCCGCGAGGGTTGTGTGATGCGGTTCTAGAAGCATGATGTAATTCTCGGCAGAAAGCTGCTTCCGTCGATCGTTGCCGGGCTGCAGAGGTACAGCCCTGAGGGTGCAAACGGCAGCAAGGTCAAAGCCTTACGCCTCGGGAGCTGCCTTCCTGGTAAGAGCGGGTGGAAGCCTTTGCTGGGATAGAGGAGGGGAGCTCCAGCCACCTTGTGTGACGCTAAGGCTGTGCGGTGCGAGGCCAAGGAAGGGAGTGGGGAGTCCACTGCTGGCTCTTCCTCTAAACCCGTGCTGCTGCTTCCCGATCGTGCTTGGGAAGGACGATCTTTTTGGGAACAAGACAAGGACCAGCAGAGCCACTATGCAGGAAGAGAGCAGGACGGTCTAGGGCAGGTGCGGGAGAAGATGCATTTCATCAGTTGACAAGGTTCACAGTTACTTGTATACTTTAGGTTTTTTATTAAGACTTTGGGGGAGTTGTGGCTTATAATAATGAGGAAACACAAGCTACCCCCATTTTCTTGATGAATAACAAAATATTTTGAGTTCTTTATTGACAGTAACCCCCTGCACTTGCTGGGGTTCCACGGCTGCTCACGCAGCAGCCTGCTCTGGCAACAACCACGGTTACCCCATTTCTTCATTCATGACTAAGTTTGATGGCAGTGACTATTAAAGAAAGAAGATGATGGTGAAGATACATTTATAACTAGAGAGAAAGACAGGAACTTTTAACACACAAAATCCATGAAGTACCCCCATCCAGCTGCAGAAAAAGCGTTTCCTGAAAGGCAGCAGCTCCTCCAGTTGACCCTCCAGGTCATACGTGCTGTGCCTGTGGATTTAAACTGTGTCTCGAGTCCCTGCTATCCCAGCTACCACAAGCTCCAGCTGTCTCCAGTAATGCACCCTCAACAGGGTATGTCTGCCCCAGGGTGAAGAAGAGCGTCCCAGTTTGAAGTAAAATGCAACCAATTTTCTGTTCTTATAATTTTACATCTCTGCTAGGCCTCTTGTGACTGAAGTTAAAGGCATATTGTGGAGAAAACTGCTCGTTCTCGGAGTGATAAAACCAATGTTTGTTCTTCATGCCAAGGGATGGTGTGCATGCAAAGGATGGTGTATCTTGGTGATACATATTGCTGTAACTACCAAGGTCAGCCAGTTTTGTTATTTGCCCCGTTGGAGGGTTGGAAATGGAAGAAGCGTAGAGGGGTCACACCTGTGGGGAGGAGAAGACAAGACAGATGACCCAAAGCTGACCAACGGGTATTCCACCCCATCTGCCCCATGCTCAGTATAAAACCTGAGGGATCACAGGATCAACTCTCTTTCTTCAGTGGCCGACATCCGAAGAGGACCCTGTCTGTTCATCTGCCTTTAATCTCCCATCAGTCTGTTCCTGAATTCAAATCCAGGACCCAGTTTCCATCCATCGCTGAGTCCAGTCTGGAATTTCCCAGTGCCTGCCAGTGATGCAGTTGTCATCCTGGGAGCTTGATACGGTTTTGTGTTTATTGCATCTATTTCATTATTTCTTTTATTATTATTTTAATATTATTACTTCATTAAAGTAGTTAATTCTAAACTCTTAAATCTCCTTTTGGGGGCGGGGAGGGCCATTTGTCATTCCGGTTTTTGGCCAATTCGGCCAAAACCATGACAAAGAGACTACCAAAAGAGCAAATGTGCTTTTGAAAAAAGATGGAATGTAATGGCTGTGCCAAGATACTACGCCTTTCCTCTGGTGTTTTTTTTTCAAAATGGTCTTAGTGCCATATTGAAAAATTCTCAGGTTGCAGAACAAAATTCTAGCGTCTCTAGCACAGAGCAAAATTGTCAGAAGCGTCTGAATAAAAAAAAAGTAGGAAATAATTCAGTAGCAACTGCAATGTGTAGGGACTGAGATGACTACGCTGGAAGACAGCAGTAGTGGCAATTAAAGGACAGACTATGACCCTCCCAGCACTCCCTGCTTTTGCAGACTACACGGCTTCTCTGCAAACATCAGAATCGATGCGTTCTTGACCCCAGTAAAGAAATAGTGATGGAAGACCACCTTTTCTTAGTTACTAAGTTCTTCCATTTACACTTGTCAGGTAATCTTGCTGTGCTGCTCGTGCTTCCCTGTAAGCCTCTCTCTGCCAGGAGCTTCCTGCCAGACAGCAAACAAGCACATAGGAGGAGGGATGGGACCCTGGTTTGCTAACGTTTATTTTAACACCTTACTAACTGCCCAAGTGTACCCTCTCCCAGGTGTGATTTTATTCTTTAGCAGAGCGTTGTTCACAANGATGCTCTACCCCTGGAAGTGTTCAAGGTCAGGCTGGATGGGGCTTTGAGCAACCTGGTTTAGTGGGAGGTGTCCCTGCCCATGGCAGGGGGGTTGGAACTTGATGATCTTTAAGGTCCCCTCCAACTCAAACCATTCTATGATTTGGCATATTACTATCAGTGGAAAAAACCCTCAGTGTCTCTCTAATCTCGCCTTTCTCAGGTGTTTTGGAGCTCTTAGGACTTAGTTTGTGTTTGTAGTGGTGACAGGGTGATTCCTGTTTTCTGTGGCCTGCCACTTGAGTGTGCTTGAAGTGGAGAACAGATCACAACTTCAGACAGCATCAGTGTGGCAGAACTGTGTGACAGACACAAGGGAACTCTCTTGAGAGGTCAGCTAGTCTGTAGCCAGAAACCTACAACAGATGCCAGAGGACATGCATGTGGACACATGTAGACCTACTGCTTCAGAACTGGAATCCACGCCCTCTGAAGAGAGACCTATGTGAGCTCCTGGCTTAAATAAAGACCTAATACCAGCTGACAAGCTTGTCAGCATCTGATCTCATTGGGAGGTAGCATCTCCCAATTCTCAAATTTCTGCTCTATTTTAGGAAATAAAAAAAATACATCTTGGAACCATAACCTTGAAAGTGTTGCCATTCCCTGACCTAGATTTTTGTCCCCCAAGGCAGGATCAGTTGTCCCTAAGCCACTCTGGTCACACCATGGTCCAATTTGTCTCCAGCAATCAGGAGAGTTTCCTGGTCTCCACTGTCCTTTCTGTCAAGAAGTTTTTCCCAGCTGGCAGTGGTAATTATTCAGCTGAGGCAGTGGGAGAACCCAAGCAGCACAGCTCCAAGGCTTCCAAGTCAAGTTGGTAGAGGCACACCTTTCTCTTCTGCCTTTTGTTTCCTTTAGAGTGGGGTGGGCCACACATACCCTCACTCTTAGGGCATCTTGCTCCTCTGTCTTCTCTCTTTGCTAGTGTTTTTGGTTCCTTCGTGTTCAGGTCATCTTAGGAGTGGATGTCTACCACTTGCTGCTTCTTATTGCTGTTTCCAAGGAAGATGTTAACCGTGGCTTGCCTTCTGGCACTCAGGTCCAGCATCCTCCACCTTTGGCACTGCCCGCATGCTGGAGCATTGCCAGGATTGTGTACAGAGCAGAACTAGAGTTGCCTTCCCTAAACAAACCCCAGGAGTGCTTTTGTGGTTAGATAGTTCCTTGGGTTCACGCCAACAGGCAGCAAGGCCATGCTAGGTTTCTCACACCCTCCATCAAGCATCATCACACAGTGCTATTCTGCCATACTGGGCACCCCCAGATGCTTTTATGCCCACAAAGCAGAGGCTGTCCAAGAGTAAAACAAATACAAAGATATTGTGAGGCTGCTTTCTTCTCATCTTGGAGGATTATAGGAAATATGAATTAAAGCTTTAAAAAAAGCTATGTAGCCCCATAAACTAGGCCACAATAACAGCATTCCCTGAGCCGTCCTAGACCCATGTCAGTCACAGCTGCAAGAATCCCTTGAGGTGCTCAAGGCCAGGCTGGATGGGGCTGTGAGCAACCTGGTCTAGTGTGAGGTGTCCCTGCCCATGGCAGGGGGGTTGGAATTCGATGATGTTCAAGGTCCCTTCCAACTCTAACCATTCTATGATTCTGCTCTACCCTACCTCACAGTTCCTACCAGATACCTTCCCTACTGAGGAACTGAAGCACAGCCTGCTTCAGCCCTGTATGGGATGGGTCCAAAGTAGGGTGGTTGTGGGTCCATATACACCAACCTGACCCTGGGAACAGGGAAATGACTAAGTATAAGCATGGCCCACACTACCAGCTTTTGAACTGATGTAGTTCCTTCATCTTCCTACGGAACAATGACCAAAGGTAGCAATTAAGGGGTAACATGCAAGAACTCCCAATTTTCAGAGAGAAAGCCACGTGAGACTAGCAACCAGTTACACCTACCTCTGGGGGGAAAAAAATGGAAAAAAAAATCCCCAAGCAGGTATGCTGAATGACTTGCTAGTCAAGCATAGAGCAGACCCTTCCTTTCCACTCTCTTCAGCTCAGCTTCACCACAGCAATATCCTCTCATCACTTACTGAAGTTTCTGTCCTGTATCAGCTTTTCTGTATCCAAATGATGCTGATCATTAGATAAATGAATGAGATAGAACCACTCTCCAAGAAGCTGAAACAAAAAAAATCCAGAAAACACCACCCGTTCTTCAAATGATCAGTAGATTTTCCTTTCCGGGCTTCCAGATCTCAGCTTCAATTTTATCTACTTGACACAGAGAATATTCTTGAGTACAAGCATAAGGTTCCTGAAAAGCTGCAATTATACCTAAGTGGGCCAATTGTGAAACTATAGAATCGTAGAATGGTTTGGATTGGAAGGGACCATCTTCCACCATGGGACCATGATCACCAAATAATCTAGTTCCAACCCCCCTGCCATGAACAGGGACACCTCCCACTAGAGCAGGTTGCTCAAAGCCCCATCCAGCCTGGCCATGAACACCTCCAGGGATGGGGCATCCACAGCTTCTCTGGGCAGCCTGTTCCAGCCTGTGAGGGGCACCCTCACAGCAAAGAATTCCTTTCTGGTGGTTAATCTAAATCTCCCATCTTTCCATTTAGAACCATTACCTCTCATCCTGTTACTTCACACTGATAAAGAGTACCTCACCATCTCTCCAGTAGACCCACCTCAGGTTCTGGAAGGCCATTATAAGGCCTCCCTGGAGTCTTCTCCAGGCTGAACCCTAACTCTCTCAGCCAGTCCTCATAGGACAGGCACTCCAGCCCTCTGATCATTTTTATGGTCCTTTGCTGGTTTATGTCCTTAAATGTTCTCCCCATTTTCCATACAAGAATTCAGGAATAATGCCATTGTTTCTATCTTAAGATTTTATCACGAGACTATCCCATTTTAACATGGAATTAGGCATGGAGCCATTTTTTGCATTGCAGGAAACATTTACAGTATTTCAATATACCTCCAGATTTCTGTGATACAATCTCAAACAGAGGACTGTAAACAAGTTTATCACATGCCCAATAAGATTAGTAATTTGAACTTGCATCTAATGTTCAATCAGGCAATCCAAGTCTATGTCTACAAAGAGGCAGAGAACATTGATAGCCAGATGAGTCTCTTGTTTCTCCTTCCCCAGCTCTCCAAAAGCCTAGCCAAGTTAGGACTTAATGAAAAATGATTTGGGAACGAAGTGACAGAGATGAGGGAACCAGTAAAGTATCTAGATACTTGCTTTGTCATTCTGGACATGGTACCAAAGGGACTTTTCACCCTACCATGTTTAAAAGGGCATCAGGAAAATATTTTCTTTCTTTTAAGAGACACAAACCATCAGTATTTCCTACTCTCCTAACCAGAATTTTCCAGAGAAGTACAACTAGCCACAGCAATTTATTTAGACAAAAGGTTTACTCATCACAGCTGTAATACTTTAACAGTTTCAAGGGCTAAGAGACATAATGGAAACCATACAGATGTAGAGGTCTCTACTAAGGTCTTTCATAGATCCTTCCAAGCCCCCTCCCGGCCCCAAGGTTACTATGGTAGAGGAAAGAGGTATAAAGTACACAAATCCATCTAAAGCTTTGTTTTGCTACTTGGAGGACAGCTTTCATTTTAATTGGCAATTTAAACCTGTTTAACATGCATTTTCCTAACTTTGGTACCCAAAAAATGGTTATTTCTGATGACAGTATAATACTGACCTAAAGTGTTAATATATCTTTAACAGTATTGTTCTTAGCAGATAAACCTCAAGATGATTTTTAAATTATTTGTCAGAGTAGACTACAGTCTATGAGCACGCTTCCTCCACAACACTTAAAGAACGGGCTTTTACAAGGCTTATCCTGCTACACAGAACATTTCAAAGGACAAAACACATTTAGGATCACGTTCAAAACACTGCTGTTCAAAATATCATATTTTAAAGAGGCTAACAATTTATTCAATGCAAAGTGTAAAAAGTTGTGGAGTTCCAAGTACACTTCCAGTCTGCCAGTTCGTTTTGTGCAAACTCATTTACTCAAAATAATTTCAAATCTAGCACAGTGTCAATAACATCCAACCTCCAAAGTTACAGAACTGATATTTTTCATTTTTGCTTAGAATTAGACTTCCCAGTTTTACTAGATTTAGTTTTGATTTAAAACAAAGAAAAAGACCTGTAAACAATTACTGTACGAGCAGTTAGCAACAAGAATGGGTGACAACTGTCAGTCTTCAGATATAATTTAAGTTACGCCCTTTCCTTACCCTCAACTTTTAGTCAAGTATGTAAATAAATACAAGAACTAACAGAAATAAAAGTTACCACTATAAGAAAATACATTATGTGCTATAATTTGGAATAAAATATCATACAGTATTGGCTGCATCATTTGAAATACATATTTGCTTAAAACAGTTTGACGCTAAACAGTTAAACCTTTTCTTTGTGTAGAGGACTACACTTTCACTCACTGTTAGAAATGTGGTTTGTGATTAATTTTATATTAGTATAGTCAACTCCTAAATGTGAAAATGACTCATGTCATTCAGTGAAAGAAGATACCATAGGCACCATAATATTTTTTGCTTTTTAAACAAAATCTGGTGATGAACCAGCAGTAACAAAATAGGATGAAAATTAAAAGGCACATTCAGGCAACAAATAATCAACACAGTTTGCGTGATGCTGTATTTAAAAAAAATAATAACTTAGACTCTGTATAATTGATTGGATCACAAACAAATACTCTGGCAGATTCTAATCTGTCAGCGAGAAAGTAAATTCTGTAAAAGGTGTGCAATTCAAATTACATCATTATTTTTCAGGGTCAGTGTAAGGCTTATAACCAAGTGCACGTTAAGAGGACTGACTACTCAAAGCCTCTCTTTTTTTTTTTCTTCTGAGTGCATAGAAATACAACGAGCAATGAAGATATTCCTTGAAACAAGATGTGTTCTTGTGCACACGTAAGTCTAAATCAAGTACTTGAGCGTCTTTCAGGTCTCGGAACACATTTCATAATCGCAGCTCTCCACAGGGCAGGGGCAAGTAAAAGGCTTAGAGTAGTCACACTCAGAATAAGAAGATAGACCTGAAAAGTGGAAAGAAAAGCCATTATTTCTCTTAGATATATAATAAACTAAGAAGCAAATAGAAGTTTGAGGAGATCAGGCTTTTCTGGACAATATTTTCAGCTTTCACCTGTCTCCCTAAGCAGCTATGCATACTGTTTGGCAAGCAAACGAGTGCATGCACAAATCATCTAGTTATCTGCTTACCTGGTTTGGAGATAAAAGTAAGGAAACAACATTATAAGCTTATAGAAAAAACAATTATTTACATGTATAGTGAAGAGGTCAGTTTTGGAAGGTCAAAGTTTGCTAAAAGGTCAAAAGCCAAATACTATTTTATTAAAAAAAAAAACCAAACCCATTCTGACTTAACGATACAGTGACAAAGTGCACTATTTTATACACTCAAAAAACCAAACAAAAATCTCTTTAAGTTGTACTGCACATCTCCTGAAATAAGATCTTAAATACATATTCTGAAAGAGTCTTAAAAACGGCAGCAGGAAGTACTTCTGAGGTCTCAAACAGAAAAAGGACTTTTGCAGATTTGAGAGCTGTATAAATCTATACAGTAGACAATCACATGAGAGCTGCCAACAGGAAAAAAAATGAAAGCCTAAAGGCCTCCAAGCACAGTGGGTGGGCCCCTAAACTGGTTCTGAGATCACATATGGGTAATCTTGAAACTCTATACAAGCATACAATATTTATAACTCCTAATTATATGCAGGAGCGAACATGAAAGTGAATCACCTTTACCTACACAAGTGAGCAGCATTGTGTAAGTTTTTCACATGTGCTTCAGTTGGAATTGGTTCCAGCATTATACAGCCCACTTGCTCACACAATGAAAAGCTTGCAGCGCCAGCACAGTATTTTTGAGAGCAGAGACAGAGAGGAGAAAGCAGCTAGCACTAGAAAGTGAGGTCAGTTGTATCTCTGTAGCCAATTTATTTCACAAAAGCAGACATATTGAAAAAAACCCAAACAACCCAGCATTCTCACAGCTTCAATAAAGAACTAAGTTTAAGGTTTCTAGGTTTCTCTCCTNCCTGGTATTTTAATATTTTAAGTACAATACGAAACAAGGGAAAAAAATGGAACTAGGAACCCCATCAGAGACTTAAAGCTCTCCATTTGTATGGGTTGATTCTACTTGTTAGCTGTAGAGAGAGGCCACAAAAGTGGAACATATTGGTATTTCAAATACACTGTAATACCAAATCCCAGTAAGTTATTCACGTGCAAAAAATGAAATTAGTAACTATGGAGCAGCTTACCTCCCGAGATATGATCCCTGCTCTGCGTGCTCTACTTCCCAGAACAAAAGAGAATTCACTGACTTGTGCCAGTCCTGCTGAGACAATCCACTTGATATACTGGCTGGTCTTTGGAAGAATCAGAGAAAGCACAAGCACTGCCAAGACAAACTTTAAAAATTGGGATTTTTGGGGGGTTGGTGTGGGTTTGGTTTTGTTTGTTTTAATAACAGAAGTGCAATACATGAAATAATACAATATTTGTAAGATACATAGCATCAAATACAGTAATTCTAGACATAAACTAGTAGACTTCTAAATGTCTCCTGCATTAATGTCAAGAGACAAATATACACTGCACAGGAAAAAGTAGCATCTTGTTTACTATAATAAAAACACTTAAAAACCTCGCCACAAATCGTCTGTTTAGCTTGGGTTTCTCCATGTGTAACTTGTTTTTAACATTAAATAAAATCTTTTCAACATTCTAAGAATATTGTACCAAGATGTGTTAGTTGTATTCTAGTCAGTAAGACTCCTCCAAATACAGATTTACAGTAAAGATGTAATGCTCTCTGTTAGACAAGATGTTCAGCTCTTGCACAGAATTTTCATTAGGGCATGCAGAACAAAGATTATTTAGTCCATTAAAAGATAGAATAAAATACCTTCATTATGACCACGGACAACGTAAGGAATAGTAAGACTGTNTTTTTTTTCTATGACTATTGAAAAAGCTGGTTGTTTCGTCTACAGAGGATTTAAAATTAACAAGTTTTGCAGGTACAGATTACAAGTTTGTTTTCTTGTTTAAATATTAAGGCAATTTCCACTTCACCATATCNTAAGGAATAGTAAGACTGTGAGTTCATATATCACAAATGTGGGGAAAACATGAAGTCCTAGGAGGAAATAAAACAATATTTCAAAGTTTAAGGCCAAAATCTTACTAGGATAATTTGCTGAGTTAATAATAGATTTAATTGCAACACTCAAAAAGAAACAAACAAAAACCTTAATGTGTCTACCAACACTACCTACTTTATCATTAAAGCACTTCCTGTATTATCCAATCATTTTTCCTTCAGACAGGTTTAGCACAAACAATATTCCCAATTGGGTTAAATTATATATGACCAATGCAGGAGCACTTCCACTGACAAATTTTCCTCTCATCCATGCCAGTCAACAATCCAGAATCTGAACTGAAACACACCTCTAAGGAGAGCTATAAAAATACTGCAGGAAAATAATTCCATTGTTCTGCACAGCGATTGTAACATACACTTTTCTAGCTCTTTAACATTTTTGTATAACATGGTAACAGCCTATCCTGTGGGAGGAACATTATAGTCAGGATTTGCACAGACTATAACTACAACAGCACATGTAATTGTTTTGGTCCCACAGCCCTTGCATGCAAGCATTGAAAGTCACCTGAACTGCAAAAGTCACTTAGACTGGAATTGGGTACAGTTATAAACCCCCGAGTGTGGTCTAACAATTAAGGAATTATATAAACCCCCACTGCTAGGATATTGGAGGTGGGGTTTTTTTTGTGTGGGGGGGGTAGGTGTCTTTTTTTTTCTTTACCCTTTTCTTCATTTTTATTTGGTAATTATATGAAGTGTCGTAACAAGAACCATAAAGAGCGCAGAAATTTAAAACTAAATCCTGCTGTTATTAAACAGAAGAAGAAGAACTATCTGATGGAGAAGTCCTGGAGTCACCGAGGAAGAATCTTACTCACAGCTGACCAAGCCCTTTTTTGCCTCCTAAGGTATAAGGAACTTCTGCAAGCAAACGTAACAGTGTATCTTTGGAAGTCCATTCATAAAAGCTCTTGAAAAGAGGAACCAAAATATTGGTGGTGCTCCTGAGAAATCCATAATAGTTGGCAGTTCTACAACCCAGTTATTTCTGGTGAAGGGCAAGAGTTTAGCTTTCTAAAGCATGAGGCATGTAAATTGAGGCTGTAACATCTTATCTTAACGCAAGCCAAGTTTCCCCTAATTTTCCCTGCCCTACAGAGCTGCAGAACCAGAAGAACTGTAGAAAACTAAGTCATCTTCTATTCATGAGCATGCAAGAGAAGTTACTTACAGTGGCTTTGTGATGTTTTGTCCATATGGATATTCCATTGTGGATAAAATTGTATTTCAAGTACATCAGATTTTTATACAGGTGCTACGCAGTCAGCACGCACACACCCAGTTTTATTTCTTTATTTCCTTCCAACTACTGAAGTGCAAGCACACAAGACTATCAAAATAAGGGGAGAGGAGATAGAACAAGAGACACACAAAAAAAGAAATCCTAACGTGCACGTATGCACACAGAGGAGCAAGGAGCTTCTGGTTTTGTACCGTTGGTCATGTGCACATTGCTCATTCACGTACACAAAAAGCAACTAGAGAAATACAGCCTGTAACAAGGTCATGTTTGATAAGAGGGCCAACTCTGCCACATCTGGAATTGAAGATTTCAGAGGAAGGCTATAAATATAGCCCAATGCCGTCATCACAACTGGCCGATCTACCTTTTCAGTTCTAGAGAGCAGACAGGCAGTCTGAAGTTCATCTGGAAGAGCCTCCCAGTACGAAGGTTATTACTATATTCAAAAGAGCTGAGGCACAAACTACCACAAACTTCTACAAACCTGTGGAGGAAGTGTTTGCAAGGTGAATCAAGCCTAAACCTGTCACACACCCTATTCTGAGAAAACAAACAAACATCCCAGCACGCAGGCATGTTTTGGGGGAAATAAATCCTACCCTTAGTGGATTTCATGCTCATTACAGACCTTTGCCCCAGCCCAAGGTGAAAACGTAGGATAAGGCCACAAGTCACATCAGACTACCGATAGAAGCAAATGAAGCCAAATGATTAATGTCATCCAGAATGAGCCAGCAATGTGCCCTTGCTGCCAAAAGGGCCAATGGAATTCTGAGCTGCACAGGCAAGAGTGTGCCCAGTAGGCCGAGGGAGGTCATTCTCCTCCTTTACTCTCCACTGGTGAGGCTGCAACGGGAATGCTGCATCCAGTTCTGGGCTCCCCAGTTCAAGAGAGACCAGAAACTACTGGAGAGAGTCCAGTGTAGGGCAACAAAGATGATTAAGGAATTGGAGCATCTCCCTTACGAGATAAGGTTGCAAGAGCTTGGACTCTTTAGCCTGAAGAAGAGAAGGCTGACCTTATTAACACAAATATCTGAAGGATGGCTTGAAGGGAGATGGAACNAAGGATGGAGCCAGACTCTTTTCAGTGGTTCCCAGTGACAGGACAAGGGGCAACAGGCACAAGCTGGAACATAGGAAGTTCCATTCAAATATAAGGAAAATCTTCCTGTAAGGGTGACAGAGCACTGGAACAGGCTGCCCAGGGAGGTTGTGAAGTCCCCTTCTCTGAGGATTTTAAAGACCCACCTGGATGCAGTCCTGAGTGATGTGCTCTGGGCAATCCTGCTTTAGCAGGGGAGTTGGACTAGATGGTCTATAGAGTTCCCTTCCAACCCTGACAATTCTGTGATTCTGTGAGAAGGTACATGAATCTGGGCATTTATTTTAGTGGTTTTAATCACACTTTGTGACTAAGCTCAGGAGTCACTATGGGCTTGTTCTTAACAGTGGGAGAAAAACTCCAACCAAATATTTCAAGAACTTCAGCACCATTATCAGGCAGCATGTGGCATGTTGGCCTGTCACTAATAGCTTGGACATCACTTTGGTACATTTTCAGAGAGCTGAGCATATGCCACTGGACTTCAGTTCCAAAGCAGTGGTCTGGAACAGATGGAATGGAGGCCTTGGAGTGAAGGTGACCTTGCATTAATGTCAAGCCAAAAAGCACAGCTTACTCATACAAATTGGTTTGTGTTCCTCTATAGATGATTACAGGCAAGATTTTGCACCTTCTTTTTATAAGCACTTTTTTTCTTAACAGGTAGACTCCCTCTCTCCCCTGATTAGATGGATTCCCCCAATGTGTTGGATGGCTGCTAAATAACACGTGAAGACCCAAACACAGTCATGACAACGTCCTGTAAGATCCAGCATCGAGGAAAGGAATCTTGGAGAACCTTGATGGCAAACAAGATTACACAAATCAGAACCTTTTTGGTCAAACTGAAGCCAGTAGAATTAATTCTGACACATCCTCAAGCCAGGACATCAAAGAGAAAAATCACACTAGTGATGCATTGGGATGCACTATCCATTGAGAGTCTTAACGAACCTCAAGATCATAGCTAGCAAATGCAACAGATGCTACAGCCTTGGCTAGATTAAGTACTGACATTCACCTCCATTTTTCTGCAAAAGGGAAAAAGTCTTCTTGATTCTAACATCGGTTCTGAGAGCTTGAAACCAAGTTACATCGCGTTCCATGCAAGACAAAAAAGCAGCAGAGTTCAATGAATAGGAAGGTGATTTACATCTCCTAATGAATTCCAGTTAGGATCTTCCTTTGATTTCTCTCTCAGATTCAACAGAAATGATAAGAGGCTCATCAGAAAAACCCTAGGTGTGTGTTTGCTCTGAACAGCGGCAGAGCTGACAGTGTCAGCATCACCCGTCTTCTGAAGACGACCACACTGTTAAAGGGCTTGCAGCATCTTGCATTCAAGGTCCAACGCTGACCACAGGATTTACCCAGAGGGAAACATGGAGCCTGGCAATAGAGTACATCTGTACAGCACATTGGGGACTTTTGTGAGTTACTGTAAGTAATCTGCCTCCACACCACTAGCAGATAGGGTCCTGATGCCCAACTGCAAACTCCGTACGCCCTCTAGACTGACGAAAAATGGGATATCAGAGCCTTGGGGGGAAAAAAAAGTAAAAGTCTATGCAGGAATGCTTTCCATCTTTCTGAAATGCAATCAAAACAAAATCAAATTATGCAGAGGGGGAAGGTGAAGGACCTAACTACTAGGTACCCAAACAGAAATGACCAAGTTCATTCTCAAAATGTGACTCTAGGGGATCGGTCCAGATGTGCTCTCAGAAATATCACTGAGGACAGAGACTAACAGGAACATTCCAACCTCAGCAGGTAGCAGAGAGCCAGAAAAAAAACACACAGAGGCCTAAATGAATGTACAGATGGAGAGTAACTCAAAGTAGAGCTGTTAATGCCTAACTGCAAAGGTGCATTATTCCCACAGCTGCAGCCATGCGCAAATTTGAAAGCAGCAGCATTACACAGGTCAAGCTAAGGACGGGACCAGCCTTATAGATATTACACAAGCTGCTACTGTTCAGCTCAGCTTTTAGGCACCAGAAGGATTTCTGTAGTGAGAACAAAAACCGGGCATTTAAGACAAGCAAAATAGGAACTAACTTTTCCAAGTGACATATTTACAGCAAATTTTCCAGTAAGTAAAGTGCTTCTATTTATTCCTTTATTCAAAAAGGAATGGAAATTATATTTCTGCAGGTGTACCATAGGTGTACCTCAGGATCTCAAGTGTTTCTGTTTCTGCTCTCTATATTAGGGTGCTTGCTCCATGTAGGAACAAGCTTTCTCTTAAGGCAAGGGGGAGGGAAGAATCTTTTCTGGTGGCTTTTATAGTTTCACATAGTAAATCACTCTATATTTATAGACACATATCATTTACATGTATATATAAGACGAGAGCAAGCAAGAAGTCTTTTCTTACTAGGGTTTTAGTTTGTTTGTTTGGTTTTGGTTTTTTTTAAGAAGTTTAAGGAATATTTTTTATCCTACTCGGGTTTCCCTTGCAACATCACCTCGCTTCTGTTTAAAACTTCCCTCCTTGCCATCCCGCAGAACGCCCTGCTAACCACAACATTTGAAGGGAGTTGGAAGTAAAGGGGGGAAGTGGGATAATGTTTATTTTTAAGGTGTTTTTGATGGTTTCTTGGGGTTTTTGTTTGGTTTTGGGGCTTGGTTTGTACAAGTAAGTATTGTTACATTTTTGCCAGAGGCCAATAACGTAGCTCATTTTTAGCTAACTTTCTTCTGAGGTAGGAATAACACCCGTTTTCTTTAAAACCAAACAAACTGGTTATGCAATTTTCTTTCCCTTCTTGCAATTATAATGGTAGCAATAGCTAAAAAGAGACTTCTTTTAAATTCTGTAACAGAACTACCAAAATAATTTCCTTACAGTATAACGTAGGCTCTCTGGAGCGCTCCAGGCGTGCCAATCGAGGTCTCACTGCTTTCTCATACCGTACCAAAGTCTTACCTCCAGTCACAAGACTGTAGGACAATTTTACAACAGACTTAAGAAAAATACTAACTTTGGGCTTATAATTACTTGTTATGCTTTGTACCCCTGGTAACACTACCTGCTCCATCACCATCCTTACTAAAACACTCAAACAGCTTACCTGTGAGCACTTCGCAATTACTCATCCAACCTTGTCAGATTTATGGGCCCAACAGTTTTACTACAGCTCACCACTTTCCTCCCTTTATTAAAAAAATAAATTATTCAAATAAACATACCTATTACTAAGCAACCTGAGCAATCAGTACCAGCTATTGTCATGGGCTGGGCAAGACAAAAAAATCAAGATTAGCAAGTGTAACTACTGCCTTTTTATTTTAACAACCACCAGAAACACTTTTAGTTTCTGTTATGAAATGATGTATCAAACAGGTACCTAAGGAAAGGCATTAAAATTATGCTGATGAGACTTCACTATTATCTGAATAAACTCTAGAGATAAGAAGAACAATAGAAAACTTAAAACTGAAAGATAAAACAAGGGTGGTCTTGAAAAAACAAACCCAAAACTCTGAGTAAGCGTGGTTTGAAGGAGGTTGGATTTGTGCAACGGGTCACATTCAAACCCCCTATTTTAGACCTTGCAACGCCCCCCCAAATAGACCATGCATCTCCTATACAATGCATAGGGCGAGGCAAGTGCTTCCACTGGGCCTGTCTCCTCATTCACTGTACATAAGCACTTTAGTAACATGTTTCAGTTTCCTTCAGAGAAAGCCCATGGGGCCTGCAGAGACAGAGAACATAGCTGTTCAAAATGAAGCTACTGATTGACTGTAAATATTCTCAGAATTAACTTGTTTTGGATAACAAGCAGGATTAATTACTCTACTGGTCTTAGATATCAATGCTGCGTTTCCATTGGCATTGGGGTAGTCTCTGATATACGTCTTGGTCAATTATTTTTCTCCTGTGTTGAGAAGACACAGATCACATTTTCCTAGCTAAAGAAACAAGATGCAATATAAAAGAAGATCTGTTTCCATTATTATATCCTGCTTCAAGAGAAAACCAAGCCACAAGAACCTGAAATCTACTCTACCAATTGACTCACAATAGTAGTACAATTCAGTATAAATTATAAATATAGCTGCTGTCAAGACAGGTCATTTTTTTTTTAACCCCAAAACCAAGCCAACACCCAAACAAAACCCTTGCCCCCTTGAAATTTGTAGTTATGTGATTTAAATAGCGTGAATTCAGAATTAACGATGAAAAACTGACATTAGAACAAGAACTGAGAGTACAACACAGAAATGGCTTATGAAAATGAATGTTATATTTAAAAATATTAGCAAAGGCAAGTCAATGCCATGGTCAGCAAACAGTTTAATGTTTCAGCCAAACAAAATCTAGTCCTCTCCCTGTGGTAGACGCCACTTTTTTTTTTTCTCCTCCCCCATGTTTGTTAGGTTAACAGTATTTTTAAAGAAAGTTTCCTTAGTACTTACCTATGGATGCAAAGAAAATGATGGCAAGAAAGTCACGTATTGGTTCAATACAGGACATAATCTCCTCAGAAACCATGTGACCCTGAGAAGAGATCAGAGCTCCGGCTAAGAAGCATCCCAGCTCCATTGAAACATCCAACAGCTCTGTGATCTGTCAAGGAATAACAGAGAATCTGAATCTGTTTTCCAGCCCTGAGTGACAACATATACCATTTCACAGCGAAATTATAAAACTGTCCATTATACCCAATGTAGGAAATGGCTATGGTCTTTGTGACAGTTCAGCAACAATTAGAATTCAGTGCATTTATTTTAGTGTTCTGCAGTACTGTGGTTACACAGAAGACTCACAAAACCAGTTCCCCCTCCATGCTGCCTCCTTCCCCAAGAAAACAAAAATAAATGCCTTAGTCAACATCGCAGTGCTTTGTGTCGCTCCTGAGGACAGCATCTGATTTCACAAAAGCCAGAAAGACTGTAACAGTTTCAGAGTCAGGATTACATAACGCACTGCCTCTCTGAAATAAAACAGTAAGGACAGCATATTTTCCAGCTGTCAAACAAGGAGGAAAAAAAAAAAATAAAAAAAAAATAAACCCCAAGGCTTACAGTTCGGGAGAATAGTCTCAATTTAGCAGAAGTGCCAGGCATAAATTACATTTTATTATCGTAAATTGGACTTAAACGTGCCTGTGTGCTTTACTGAATAGGGATGCACTTAAGCATGTGAGGTAAACTGCTGCAGCGAAGCACAATATTTATTTGAAAGAATTCACACTGCTTCCTTCTTTTTTATTATTTGGATCGAGCACTAGAGGAAAGAAGCGAGACACACGTTAAGAGATTGAACTAAACCCGAAAGTAACTGCTTAAGGGGATGCTCAGAATATTACCAAAAAAAAGTAAGCAGCGCTTTTAGTCGGCATAAAGTATGTTTTAAAAGAATTACTTTGAAATCATGCTGCTGCTGACGGTCACCTTACTGAGAAAGGGCTACACTATTAATATTAATAGAACATTTCAAACTGAAGACTTATTTCCAACTAATTTAGATTAAGCAACAATACACCATAATACATCATTCATCGTATCTC
>VZTM01003428.1:9096-21162 GCA_013400555.1 Jacana jacana | reverse complement strand
CAAAAAGTCCAGCTTTTCCAGCCTCTCCTCATATGACTGATGCTTCAATACCTTAATCCTCTTTGTGGATCTGTGCTGGATTCAGTCCAGTAAGGTCATACCTCTTTTGTACTGGGAAGCCCAGAAGTAGTCCCAGTACTTAAGATGCAGCCTCACCAGTGCTGAATAGATAAAATGATAGAGGATTCATATTACAAAGACAGTAGGAAATCTTTAAAAACTTAGAAATGCACAGAGTACTTAAAATCTGTTTGTCAATGCTTATTTCTTATGGTTGTATATTAAATAGTTACAGTGGTTGGATGTCGTTATGTAAGCTTTTACTTATCCAAGAACTTCTATTCTTTGAGAAATATTAATTTTTTTATAACTTTGATCATGAAATCCCTGATCTTTTCATTCTACATACTAGCATATATAATATTAAAGGAGGCAGATAAAAATCTGAATTCCCTTTTATCTGTTTGTGCCCTACTTTAAGTAGTAGTTATATCTGTGGAAGATTTATTCCATTTAATGAGACAACTCTCATTAGGAAATTAGTCAACTCTTTAGATTCTGACAGAATATCGATCTAGAAGCCAATATAGATCCAGCAGCCATTATAAAAGAAACCATTATGACATTATTTTTATAGATAGGCAAGTTCCTGAAATGCTGATACGATGTAAGAAGTTAGATTTTGTACATATGATTATATGATTTCTATTTCTTACAACTTCCACATTTATTTTTTTTCCTGGTTAAATTTGCTAGGTTTTGGAGGTCTTTTTTTCCCAGAAAACAATCGTTGTATACCAGAGGATTTAACAAAATATCAAAAAGTCGCTTTTGCTTTTAATTGCTTACATAAGATTGCCTTGAATAATGGGATCTTATGTGCAAGGATTCTGAGGTTTATTATTTGTCAATATACCTTTGATATAGAAAAACAAAAGAAATCATTGCTTTCTGATGGCCCCAAAATTTCATGATTAGCAACTTATTTCATCAGGAGGTGCATTAATTTATGTAAAAAACAAATGCGTATTTCTGTTTCAGCTTTAATCAATATCATATCAATAAACAAATGTGGGATTCATAACTTGGCTTTATGAATTTACACCTTTTAACGTACTTACCACATCACTTTCACTGTGTATTTAAACAACAGCTGTTTCAAAGGGACCCAGACAAACTCATTGCTACAGATTTTCCACTGGTAGAAGAAACCTTAGTCCATGTTTGTAAAACCATTATTAAAATGCAATTTCACTGCAAATGCCAAAGTGATGATAAGCAGAGAATTGGAAAACATGAAGTCCATTTTTGATAGGAAAGAGAAGAGAAAGGATTCCTGTCTTAAAATTAATAAAAGTATATAGTTGCTTAACAGTTTGCAATATTAGCTTTCCCAAACCATTAATGGACTATTTGATGGGAATACTAGTAGGCTTAAATGAACACAAGTATAGGAGTATGAAAGGTGACATCTTTCATTTTCAGTTAATAATGTTTCCAGCTACAGATAAATCTTTTATTCACCACTGGTAAGGCCATGATTAAAGATGTGTGCTGCCTTGTCGGACATACTCCTAGCATGAAGTGACTCAACAGGACGGAGTCCAGAAGAGCAAATAAAAAATGACTAGCAATCCCAAGAATGTAGCTCAGAAGGAAAGATAACTGTCACATTTATTCTGAAGGTATTCTCTTTGTGGACGACAGAGTATAATGATGTACAGGACTATGGAGGATTTAACTTTGATGTTAAATACAGCTTCCTAATGGTAAGAACAGGCAAATACTGCTATGAATTGCCTAGGTATGTTGCAAATTTGCTTTTTTTTTTTTTTTTTTTTTTTAAAGAAGCATACCAGTAGCGCTTAGGGTATGTTAGATCCTACATCTGATATATCAGAAGGAAAGACTGGGTGAATTTTCAATATTTAGTTGCTCTATTTTCTGCTATGCTGCTTGCTGATATATTGGTAGTGATGCCAATGTTTTCCATGTTAGTTGGAGTGTTATCTGTTAATCATAGAATCATAACATCATATAATTGTAGCATTATAAAATGGTTTGTTTTAGAAAGAACCTTAAAGATCATCAAGTTCCAACTCCCCTGCCAAGAGCTGGGACATATTTCACTAGATCAAGCTGCTCAAAGCCTTATCCAACCTGATCTTGAACACTACCAGTGATGGGGTATCTGCAGCCTTACTGGGCAACTTTTTCCGTAAGAGCCTTTTCTGGGCCACCTTCATCATAAAGGAATTTCTTCCTTATGTCTGATCTGAACCTACACTCTTTTCAATTTAAAACCACTGTCCTGTCACTACAGGCCTTTTAAGGACATGTTAAAGTGTCTTTCACTATCTTCCTTATAGGCCCCCTTTAAGTATCAAAATGCTGCAACCGGATTTTCCTGGAGGCTTATCTTCTCCAGACTGAACAACCCCAGCTCTCTCAGCCTCTCTTTACACCAGACACAAGTGTAGACAGCCCCGTCCCCTATTCCTCTGTCAGAGGCAGAAGGTCACCAGTGCAGCACTCACACAACACTCTCCAGGTTCACGAGCACATGCAAATTCATGGATCAGCTTGAGCACCACCCGACTATCTGCCTGGTACCCCTGCTTTTATCCCAGCCAGAGAAGTATACTGACTGTCCTCATTTTACACATGACCTTTTATATCCCTTTCTGCCTATTCCCTTTTGTTCTGCCCTGACTACCTTCCCCTAAAGGCTGGCTCCCTTATTTACTTTCAGCTGAGACCCCCACTCACTCCAGTCTCCAGAACCACAGGTGGGGGATACTTATATTCCTGATCTGCCTCCAGTGATGGGCACCAAATCCACTAACTGGTCATGCCAGCAGCTGGCACTGAGTCCTTGCAGCACTGACAAACATTAGACAGTGAGAGAGAGAGTTAAGAGCATATAAAAGAAGACAGAACAGACTGCATGATCAGGCAGAGGGGTCAGCCAGACAACTGTACTGACCACTCATGTTTTAGAGAAGACTGGACCCTTTTATACCCTTTTCTGTCTTTCCTAACATTTTTTCCCCAGAACTCTTTTCCCTCCACATTGTGTCATTAGTTTGCACATCTCTACTCACCCCTGAACCTCCGTTACAAGTTGCAGAGTTCTGGATGGCAGCCCATAGATTAGTGTGAGTGACAACCTTAGTTTCTTATATTTGTTTCCATCTTGTTTGTCTGTCAGTTTTGTGTCTGTATGTTTTGGTTATGACTTCCCCATTTTCCATAGTATCCCGTTTGACAAGGATATATATGGTAAGTCCATAGGTCCTGATGGGATGCACCCACAAGTGCTGAGGCAGCTAGCAGAAGTCATTGCTGGGCCACTTTCCATCATCTTTGAAAGTTCCTGGAGGACAGGTGAAGTGCCCAAGGATTAAAGGAAAGCCAATGTCACTCCAGTCTTCCAAAAGGGCAAGAAGGAGAATCCAGGAAACTACAGGCTGGTCAACCTCACCTCCATCCCTGGAAAGATGATGGAACACCTTCTGGGTGGCATACCAAAGTATATGAAGGAAAAGAAAGCTATCAGAAAGAGTCAACATGGGTTCACCAAGGGGAAATCATGTCTGACTAACCTGATAGCCTTCTACGATGGCATTATGGATGGATAGATGGATGGGTAGATGGAAGAGGGAGAGGGTGGTGGATGTTGTCTACCTTGACTTAAGCAAGGCTTTTCACAGAGTCTCCTACAGTATCCTCATAGTAAGCTTAGGAAGTGTGGGGTAGATGTATGCACAGTGTCATGGATTGAAAACCGGCTGAAAGGCACAGCTCAGAGCTTTGTGACTAGTGGTACAGAATCTAGTTGGAGGTCCAAAACAGATGGTGTTCCCCAGGGACCAGCACTGGGTCCAGTCGTCTTCAATATATTCATCAATGGCTTGGATGAAGTGATGGAATGTACCCTCAGAAAGTTTGCTGATGACACGAAACTAGAATGGGTGGCTGACACACCAGGAGGCTGTGCCACCATCCAGCGAAACCTGGACAGGCTGGAGAGCTGGGCAGAGAGGAACCTGATGAAATCCCACAAAGGCAAGCATAGGGTGCTGCACCCAGGGAAGAATAAGCCCCTGCACCAGTACAGTTAGGGGGCTGACCTGCTGGAGAGCAGCTCATAGAAAAAAGACCTGAGAATCCTGGCGGGCAACAGGATGACCATGAGCCAGCAATGTGCCCTTGTGGACAAGAAGGCAAATGGCATCCTGGGATGCATCAAGAAGAATGTGGCAAGCAGGTTGAGAGAGGTTATCCTGCCCTTCTCTTCTGCCCTGGTGAGGCCCCATCTGGAGTACTGTCTCCAGTTCTGGGGTCCTTAGTTCAAGAAGGACAGGGAACTGCTGGAGAGGGTACAGTAGAGGCCCAACAAGATTATTAGGGTCCTGGAGCATATCTCTTATGAGGAAAGGTTGAGGGACTTGGGTCTTTTTAGTCTGGAGAAGATGGCGGGGGGGGATCTGATGAACACCTATAAATACTTAAAGGGTGGGTGTCAAGAGGAAGGGTACACTTTATTCAGTGGTTCTCAGTGACAGGACAAGAGGTAATGGGTACAAACACGAACATAAGAATACCCTCTTCACTTTGAGGGTGGCAGAGCACTGGAACAGGCTGAGAGAAGTGCTGGAGTCTCCATTTCTGGAGACATTCAAACCCCACCTGGACAAGTTCCTTTGCAACCTGCTCTAGGAGGACCTGCTTTGGCAGGGGGTTTGGACCAGATGATCTCCAGAGATCCCTTCCAAGCCCATATCTTTCTGTGATTCTATGATTCTGTGGTCTATCAGTTAATCTTACTGAAATAATCATTCCAGCATGGTGCATGATTTAATTAATGTGACTGAGTGGGTTTGGTTCTTGTTAATGCTTGTTACTGCCTCCCTTATTCTTGCCAGGTCAGGTTTCTTTTATAAGGAAGAAAAAAAAAGAGAAGAATTGTTGGAAAAGATTAAGGTAAGACATTTTCCTTAAAGAAGAAAGCTTATTTTTGTTAATTTTTTCTGCTCTCTTGACAGGACCTTGGTGTCATGATCTTGACAGGACCTTGGTGTCACGATCTTGACTGATGAAGAGTTGAGTAACTGAATATAGTGAACCATGGATGACAGGACAATGAAAACAAGAGGGTAACCCATGATATCATCATGGAGTGATTTAATTGGTAGGCTTTCTGACATCTGGTTATGAACCCACGCTGTCACAAAGGCTATATTGTCACACTGTCCTCTAACACACCCAGAAGCTGAAGCCTCAACGCATCAGTGCTGAGCCCTGCCCAGAGCCTGATTCAGAGACTGGTGGGAGTGTCACATCTCCCCAGAATGGGCTGATCTGACTCACTGGTGTGGTGACTGGAGCAGGTGTCCACCATTACTTGTAACAGTTATCTGTGCATGTGTGTTTTTGTATGAGTGTTCGTGTATGAGTGAGTGAAACGTTTTTCATCACCCAGTCTGTCCCTTTGATCCACTTATAAATTGAGCTCAATGCTCTTTTCAGTGACTGACGTACAATAAATTAAAATAATTTGGCTTTTCAGGTCTTGACAACTTTCAAGTGATTAAGTGAATTTTAGATAATCTTAATTATAATGAGATCTTAATTACAAATAAAGAAAAAATAGTTGTCCAACTTGAGATTTAAAAACAGAGACAGCAGCTCTAATAAAAGTGGTCAGGTAGAGAAAATCTTTCATAAGTTAAAAATAGATGGACCACTCATCCAAAGTTGTGTAGAGGAATTAACATTCTTTGATACTACAAACAGAAACCCATAGCAGAAGTAAACTGTGATTCAGAAAGTAAATGAATAGCATTATTGAAATGAACAGCTGTTTCTAAATTAAGGGACTATCTATAGGATACTCTTTTTTTTTCTGGCTGTCTATATACTAGAAAGTTCAGCAAATCTTAAACTATTCACTGATACTGACAATAATCAGTATGAATCAGTACAGAATACTGTTAAATTCTCTTGCCTTCTCAAATAATGTAACCACTACAGATTTTGTATTGGAAAAGGTTAATGACTTGTGCTCATTCCTCAAATATGTCCAGGAGGTTTTCTGGGAAAGTACTAGACAGTTTAGGATCAATGTGCACCAGCAACTGTTCCAGCAAATAATCAGGGTGGATAATTTAGTCCAAGTGCCGGGGGGCTGGCACTATTGATTTCATTAGTAGCTACATCAAGATCAAGGGTCCTGCTGGAGCATGCCCAGACTCCCTTCTACACCATATGCGTCGGTGTCCTTTCCATGTGACAGAATGAGACTGCTCACCTTTGCCTCATCTCCAGAATAATTAGGATGACCAGGTCTCTGTTATACAGAGTTCATTATCATGCCTTAAAAAAAACCCAAACCAAACCAACCAAAAAAAAAATTTTTAGTAATAAAAGTAAACTTTGTACATAATTCATATTTTTCAATAATATAACTTCCAATGTTTTCAGAATTTTTAAAGTTTATATCCAGATTTTCCAGAGAATCAAAAATCGATTGTGTTATCAATCTTTTTTGGCCTAATGGATATTGCACACTTTTTCTAAGTATATACTTTTATAATGTCAATTGACCTTGATGTCAGTCTGACCTCGATACCAGGGAAAGTCATGGAGCAGATCATCTTGAGTGTCATCACAAACCATGCAATGGACAACCAGGGAATCAGGCCTAGTCAACATGGGTTTATGAAAGGCAGGTCCTATCTGAGGAACCTGATCTCTATGACAAGATGATCCAATTGCTGGAAGAGGGGAAGACAGTGGATATTGTCTACCTGGACTTTCAAAAAGCATTTGACACTGTCCCCCACCAAATCCTCATGGAAAAGCTGACTGCTCATGGCCTGGATGAACATACATTCTGTTGGATCAAGCACTGGATGGAAGGATGGTCCCAGACAGCGGTGCTCAATGGAGCTAAATCCAGCTGGCAGCTGATCACAAGTGACGTTCCTCAGGGCTCAGTATTTGGGCCATTTCTGTTTAATATCTTTATTGATGATGTTGATAAGGATATAGAGAGCACCATCGGTAAGTTTGCAGATGAAACTAAGGTGGGAGTGTTGATCTACATGAGGGCAGGGAAGCTCTGCAGAGGGACTTGGATAGATTGGATAGATGGGCCAATATTAATACATGGGCTTCAACAAGGCCAAGTGCCAGGTCCTGGACTTGGGCCACAAGAACCCTATGTATTGATACAGGCTTGCGGAAGATAGGCTGGAGAGATGCCTGGAAGAAAAGGACCTGGGGGTGCTGGTCGACAAGCGACTGAATATGAGCCAGCTGTGTGCCCAGGTGGCCAAGATGCCGATGGCNGTTGAGGGATATGGTGTAGGGGAGAACTTGTAGAGTAGGGCTGATGGTTGGACTTGATGATCCCAAGGGTCTCTTCCAACCTAAATGATTCTATGATTCTATGATAAATCTTGTGAGGAGCAATTGAGGGAGCTGGGACTGTGTAGTTTGAGGAAGAGGAGGCTGAGGGGAGACCTCATCACTCTCTACAACTACTTGAAAAGACTGCAGAGTGGTTGGTGCTGGTCTCTTCTCATAGGTAATTAGCAATAGAACAAGAGGGAATGGCTTCCAACTGCAGCAGGGTAGGTTTAGACTGGACATTAGGAAAAAAATCTTCACAGAAAGAGTGGTCAGTCACTGGAGTATTCTGCACAGTGGTAGAGTCGCCACTCCTGACTATGTTTAAGAGTAGCTTAGATGTGGTGTTGAGGGATATGGTGTAAGGGAAATCTTTGTAGAGTAGGGCTGATGATTGGACTCAATGATCCCAAGGGTCTCTTCCAACCTGAATGATTCTATGATTGCTGGTAACAGCTGTGATATGTTTTTTAAGGGTGGCTGCAGTATTTATTTAGATCTTAGATTAATCTAAGAATAACATCTTAATGTCCAACATCTTTATCACTCTTAACATTGGATGTACTGGGAACTGTCTGGTTATAGTTCTGGAAAATTCTGGAAAAGCTACTAATTGTTTAACAAAATTTATGTAGAATCTAGAATTCTCAGTACATTAAATTATATATTAAATCCCACAGATTCTGTTCTTTTAAATGAAACAAGAGGTTCATTAATGTAATGTAACATTAATGTGAAGTAATGTAAAGTTCCAGAATGGAGGAATTTTCATTGAAGTCCACATAGTGCATTTAGAATAATATATACTCCAGCACCCCAAAGTGCTACATTGTATGAACTGCAAATGGTCTTAAACAGGACATTTTTAATTTTTGTTTTTTTTTTTAAATTCTTTTTTAAGCTTTTCTGCATACCGTCAAGATGATGAAGTGAATTTACTGATTGTTTTCCAGGCAGAACAGTTGAACCAAAACTGATAAATTGATTAATTTTTTTGTGGCATGAATATCTATTGGTTTTGCTGGATATTTTTTGTTTTGTTTTGTTTTGTTTTGTTTTGTTTTGATGAACAAATGCTAGTCCTTTAAATAAAATAAAATAAAAAAAGGAAAAAGTTGATGCTTATTAAACCTACTTTCCTGAATAAGTAATCAAAAAACTTCAGATCTCAAATCAATAAACACACTAATTATATAACTTAACCTTAAACACATTTACCTCTCTAGTGAACAGATTCATGTATTGCAAGTGTAATTTTTGTCCAAGTGATATTTTTTTTTCTTGGCTTCAAACAAGGGAAGAACGAATAATCCCAATAATGCTGGCTTTGTCATTCAGTTGTTACCTGCATCAAATTTCAGAAGACAAATTTTCTTGGTGGTTTTTTTTGTTTGTTTGTTTCTTTGTTTGTTGTTTTTTTTAACGTTCTCACCCTCATTTCTTGTGTAAATTATATATATATCATAATTTGAAAGTTTTCTTTAATCTTCAAACAATTAAAATGTTATGCTTGTACTTGCTTTCATTAAGATGGAGAAGGGAAATTAAATAAAATTAAGTCTTCAGGTAGTTGCATGAATGAGACAATAATCTGTTTTCTCCGATTTTCCACCACTCTCATTAATACAGCTCTTGGCATTTTGTTATTAGGGAAGGGTACAAACAACACAATTTGCATGTAGAACATGTACTTTAGTTTAGAATGACCCTGTAGCACATCAGAGTATATTATGGAAATAGTGCTGCAAATAAATAGAGAAGATATAATTTCTTTGCAGTTGGGGAGAAATTTCTTTAAAACATTATAATTAGATTAATGGAAATTTTCTCCTTGTGAAACATGCAAAAAATGGTCTGTAACATCAAAGTATGATCTTACTTTTCTGTATCAATAATTTAATTGATTTTAAAATTATATTATTCTGTTATTTAGAAATTAATTGCAAATAGTTTCAAATTAGACCACCTCCAACAGTGAAAAACTGATTTTACAATTTTTATGACATTTTAGACTAGCTTTACTCTTGAAGACAAATGAGAAAAATTAAAAAAAAGAATGAACATATGCAAACAAACTGAAGACTATGTGGTCCATACAGTGGATAAGAGCTTTTCCATCCTCTCTGTAATTCTTATGTGTTAATAGATTATCCAAATTACTGTACAGTATTATGGAAAGTGCTTCTTATTAATATAATCAGATACCTTTGTGTGGAGAGTGATGATGGCATAGTATGCAATTAGAATTCACAGAATATAGCTGTCAATGCTATATCTAAGCACCAGTCACTGTTTTCAAAGTGACTGGTGCTTAAAATTTAAATCTCAACTTCTGCTTCTTAGAAGTGTGGAAGTACTGTAAAAGTCAACCTGTATTGTAAAACAGTATCAAAGAAATGCTGATTAGGAAAGCAGATAGTCTGTAGAACTGCACAATATAGATCAGCAAAAGCAAATCCAAGCCCATAAAATCTTTACGTCTGCAAGATCAAAGCTCAGAACTACACAGTTTTCTGCACCTTTCCTTCATTCTTAATCTAGATCTTCGCTGTACATTCTGTCCAGCCTTGACGTAAGAAGAAAAATAAAAAACAACCCTGAAATCCATCTTCTTTTATTGTTCACTCTCTCATTACCAAGAACATTTGATTCTGAAGTCTAATATTTTTTATTTAAATCAATTCAGAGATAAGTACAATTTCTACTACAGTAGGTGTAGGGTTATTATTTGTTTAGAATCCCTTTGAGGGAACAGAGGTGACTATGAGCTGTTTTATCATCTGTCCTTAACTTTCTTATTTGTTAAACCTATTATATGTTGGACTTATGTTTACTCATACAGATAGAAAAACAGTGGCTTATTGTCCTTCTAAGCTACTGTAAATACTATTGTTTAAAGACTATACATAATTGAAGGTTAGTTTTGATGTGATACATTGAAAAAATAAATTGATATAAAATAATATTTTTTTTCTCAGCTGTTTTAACTTGGGACTTTTAATTTTTTATTTCTCTGATATGAGAACAGCTGAAACGCTGAAATATTTTTTTTAATATATTCCTCAGTTACTAAGTTGGGTAAGACCATTTGTAATAAATCCTTCCAAATTAGCTAATACTTACATTTTTATTTAGGGTGGAGAGTTCCTTGTTCATTAATGAAATACCTACATATAGTATAGTTTAGCCAATTATCTTCAGAGAAAAATCACAAAGTATTCCTAGCTCAGAAATTTAAAATGGCATCACATGTTGCCGGTGAAAAGTCTGATAAGCTCAAAGATGCTCTTGACCACTAGAACTGCTTTTATGCCTCACTGAAGGCTCCTGAAAGGTGCAAAGAGAAGAGAAAAACACTATATGTCATTGCCTGTATAGTTGCTTTTAACAGACTGTGAACAAGTACTGGAATCTTTGTGGATAACTATCCAAAAGCATCTGTTAAATGGTCATTATTATTCTACTTGGCATATAATGTGAGGATGTCTTAGAAAAGGAAGGGAATGAAGTAGAAAACATAATGCTGTTACCATAGAGATCTATGAGTCCTTGGAAATTGCTTGAAGTTCTCACCACAGCAAAACAAATATAGGTAGACACAAAGAAAACCAAGGATGATCAGAGGTACAGAATTACTTTCATAAGAAGAAAAGTAAATAGATTAGGATCCATCAGCTTGGAAAACAGTCGCTAGCAGAAGATTTGCTAGTGTTCTAAACTCATGGATGGACAGAAAAGGCAAATAAGAATAAATATTTACTATTTCTTATTATATTAACAACACACAAAAACATACCTACTGAATAACAAAGAAGCACATTTAAAATCAAATATATATACATACACATATATATAGTGTAATTAATTTATGAAATGCACTGGCAAGTAATTGTGAAAGTATGAGTAGGATCAAAAATAAAGCATGCAAATTCAGAATGGATACCTTTAGGCTATTAAACACAATAGTTAATCAAAACTTGAATGACTAGAGACTTGGAGAATATACCAAAGGGAAATTTACTCAGCTTTTTTTCTTATATTTTTGTAGTAATAATCTGTAGATCCATATTGAGAACAGCATACATGAAGCAGTTGTTTTGTACTAATGCGATTGTTCTTGCATTTTAACTCATGTGTAACCCTATACGTAAGCCTGCTTTGTACAAGGCTTATGCTATTCTACTAAAACTGCATTTACTGTGTGAAGAATGCCACCAATAAAATCTCCTTTTATTCATTTCTCCATAATCATCTTTGCAGAAGATGCAATTTATATCAAAAATCAGTATACATTTGTGGTAATGTTTAATGTTCATGCTTGACTTAGCCCACATTACTTATCAAATATCTGAGGCCTTGATGGGGTACCTTAGTTAGGAGTGGAAAGCAGTTATATGAGTCAAATATTTGATTGTTCAATAACATTAATTGTGATATTAACAATAATAATATTTTCCTGATTACAGTGTGAGCAAACACTACCAATTTCCTTGTAAATTATTTCCAGACTTACCTTTTCCAGACAGTGTTTAAAAAAATATAGTTCTCATCTTCTTCCTGCCCCATGCAATGTGTGCTACAAGTGCTTCCCTATTGGCTGCCTGAGTTTGTGGGTTTTGGTTTTTGGGATAGGGTTGGTTTTTTGTGTTT
>VZTM01003427.1:18710-37438 GCA_013400555.1 Jacana jacana | reverse complement strand
AAATTAAGAAGCCTGGACTTAGAGATACTTCAGATGACTAATACAATTCACACGTTTTTTCAGAAATTGTGCACCAAACATGACAACTGCTTAAGAATACAGCTTTCCTGCATGGAAACCATAACAATTAAACTGCCTCCAAGTTCCTAGCAGGTACAGTAAGATGCATCGACCTAGACTTTCTCAATGCAGACAACCGTAACTTATGATATCATTTACAGGCATAGCTGCTATTGCAGTCAAATTAATGTTTTACTCTATGTGGCCATTAGAACATGTAAACAGAGCATGATGACCACAGTAATACCTTTCATGTTAAGTGATTACATTCAGATATAATTAATGCTCAGATTCAAATTTTACATTACCCTTTTTTTTTATTTTTCCCAGCTAATTGATACTAATGTGAAGCCAGTTTTATTTATAAGTATTTAAAAAAAAATCTAGAAATGCCTGGCTTACCCTTTCTGCTGTGTGTCTGAGTGTTTTGATTTTATTGCTGTTGTTAATGGATTTGATGCAGACACTTGTTGATAAAATCCTTGAAAGACATTGCTTACCATATTTTGTGAAGGATGTCAAAACAAAAAACTGCCGACTAGCTTGTTAAGTATTCAAATGTTATGGTAAAATGTTTTCAAATCATTGGAGACCATGTGTATACTTCTNATTTTTTTTCTTTTTAAAAACCATGACTGATACTTTCCAAATTTCCTGCAATGTGACAATTTCAAATAATTTAAGTATGTGGTCTCTTTATTTTCAAAATAGGACACAGAAATCTATTTCCAGTATTTTCCTAATTGTTCAGTGAAGAGGTTCTACTCAAAAAGTTACAGCAATTCCTAGACCTCTTAAAACATCAGGAATAATGCAAAATAGAGTACTTTGTCTCTGAGTGAAGAACATCTGAGGAGTGACATAAGATATCATTACCACATGCTGAAAACTTAATTGTAGGTGAAATGGAACTTGACAAACCCGTAAAACTCATACAGACTCGAGGATGTAATGGGGAAAAAAAAATCCAAAATATTGTAAGAACAAGTACTGTCAATGTAGGTATGTACAAAATTAAAGGTCAGGCTAGGAATGTACATCAGATGGTATTTGTACATCGGATCAATATTTGTTTTTTTAAAAGGGCTGTACTACAAAAATTCTCACATTATTAAATAAGAATTATTACTTAGCTGTATTTAATGGAATAAATACTAATTGAATTAGCCTGTTAATCATCATGGTTGCTTCAGTGCATAGTGCTGGGAAAATGAAATAAAGAGAAGTTATTTGTACATAAGTCATAATATCAGCATGTGCATACATAGATTCACATATCACTGAATCTGGTCAAAAGTTTGATTGTAGATTAGGTCACATAAAGTGCAGTGCCAGACATCACTTTCAGTGACTGGTTCGTTAGTTGATTCTAAGAAAGAACTTGCTGAATAGAAATCCTCAGCTCAATTCATCCAGGTTTGATGTGTCATACTATTTCTGAGTACTCAAATAGTTTATTAAATTGAACTTAAATGAGAATACAGTTCTATTTAAAATATTTCATGAAAAACAACCAAAACCAACATAAAACTTCAACTTGAAATAAAAGTGAATTAGAAAAGCATGTCTGTTACATGAAGTAAATTTTTAAAACCCTTGCTGAAAAAAAATCTCTCTTTTCCTCCCAAAATTAAAAAACATACTGGGTACGGTTTACATTTATTGCAGGAAAAAAAAAAAAAAAAAAAGCCAAACTGTGGTCAGATTCAGAATAGTCTTATGTAAAAATTAGAAAATCCTGTAATTTTAAAAAATTCTACCGGAAATAATATTTTTTTCAGAGAAAAAGGAAACAAACAAACAAACAAGAAAAAAAACCCCAAAGTTACCCATTGACAGCTTCTACTGGTCTCTGCTTCAAAGCAAAAAGTTGATACAGGAGCATGGAGTTGAAAAAGTTTCCAAAGGATACAAGATGATTTTAGAACATCAAAATCAGTAAGTCAGAGAAAGGTAATGACCACTTCTGAAAAGATGTGTACTACTTATGACATTGTACTTCAGCAAAGAGTGTGTTACTCAGCTCCTTACAGAACTGCAATCTGTTGACAATAAGTATAACACATTGTCAGTTCATTCCTTAAGAATATTTTTTTTTACCTATATCTGCTATGCAAGTCCCATATACTGTGCAATTATTATATTATTCTGTGTTTTTTATGGAGTATTTCTGTCAAGTTACCCTTGTTTATTTTTAGTCTTTCCATCTTGTATTCTCTTGTTGTACTTTCATTCATTTTTAATCTCCATTTTTAATACTGATCTTTGGCTTATCTCAGACTATCAATATTTAATTCTCTACCAAAGTGTAGCAAGGATCAGTGACTAGGTCACATGCTATGATATTCTTATTCAAATAGGCAGATTAAAGGTCAGCTTCTGCTTGCCTTTTGATGATGTGAAAATGTCATTCAAATAAACAAATTTTTGGTTAACTGATAGTGCCTCCATCTCAACTCAAAATACTATTGCTTTGATTGTCGCTTCTAGATTTTCCTTCTTTTCTATTATTTCAAAGGGAAGAAATATTTAAATTGTGGAAATAGTGTTTCTAAGCATTTTCTAATAATATAGTTTTTTTGTAATATAAACGTATGTATTAGAAGTGTGAATGTTAGAAAGTGCTTAGAAGCACAATTACACACATTATTGTCATGGCTTGGGCCATGACAGGCTTGAGTCACCTGGCCTGTCCACTCCTCCCCACAGGTCCAGCCCCTCCACAAGGTAAACAACTAAGTCAGTTGACTGTGGTAGCCACAGCAATTGTAAGAATGAGCATCTGTCACTGAACTGAAAGTTGGCTCTGCTCCACCAGAATCAGGACAACTACATATCTTTCACATATGCTCATACAGGAGCAGGGAATAGTGATAAAAATACTACTTTTACCCCCTTTTTGTTTCTATTTGTCATGTCTGTTCCTCTTACTTTTGGTCCTTCTCCCTATAATAAATCTACTATAATCACAAATTGTTCTTCCCATAAAAGACTAGGTGATTGAGAGAATGTCTTCTGTGGGCACAGGTTGGTGAGTGTAACTCCAGGACTGTGGGCTGAGACTCCCCATAGCCCTGGATCACAGAATTGTAGAATGGTTCAGGTTGGAAGGGAACTTAAAGACAATCTAGTTACAACCCCCTTGCCATGAGTATGGATATTTCCCCACTAGACCAGGTTACTCAAAGCCCCATCCAGCCTGGTCTTGTTTAACACTCCCAGGAATGGGCCATCCACAACTTCTCTGGACAATCTGTTGCAGTGTCTCACCACTCTCACAGGAAAGAATTTCTTTCTACTATCTAATTTAAATTTTCCCTCTTTCAATTTAAAACCATTACCCCACATCCTATCACTACACTCCCTGACAAAGAGTCCCTCTCCACTCTCCTGTAGGCCACCTTTAGGCACTGGAAGGCTGCAATAAGGTCTCCCTTGAGCCTTCTCTTATCCAGGCTGAGCAATCTCAGCTCCCTCATCTGGTCTTCATAGGAGAGGTGCTCCAACCCTCTGATCATCTTTGTGGCCTTCCACTGGACCAGTTCCAGCAGGTCCATATCCTTCCTGTGTTGAGGACTCCAAAGCTAGACGCAGTACTCCAGGTGGGATCTCATGAGGACAGGGTAAGAGGGGTAGAATTACCTCCTGTGACCTGCTGTCCATGCTTCTTTTGATGCAGCCCATTATTACATAATAAATATGAAACAAGAAGAGAATATTTTTCTAAAATAATAAGACAGAGACCTACCTTAGTCTGCTGTACACTACTTTTCCTCTTGAAGTTTTTCCTTTTGTTCTAGTGAACTTCTAATTGATGAAGTACTAATTAGATCCTAAAAAAAAAAGATTAAATCAATGATTAATTAACACAGAGACTTCCTTTAATGCAGAAACTTTCTTTCTAGTTTGCATTTGTCCAGTGACTGGTATAACAGCAAGCTAATTTTTAATGAGTTACTGTAATAAAGCAGATGATTCATTTCAGCAATGCTCCAGTCCTACACTGTTGTAAATTCATCAGTTTCATTAGGATGATACATATATAAATTAAAAGAATGATGAGTCACACACATTGACCTTACCTTTGCCAAAAGAGGAAGCTGACACAACAGTTGCTTCCTGATTATATAAGGAAAACATGCTCCAATTACTAGCATTTCCTACCTTTTTTAAGGCCTTGATTTCCTGTGGAAACTCACTGTTGACTATAGTTGATAGAAACTATGTTAAGCTTAACTAAAAAAAAAAAAAAATCAATTCTGCCAGTTTCAACAGGGTCTGCCAGGAGATTTTTCATACTGCTGCATTTTGTTTGGAGTATAAAGCTAACTAACTCACAGTATTTCAGACAAAGGTGCAGGAACTACTGGTAACTATTGCATATCACACTGGCAAAGCAAAGACAGAAGTCTTACAGGCAGCATGGACCAGGCACCTATTTTATCAAGATTAAAAAGGCATTGTCTGTCAGGAGAGAGGCCGAGACATCTACCTCCCAGCTCCTGCTGAGGTTCTGCAGGCCAAGTTGTCACTCTTTTGGAGAGGTGGTAATCAGCCTTTAAGTCCTGAGTTCCCCTGCAGTTCTAAGCTTTGAAGATAGCAAGAGCTCCTGTCTTGAGCCATTTGCCCCTGTGCAAACCACTGTTTCCTCCCCATTAGTAGCACTCACAAAATATGTGACATTTATAAGCAGCAAAAATTAAAATAAAATCAGTTCTTGCTAGAAAGGTGTTAAACTATCATAGGATTTGTGATAGTANGTTGAGGGATCTGTTGTAGGGGAGAACTTGTAGAGTAGGGCTGATGGTTGGACTTGATGATCCCAAGGGTCTCTTCCAACCTATATGATTCTATGATTCTATGATTCTAACCGTAAGGTTCACCTTACTTAATTGAAGACACTCCTGCTATAATCAATTAAGAGAAATAAATAACTTCAGGGTGTAATTGACTGAACCTCTTTCATCTTGGTGAGAAGAATCACGTTGTTGAAGGATCTATTTTTCTTTCTGTTGCAACATGGAGGACTAAATCAGATGCCAAGATGTTCATTTTGTCAAAGGAATCCCACTACTGATATCTTCAGCTGCCTATTTCATATACTGTGTGACTGAAGATGGTTACTATTACCTAATTTTATAATGATTTAGTAATCTTAAACCATTGGTAAGCAAATGACATGTCCGTATCATACAGAGCCCATGCAGAGTTACTACTATTGGAAGGTAATCAGCGGGGTCTTTTGGTATTTCAATATTTTTCCTGGGGACTCAGATAATTCAGGTCATAGATGAACCTACTGAAAGCACATTTTGTGAGTCCCTCACAAAGCTTTTTCAGAGTATTGGAGAATCACCCATGGTAAAATTCATGCCATCATTCTCTCTGTACACAAAAAGGAGAGTATCAGCCTCTAATTGTAATTACAACACTATTCATAAAGATCTGGTTGAGTACTCATTTTGTCTCAGAATGTTTTTATTAACAATCATTTATTAGCTGAAGTTAAAAAACTTTGATTGAAAACTAATTATAATCCTGGCTGCATAGTATACGGTATATTTCAACCAAACAAGATGATTACTTCTGATTACAAACATAATACTAAATAAGAATTCATAAGAATGAATCATGGGATTGCAACAATCCTATCTATTTTTTTCTAAATGTTGTGATGACTGTTAAATTAAATTTTTTTTTCTTATTATGGATTTCATAGTAAAACTCTACAGTTGAGGTTGAAAACTAATTTATCCTTTTATTTCAGTAGTCAACACTTACTTTCTAATAAAGAATGTTTTTTGGGAACATTTCCAATATTCAGCTATGCTTTGGTTATACTTAAGAAATTAAGAACTACAGCATCAAATGTCATAATTATTTCCTTGATTGATTAGTTCTCGATAAAAGACCCTGGTAGAACTATATTGGCAAATCAGAATTTGTACATGGCTCCATGAAAAAAAAGCAACCATTGTTTATTAGTTCATCTTCTTCATGAGAAAATATACATATGTCTTAAATCACCCTCTGTGTGCACCTTTGTATTGCAGAATGGAGTGTAAGAGAGAGATGTATCCCTCGGGCCAGGTTTCACATTACAACATATTTGAAATAATGCTAAAACAATAATGGCCTGAAGTATGCTTGTGTTCCCCTTTTGTGTCATCATGCTACAATGTGGCAAGCACAATAACAGGTGATACCACAAAAGGTGTAAACACTTGAAATAAACATTGCTATCAAACTCCTTGCATGTGAAAGCAAAGTCTCAGGGCAACAACAATAATGTCTTCTCATATGTGATGAGCTGCTAATCTGGACAACTTTGATATATAACTGTTTCCTGCACCAATGTAGATTCAAATGCATCATTCAAATATGTGCACCAGTTAATATTAAGCTAATATTTGCCATGTGAGAACTAAAAGAGAGAGCGGTTACAATGCTACCCAAAAGTAACCAGCACTCCAGTGATTACAGCAGAGACTATTTCCAAAATCAGTATTTTAGTCTTTGTTTCAATTAATTTGTTTTGCGACTGAAAACATTCTAGTTTCACGAAATACTGAAATTTTCCATCAGAAGGAAAAAAAAAAATTAACAGAAAATAGTTTAATTGAAAAATTATTTGCCTTAATGGAAAAAAAAAATAATCACATAAATCTTTCCTTATTATTTCCTTATTATTTCCCCCTGTACTCAGCACTGGTGAGGCCGCACCTTGAGTATTGTGTCCAGTTCTGGGCACCTCAGCACAAGAGAGATATCGAGGTGCTGGAGCGAGTACAGAGGAGGGCAACAAAGCTGGTGAGAGGCCTGGAGAACAAGGCTTATAAGGATCGATTGAGGGAGTTGGGGTTGTTTAGTCTGAGGAAGAGGAGGCTGAGGGGAGACCTCATCACTCTCTACAACTGCTTGAAAGGGCACTGTAGAGAGGTTGGTGCTGGTCTCTTCTCACGGGCAATGAGCGACAGGACAAGAGGGAATGGCTGCAAGCTGCAGCAGGGTAGGGTTAGGCTGGACATCAGAAAAAAATTTTTCACGGAGAGAGTGGTCAGTCAGTGGAATCAGTTGCCCAGGGAGGTGCTGGACTCACCCTCCCTGACTGTGTTTAAGAGCAGATTAGATGTGGTGTTGAGGGATCTAGTGTAAGGGAGAACTTGTAGAGTAGGGATGATGGTTGGACTTGATGATCCTAAGGGTCTCTTCCAACCTAAATGATTCTATGATTCTATGATTATCATGTATTTCTGGAAAACCTTTCTGGTTATGCTGAAAAATCAACATATTGTCTTGTCTACTGATTCTTTTACCAGATTAGAAAGAGAATGACATAACAAGAGTAATGAAAGATTTATCACAAATTTCCCTGATGGAGACATGGAAACTTTCTTACTTATGGAAAAAAAAAATAATATCTGCAATGCTTGTATCTAAGGTTTAAAAACACAATTGTCCTTCTGTTGTGTGAATTACAAGTTGATTATAACTGAGCAGTTTTCATAAGGGCCACTCTTGTCCCAGCAGACTGTGATTTAGATAACAAGGCTGAAGTGTTACTGACTCTGTAACTTTGTGCAGCAAATTAGGTGTGACCGTCTGTGTGATTTTAAGATAGGTGTGTAGTATCATATATTTGCAGTATGAGATGCTGAATTAATGGCAGCAATTGCTCTTTCATAAATCAATCAGATTATCAGATTTGTGTGTCCCTGCCCAGGGCCTGGCAGCAGGAGCTATGGGGTGGTCTCTGTGAGGAGTGTCTGGGGCTGCCCTGAACTGGACAGAGCTGGTTCCAGCTGGCTCCAACCAACCTACCCCAGGGCACAACTGAGCCCTGTGGCCAAGGGAAAGCCTTTTTGAGAAAGGGAGAAAAAAACATCAGAGAGAAAGAGAGAGGGGGGAAGAGGAGAGAAGAAAAAGAAAGAGAAAAAGCTGAGGGAACACTAAGGTCAGAGAAGGACATGGTGCTTCAGGCACCAGAAGAGGTATTCACTGCACTGCGTGGAGGACCAACTGCTGGAGCAGAAGAAACCCCTGTGTACTGGCCATGTGTACTGACCATATATACTGACTCTACCCCACCATTCCCTACTGCAGTACTCGGGATGAGGTGGGGGAGTGGCAGAATGCATGCCTCTATCTTGACCCATGAACTTTCACACTCCTGATCTTCCTATTTTCTCCCCCTGTCCTACAAAGAATGGTGGAGTGAGTAAGCAGCTGGGTTGGAGTTTGGCTGTTAGCCTAACCCACCACAGACTTTCTGTTAGGTTTTTTTTTCTTGAGAAGGGGTGCTGCATGAGCAGACTGCTCCACAGTAAGTCTGCTCCTAACTTTGTGACTTGCTTTTAGAGTCTTGGAATTACATCTATATATTTATGGAGCTCTATAGAAGATCTCCAAAAGATCTTACAAAGTCTTTGAAGAAACTTTATATCATCCTTCACCATAATTTTCATGCCAAGTTTTCCTCATCTATTGTTTGCCTTGGCTTTCAACATTGATGGATAATTGACATTCTGTCTTTACTCTGACTGGATGCAAATAAAATGCACATATTTGTACATGAAGATCCACAAATATGTATGTGTGCTAGATTAACGTTTAATTTGTTTTAAAATTCAACATGGAATTTTGAAATGGGAAACGTTATCTCTTAAATAACTGTAATTCTGAATCAAATGACTGATGTGCCAGGTGAATGGATTTCAACTGATGTTGCATTTGTCTTAGAATTTTATGAAATAGTTTCATAAAATCTCTGGATTATTTACTGACCTGTAGTCCTAGCTGTCAGCATTTTCTTGCCTTCTATATTCTCCTAAGCCTATCAAGAGGAATCTTTCAAGCCTTTCTTCACAGTATTTACTTTTTTCTTTTAAACTGACTTCTTCACATCTGTGGATTTTCTGCTGATGTGAAAAGAACAAGTGGAATGTTTGGTCTCTATGTACAAAATCATACAAGATTGAAAGCTACATATATTCTACATACATGATTCATATCTTTAACAGTGAAAGTTTCCATTTTAATTGCTCACTTAAAAATTCCTTTTTTTTTTTTTTTTTATTATTGCGGAGTTCATGCAATATTCATTTCATATAAGCAGAGAACAGTGAAATGAACCATCGTGAATATTATGTAGCTGAGCATGACAAAATGTTTATAATCTGCCGTTCCCAATGTTTTCCCATTCACTTAGTTTCATTCTTCTCATACATTTGCAACTCTATAAGTGCTTAATTGGCAGAATAAATTTTGGATTCTTGTTGCAGAGACTGAGCAGTTCTACTGCTGTCAAAGGCAGAGAAGTTCATTGTCCTTTTTCTCCTACTCGTCAGTAGCAACAAATTGACCAGATACTAGTAAGCTGAAGTTCTGGAAATGTGTATATGGGCTATACATATCTACCTGAAAAAGGTGTTAAAAGTAATATTTAGAGCTTATTGAGCAGCCAAATAAAGAAAAATTGCATGTGTACATCTCATTCATTGCTTACAAGGCTCATGGATTTATTGGATGTAGCAAACTGTGATCTTCCCTTGTTTCCCCATTTAAAAAAATAAAAATGAGTATATCAATAAATAAATCAATCAACAGATTGTGTAAGTTGCTCACTCTCTAGGTCTAGCACAAAACTAATGCAGCAATCATATCAAGTGACAATTCTGAGATTCATAACCTTGTTCATCACAGACTAAATGAAAAATGCCTCCCAACTCATGAGATTTTTTCACATTATAATTCAAATCATGATTCAGTTCCACACTTTTGTAGAACTGCTTCCCTCACCCCCTCAGATAAATGAAAACATTTACTTTATTAATTTCTAAGCAACTTAATTTGTTTCACTTTTTTCATCTCTACTAAATAATATCTATTTTTAAACACTCACATGATCCAAACACCAAACTATTTCTTTATCACTTATCAAGCAGATAGGAAGTGGTATTTCAGCATTTCAAAACTAATTTTAAGAAAAAAAATGAAATGGAAAATTCACAGATACAAATCTTCTCTCACAAAGTATTTGAGTTTTTGACAAATTGCCATTTTCTTTCAGAGGAAGAAAAAAAAATATACTGAAAACTTCCTGGCCTTTTCAATCCCCTTTACTGGACTTACAGGTGTACGTTTCCATAGTGCAACTGTATGTCATTTCAGAAGAAGATTATTTTCTTACTTTTGCTGGCACAATGAAACTATATTGGTAGGCAGCCTATTCTTTACTTTGCTTATCTTCCCCTAGTATAGACACCCATAGTACTCAGAGTATTTTTATTTGTGGGTTTTTGGTCCCATAACATTTTTTTTTTTTTTTAAAGGTATTTAATTATGTATCTCTTTGTTTGCCTCTGCTGGAATTCTGACGGAAGTGAGAATTCACCATTCCACATCTGGATGTTAGTCAAATATAGAGTGGTCTTGAAGCTATGTCGACACCCTAAACATGTCACCATTGATTCTGATTTACTTAAAAGATGTACTCTTGAGTAATCACTGAATTCACCAAAGTGGATGGATTTGGAAAAAAAATAAGGAGTTTACTTCTTATGAATCAACGCTTTCCAGACAAAGTGGAAGTGGTTCCCAGTAGAAGAAAAACAAGGACTTGCTAGACTTGCTATCAAGGCCTGCAGTTGTAGGACAAGGAGCAGTCATTTTAAATTGAAAGAGGGTAGATTTAGGCTGGACATAAGGAAGAAATTTTTATGAAGAGGTTGATGAGACATTGGAACAGGTTTTCCATAGACCATGTGGATGCCCCAACCCTGGAAGTGTTCAAGGTCAGGTCAGGTCAGATGGGGCTTCGAGCAACCAGATCTAATGAAAGAATTTCCTGCCTGTGGCATGGTGGTTGGACTTCAGAGGTCTTTTCCAACCCAAACTATCCTGTGATTCTGTGATTCTGCGATCAGTGCAAAAACTTTTCTTTTTAGAAATGGAGATCTGAGGGGCAATGTCAAGAAGTTACAAGCTTTTAATTTCTCACCTTTTCCTCCAGAAGGTGTTTTAATAAGGCAGCTTGGTTCATCATTAAAAGCCTCAGAATTATCTCCAGACTGAGAAATTACTTGTTTAGTTGTCGTTAGTTCCCAGACAGATACATTTACAAGATCATCTACTGAATAGCACAAAAAAGGATTCACGTCCTTATACAGTTATGTGGATGAAATCCATTCAGTGTGGGTTCAGAGCCTGAGTAAGACCTGCTGTTTTAAAGTTTATTTTAATTTATTTTAGTTCTATTAATAGCTTTTTTATCTGCTCCAAGGAAAGTTTTTTTTCCTGATCTTCTTATTTCCAGGCTCATGATCAGATCACCATTTCCTTTTACTGAAATGCTTTCAGCCACTTGTCTGTCCCTGCTCCCAATTCTGTTCATGTCAAACCAATTTTTATTACCAACTCTGTGTAATTGCTGTCTCAAGAGGTTTGTACTGTTACTGTATTGTCTGTCTTTCAAAAAGCCTTTCTGCGCAACGAGAAGTGAGTGTTACTGTGCTTTCTTAAATCAAATTGCGATTGATTGTGATACCTTTTGGTCTGGCTGCTGTCTCAAGTGAACACAAACCTTTTTCTAAATCAGATTTACAGAGTTTAACATTATTGGCATGAAGAAAAAGATATGAAAAATACACCAAGTCTCATCAACCATTGCCTTATATAATACTATGCATTCAGGACAGATTTAGCTAAATCACGGACCAGATAACATCTCATCATGCCTGCTACCATATTAATTAGGTCTTGCTATTTTCTCTTCGTATTTGTTGACTTCACTCTTCAGCCATTTTTATCCCACAAAAGAGGTGGTAGCTACATTATTTTTTTCTGTGTATTAAGGTCATGTGGCTACCATAAAAATGGCTAGACAGAAAAGTGTGATAATTATGCAACAAACCTGGGATGTTCTACAAGAAGCTCCAGTATAGATAAGGAAGTGCCAACACCTTTTTTCTTTGAAGTATTATAAAATGTCATCTGGAGCACTATCGATTTTTCTGGTCATCATTATCATTCACTCAAGCAGGCATATGTTCTTTTAGAGTGATAGAGGAAATTCAGAGCTTTTGAATCATAGAAGATTATGGTCTTTTCCAACCTATAAGAGTGAACACTGAAGAAATATGCATGATTTCAGCACATGCCTTAAGAATCAATCTGACGATTATGTTTATATTTAATATTTATGTTGTATTTAAATGTAAATTACATAAATATCAGCAAAAGAGTGGAAGCATTTAATCAGGAAAATATTTCTACTTTTAAGATGGAGCACCAGCCATTTTAAAGAGAAATTATGTAATGGACTGTATTAATAGTGAGTAAAACAACAGAACTCAGTGATCCAGAAGGTCTTTCAGTTTGACAATCCCTCACACTAAATGCTGTTTCAGGGAGGTGATCATTCCAAGCTACGATGACTTTTTCTAATAATTGTGTACTACACCTCAATGGAGCAGAGCAGTTGAACTTTAAGATGAGAGCAGAGATTGGCACAAGTTATAAAATACCAAACATATGTACCAAAAGTGAAATAAGACAATACCAGAATAAAGACTATTTTTAAGTATTTCTTAAACTCTCCTTGTTCTATGTTGTAAATACTTTAACTTATAATTTCTTATATTTAAAAAAAAAATATATAAATTCCTAGTCTCTAGTACACAGACATTTTTGGCCATCATAAGCCAATTCTTTGACTTTATAATGTTCAAGTTTTTATTCTTTAAATAATTTCCTGCATTGTTTTGACCTCTCCCTAATTACTGACCACCAGGATTCAATTTTAAGGCTTATCAGCTACAAAATCTCGTGCTCTTATCTGTTCTTCAGTTGTCACGATGGTGATGTTAGAATGATGTAGTATTTCAGTGTTAAATATTGTATCTTGTCACTGACTGTCTAGTTCCTGAAAAATGTGGACTGCATGGATCACAGTGTTTATTATATTGACAATCCATGGCCCCAGTCTTGTAGGCATAAAGTTAAATGATGTCAATAACATTGTGGTAAATAGCAACCTTCTGTAGACAGTGAAAAGCACCGCTTATGTTACCTCATTTCAAATCAATTCATTTCGAGAAAAATACCATATACAAAAATAATCTGCACTCAGCTCAACAGTAGTGAGTTGAGTGTTCAAGCATGAAGAGAAGACAGCAAAGGCATCCAATTTATAAAACTAACCTTTTACTGAAATAAAGTAACACAGTGGAATAAGATAAATCCTTAAGTCATTAGCTACTCAGGTTGTTAAGAGAAAGTCTTCCTGATAGTAGATAATTCTTCCCCATCTGCATTGTACTGAAGAGCAAAGTCTTTCTTCAAGACTTGTTGTGCAATCCAGTATTTTAAAATGTTTCCAGGTCTGAGCAAATTCCTTATATGGATGTCCATATTACTTTTCTTTCTATTTTAATTGTTTTTTCTATATATTGCGGGTTTAAGTTCTGTCTATTTTGTATGTCAGTGTAGATGTGAAAACCCTTATCTTTAAATATACTAATGAGTACTTCTGGAAAAATGAAGGGGATCAATGGATACCATCTTTAAATTAATTTCTTGCAACTCTTGAAAAATGTATCTATGCCTGATAACATGAACCTTCATTCCTATATGAAGAGAAGCAATTAAGTTGTCATGGTTATTATAGACCAATTTAGGAAGCAGTACCCTCAAGATTCTACAGCTTTAATGAATGAGATCCAAACCCACTGTATGAAGGTCTTGATTATATTCACAGCATTTTTCTTGAATACACAGACATGCAGAAAAAAAGCATATCAGTTGTACTGTGCTCAGAATGAAATCACAATAATTTCTGTGTAAGGCATTTTTTGCAAATTCATCAGTTCAGCAATTTAGTGTATGTCTAACAACCATCTTCCTAGATGTATTTGGGAGCAAACTATGACAATGATTGTTCAAAGAAGAATGATTTCTATTTTCTTTAGACAGATGTATGTTTTTTGCAGATGCTGACAACTTGTCTCAAGTAGACAAAGTAGACTGTGTTCAAAGTGTCTCTGAACAGTGATAGACTGACTCAATATTTTCCACATCAGGATATTAGTAGTCTTGTGAGATTAGATAGCTAATCCAAAATGCAAAGGTAGATACAGAAGGAAAACCCACATTTTATACCCAAAATTTTGCAAGATTGTTAATGTAGGCACTATTGTAGTAAGAAGATGGAAGTCTCATGGAAGGAAAACTATACCCTTTATATTCTGATAGAAAAAGAACCTGCCAGTGACTTGATCATTGTTTTATCCATATAGTTTCCTATTGTGTTGCTAGTTCACATTAGGTATTAATAATCAGATGATTCACAAAAAAATAATATACAAAATTTCCATGTACATTCCTTTCTCCCATAAAATGTTAGTGCGGGGCAATTTTCCATTACTGTTTCCAGAGATCACAGCTGCTTGTACCATCATCCACAATTTAACAAGCTTGTCTGCAGAAACCATCTTTACTTTTTTATCTAGGTTTTCCTAATTTTAAATTATCTGCATATGCCACTGTAGATGACTAGGTAACACAGTGACAATGGTTTTATAACAAGATAGTGCTAACCTTAAGTAAAGATTATGAGTTACTTTCTTATTTCCCCCAGCAAGCAGTTGACATTTGAACTGTAAAACCCAAGCCAAATGGATGCTTTTCTGTCAGTTCAGTGAAAAGTGTATCTAGCACCAGCTCTCTTCACACTGAGTTTTTGGAAGCAATGTTCCACATAATGTAGCTAAACAGATACAACATTTTGTAAATCTTTTGTTTATCTATATTAGATAAAAAGTTTAACTACTTTTGCTTTTTTTTTTTCTTTTTGTTTCTTAACCAAACATTTTTCATCAGGATGAATCATCTAGCAAATCAGTTATGTAGTGAGTTATTTTTAATATTGTTTTTCCCCTTTGTCAAGTTAGATGAGCAGTGTTGTCCCTTAAACTTGTTGCTGTGGTATAAACAAGGAATATGTGCTGAGTTTTCACTGCAGTCCTGCACACAAACTAAGCACCACCAGATACCAGTGGCATGTTCCACCATATATCTAGAATAAAACTGACCTTGCAGGGTGCAGTGTGCCTCACTGGCATTCCCAGAGAAACTGTTGGCTACTGAAGGTGATCCTTGAACAAATGAGGATTCCAAAGAAGGTGAACAAGTTTCACTTGTGGTTTTTATAACAAAAACTTAAACTTACGGATATCAAATAAATAGAAGAATGATTGACAAACCTGATCTCCTTCTATGATAAGGTGACCCACTAAGTGGATGAGGAAAAGGCTGTGGATGTTGTTTACCTGAACTTCAGTAAAGCCTTTGACACCATTTCCCACAGCTTTCTCCTGGAGAAACTGGCTACTCATGGTTTGGATGGGCCTGTGCTTTGCTGAGTAACAGACTGGCTGGAGGGCCATGCCCAAAGAGGTGTGGTGAATGTAGTTAAGTCCAGTTGGTGGCTGGTGGTATTCCCCAGTGCTCAGTTTTGTGGCCACTTCTATTTAATAACTTTATCAACAATCTGGACAAGGGGATTGAGTGCCTCCACAGTAAGTTTGCAGACACCACCAAGTTGGGTAGGAGTGTTGATCTGCTGAGGGTAAGAAGGCTCTACAGAAGGATCTGGACAAGTTGGATTCATGGGCTGAGGCAAATGGTATAAGGTTCAATAAGGTGAAGCGCTGAGTCCTGTATTTGGGTCACCACAACCCCATGCAGCACTAAAAGCTTGGGGAAGAGCGCCTGGAAAGCTGCCCAGCTTTCCTGAAAAGGACCTGGGGGTGTTGGTTGACAGCCATCTGTATTTGAGCTGGCAGTGTGCCCAGGTGGCCAAGAAGGCTAGTAACATCCGGGCCTGTATCAGCAATAGTTTTGCCAGCTAGACTAGGGAGGTGATCATCCCCCCTGTACTCGGTACTGGTGAGGCCCTATCTTGAGTACTGTGTTCAGTTTTGGGCCTCTCACTATAAGTAAGACACTGAGGTGCTGGAGCGTGTCCAGAGCCATGGACAGGAGCAATAAAGCTAGTGAAGGGTCTAGAGCACAAGTCTTCCGAGGAGTGGCTGAAGGAACTGGGATTGTTTAGCCTAGAGAGAAGGAGGCTGAGGGGAGACTTCATCTCTCTTATCAACTGCCTGAAAGGAGGTTGTAGCGAGGTGGGGTTTAGTCTGTTCTCCCAAAGTAGTGGGTGACAGGGCAAGATGAAACAGTCTCAAGTTATGCCACAGGAGGTTTAAAATGGAAATTAGGAAAACTCTTCACCAAAAGGGTTTTGAAGCATTGGGACAGGCTGCCTAGGGAAGTGGTTGAGCCACCATCCCTGAGGTATTTAAAAGACAGGTAGACCTGGTGCCCAGGGACATGGTTTTGTGGTGGTGTTAGCAGCAATATGTTAGTATCTGGACTTGATCTTAAGGTCCTTTCCAACCCCGGTGGTTCTGTAATTCTATGATTTACGTTCTGGGGGAGGCTATTTCTGTGAAGTAACAAAAGGTTCCAGAAAAGTGGGGACAGATTTTCTCATTAGTCTGTATCTGTGGAAAAAAATTCAATAAACGTGACAAAAGAAAGTCACGCTTAAGTTTAGCAAGATTTTTAAATTAGTATTTTTTAGACTTTTGCAGGGAAGAGGTCTTAGACCCTCAGGGAAACTGCTGTTCACACGTTTCTCTGGTCAACACTGAATAGGATTTGTCACATAAGGACTTCAGCCATAAAACCATTGCTTCTAAAAAATACAAACCCTAGATTTTCTTCTTTTTTGGAGGGGAAGGGGAGCTGAAGGGGAGAAAGTTTTTATGCATTTGTTTTTAAGTTAAGACTGCTTTATTTTTAAATTAAACCTTGAAATCTCATTCACTCACCCACCCTTCTCTGCTGTGTCTGAAGCCTGGAAATGGTACAACTGTTTATCCTAGATTGTGACAAACTATATCTCGGAGAGGTGGAAGTGATTTGAGACCAAATTTTCCCTTGAAAGTTCCTCAAAATAAGAATTAATGTATTATTTAAGTGCTGCTTAATAAAAATGTCCTCTAATGGCTTTTGGAGGGCATTAAAATTTTAAAGCTATTTGTAAGAAAAGCACAGAATGTTCATGGCATTATTATGTATTATACACTTAGAGAGTAAAAGAAATAAAGACAAAAAAAGCCTGTTTTGAAACTGAGGACTGGACAACACATTTGATTTAATGTCTATCAAAAGACTTTTTATAGCTCCTTGGTGAGTAAAGTGTGCATCAGTTACACCAAACAATTGAATCATTAATTAATAATTGAAAAGGATGGTATTCCTTGGGTGGGAAATGTAACCACCACTTTCAACAATCTCTTGAAAGCTGAGTTGCACCAAGGCCTTTAAAACACAGTGGGTTTTCTGCTCTTGTCTTATTATAGAACCCCCTTCCTCTGCACAAGTGACTTATTGGCAATTAAATAATCCAGAAATTAAAAACAATCTCATAAATAAATCATTAAAAATTTCATGTACCACTCAGAAGCTTTTGTCAAATATGCAGCCTGTCATTAAATCAGTAACACAGATGTATGGAAAAATCTTTTTACCTCTATGTCCCCTATATTCCTTTTTTACAAGTAGAAATGATTCTTACAACAAAATCTTTCATGAAAAATATTAAGGCAGAATACTCACAGCAAGAGTTTTTCTCACACCATGAACCCTGCAATCTTATTAATCAAATCAGTCCAATCATGTTGCTTCACTTTCACCTTGTAAGCTTAGTGACACAGAATTTATTCTGCTCACTGCTTTTTGCAGGTGTGCATCTTAAGACAACAGTCCTGTTGGATGCAGTGGATTTTTTGTAGTAGTATGAGGGAAATGGAAATTCACTATGTTTCTGAAATGCCATATAATTCTAAATGTAAACTAATGAACTATAAAGATAGTTCACAGTATTTAAATAGCATTAATCCAATGGGTAATTATTGGTATTTAAGAATGTGCTCTCTAAGATGTCAGCTGAACACATTCATTTCTGGCAGATAAGAAATCTAATGCTAATATCTTCTGACACACGATATGTTACCTGGGGCTTACTGTTGTGAGAGATTAGGCTACGGGTACTGCTGAGCATCCCCCACTGCTCACATGCAGCTGCACTAAATTCTTGTGAAGATATTTGGGAAAGGAGCATAGCCATAGTACGCAGGTCTCTCTCTCCACACTCCTTAGAGCCAACCACTAGTTCAAGGATTTCAGACTGCATATAAAATGTATTGCTTCCTACCTCTTACAAAGGAGTGGTGTACACATAAAACGAACATATCTCTGCCAAAGTGAGATCCCAGAAATACGGTAAAAGAAAAAGGGGATGTGTTTGACTAGAATAATATAGACAGCTTATTTTATCACCTGTGAAGGCTATGTTAGAAATATTGATTGCTTATTTTAAATACTTCTAGGTTGGAGCAGTATTTTACTTAGCCTTTTAAAAGTTTTTAATTGTCAAAAACCTTTTCTCGAGATTATTTAATTCTACATCTACACTGAAATGCTACTAGTACTGCATTAGTGTATCCCCAACTGAGAGGAAGATAGCAAGAATAGCAGAAATGTATTCTAAAGAATCACAGGCCCAAAGGCAGGTAAATTACAATGTTATATATTCAAGAATGACA
>VZTM01003426.1:108579-128071 GCA_013400555.1 Jacana jacana | reverse complement strand
CGCGCATGCGGGGCCGCTGCCGGGGGAAAGGCCGGCGGGGCGATCCGGGGTGCTGTCGGCCCCGCTGAGGGGCGCTGGGTCCTCGGCAGGGAGGGAAAGCAGAGGCTGGGTCCGGCCCTAGCTGTCGCCCGTCCGTCAGGGGCCGCCTAGGGGAAGGGGAGCGGGGCCGCCACCTCCCCGCTTCCCGCCCCGCTCCGTTGGGAGCGCTGAGGTGAGCCCAGCCCCCGGGCGCCTTCTGCCCCTGCGCCCGGAGCTGTGTTTTCCTCTCCATGTTTTTGCTCGAGTCAAGGGAAGAAGAGGTCACGTCCCTCAATTTTGTTTTACTTTTACCCCCGTGCTGTCGGGTTCACCGGAGTCTCTGGTTGTGGAGACGGGAAGGTGAGAGCTGCCGTCCCTGGCTCCAGCGAAGTAGGGGGAGAAGGCAAGCAGGAGCTGTGAGAAGAATGGGGGCTGCCGACCCCCTTTCCCGAGGTGTTGTCCACATGTATGCCGTGCAGATCCTCCACAGCAAGAACTGCCTTCCTCCTTCCTTCACACATTTTGTACGTTCAATAAATAAGTGTTCCTGCACACCCATATGTGTGCCTGGAGGTTGGGAGCGAGGGAGGGATTTTTTCCACAAGATGCTCTAAAACCTCATCTGGGCTGAAGCTGTCTTGAAGCACACCACATTCATGAAGCTCTTCCCAGGAAGAGGTTCCAACCTCACACAAGTTCATGCTCTTCCATGTTCACACTTCAAGGCAGAAGGCAGGGAGCCCAACCGATTTGAATAAATGGGACTGGAAATGGGGTTCAAGGGGTTGGGAAAAGAGTAGGTCAGTGATAGGTTAGGGCGATGTGTTGTCTACTGTGGCAAAGGGCTCAGGTTGAGGATGGGATTCACCTTAGAAACACTGTTTCTGTGGGGATAACTTGGTTTCTGCCTTCTCCCACCGCCCCTACCCTTAGTAATAAACCAAAGTACAGAGTTGTCGAAATCAACTGCTTCAACACTACAGATTTCAGGAAATATTATGCGTCAGCTGGAGTCCACAAACCAAAGGGCTGAGATGAACCAGCTGAAATTTGTCATGTGGACACAGCTGAAACAGGAGGAGGGGGACTGGTGGAGAATGGGAAAGAGGAAGGAAACAAGTAGAAAAAGTGCATCAGAGTATGAGAAAACAAAACAGAGCACATGTGGAAGGCAAAGGAACTGCCTTGATTAGGAGTGATCCAGACACCTATCTGTAAAACGTTGAATCATGTCCAATGGATGGTCCTGTTGGGCTGCCCTCAGAAAGCTGAATGCTCCTCAAGCAGTTCTTCCTACAAACACGTATAGTGCTCAGTGAAAATACATCTGCAAGAGGTTCCTGGCAGCCTAAAAGCAGGACTGGAGAAACCACAAAATCCACAAGCGTTTTATGTGATCAGTGTTGCTGTCTTTTGCTGTCTTTGCACGGGATTTCCCAGTTATGTAAAGGAAACATTGAGAAAGGGGTCGCCAAACTATAGTAGTTAAAAAAAAAAATTTAAAAAAAGCATTTATGTGTGCTATAGGAGAGTATAGGAGAGACCAAATAGGAGGCATCATAATAAACATTTTAAAAATAATGAGTGTCAGAGAGAAACTACACTAACTTTTTTATTATTAAGGTAAAAATGGGGGATCTTATATGAAGTTGTAAGGCAGAACTTTGAATTAAAAAGAAAATAATTTCATGATGCATAATTACCTCATGAAAATTGTTCCCAGGTGTTATCACTTGGCTCAAGACCTTTGCAAAACTTGAAAAGCCATTGGCCACATAAATGAATAACATGAGCATCCATCATTGCCTCACTGATTTAAAGTTAAAAACTCTAAGGTATGTAAATAGTTGTGGCAAGAGGCAGAAAGTATTGAGGAAGAACTCTTCCCATAGGCAAACTATGATACAATTTTCCTTTTGGTGCACTCGTACCTTTTGAGTCACCTGCAAATAGTTAGGTTACTCTAACAGCAGCACTGGTAGCCTGACACGTTAGAGCAATATTACTCTTGTGTGTTCCTGACCCTGAACATCTGTGCTTCGTAACTAGAAGGTATTTGATTAAATTTTGAAACTGTACTCTTTTCCATCTGTCTCTAACTCTCTAAAGACCCATTTATACCAGTGAAACACTATCTTAAAGGCACAAGGAATGACACGAATGACCCTGAACCTACTGCAATTATAGAGTGCAGATGAGAGTAAAACCACTTTCAGGGAGTTTATAGAAAGTTTGTTTGCAATTTTGTTTCAACATTTGTACTTTCTACTCTAAGCTCCCAATCACGGATTCTATAATTAGTGCTCTCAATAACTGAGTCAGTCAGCTGGTGTTTAAAATACACACCTGTAAATCACATACCATTTTTTTTTTTCCTGTGTTGAAGTGCTATTGCACTTGTTAAACTTTCCTCTTGCATTTCTCCAAGTTTCAAAGAGATTAACTAGGTAAAGTGCACCATCCAGAAGAATAGTTTATTTCCCAGGGAACCATATCCAGCTACTCCTACAAGCAGATTTGATCCTCTGAGTATCAACATGCTTCTTATTTAGATACTGAACTTTGATTCCTTTGTCTTCTACACAACAGATTACAAGGCATAATTTCATGCTGCTGTCCAGTCCAAGTGAGTGTGGCAAGAAGGAATATTTTCTGCAGCTGGCCACCTGATCTAAAATGCCTCTCCCGAGCTCATAAAAGACATATCCTTTTATTCATGGCCCTTTTCTACCCTCTATTTCCCTTGGATTAAACAGTACCCCTATTGTTAACCCACAGCACCTGCCACATAGGCCCCACAGCTTTTCATGCTAGCTCAGTTAATGAAAAGGCTGGGGTTATACACCTAAAAGCTTTAAAATCTCATTAAAAAATCAGGGGAGAAACAGCAGATAGCACTGTGGTGAGCAATACCACAAGTATCACTCATTTGTATTATTTGCATAGGTCATTATTTCAGGCTGTCCAGTCCAAAAGGAAATCTCTTTCATCCAAGCTGTATGTCTAAGACACATTTGTTGTACAGATGTTTCCTAGAACGAATGAGTAAATGTCAGAAAATGTTTTAGATGGAGCAAATAAAAGACATTATTTTGGGCAAAGAAAACCTGTCATGTAATGGCAAAGAATGCATGTTGTACTGAGTATGAACTATGAGTCTCTCTACAAGCCTGTGCCATTTTTCACTGGGAAGTCTATTTTTGGTTGATGGCTCTCTTCTTGATGGTGCCTGTCATCTTTCACTTCCCTTAATCCATTTTGAAATTTGGACACCACCAACGTTGCTTTCAAGTGTCATACATCTAGCCTTGTATGGTTTTAAGTAAGTTCTATTCTGTACTATTCTGACGAGCAGTTTTGCTTGTTTTGTACAGGTCAGTGCCTACAGAAAGGCTAAGGCTGGTCTGCTGATGATCAGAATTTTGTATGAGACATTTGTAGAAAGTTCAAAAATTCTCAGTGGGACTATTCACACCTCTTAGCCTAAGTATTCACATTAGTATGTTTTGTGCCCTGAATTTACAATAACATGCTAAAAAATAATAATAATAAAGAATAAAAACCTTTACCAAAACAACCTGCATACCACTGCAACAGACTTTTTCACCCATGGACAGATAATGAGTGAACAAACACCACATGACAGATGTTAGTCATGCTGCTTAATGAATAACTGGTGATGAGTACGATACCTGTATGGAGTGGCTGAAATGTGTTCAAGGAAAACTATGCATTTGGATCATCTGTTTTTCACAGAGATACCTGCAGTCTTCTAGAGAAATGTTTTCATCAGGAAGTCCAGGCATTTCAACATTTTATCTGTGTGTATTTCCTTGACTGCCTTGTTCCTCAGCCATCCACAGCACTCACTGGATCTTCAGAACTGTATGACGAAACCTGTTTTCCTTCACAATATTTTACAAAGACAGACTCTGGCCTTCTTTTTCTGCTTCACCAGGGCCTCAGTCTTGCAGACAACCACGGGTAGTGCCAACCGCTGACAATAGTCCTTCACACTGACATTCATGTCAGCAGTATGGCTGTTCAAGACCCCCAACGCCGACAATGTCAGTCCTGGACTGGGTTTTACCATCATGATACCTGGTGCACATACTATTCTAGATAGCATGCTCAAGACTGGCTGAGCACCATGGTAACAGAGTCAGTGAATTAATGCAACAATCTGTTATTTTGTTATGTAAAACATCGCTGTCAAGTCTTATTTTTATTTCATTAAGAAGGAGTTAAATTCTATTTGTGTATAGTAACGTGGTTGAATACCCATACATTGCTCTGAGATTTGTTTCCCAAACCAGTTTAAATTAACTTTTATGTCTCGTGTCATGCAGTGCAAAAGCCTTCTCCAGTCTTACGGTGTTCACTTGAATGTGACAGGGACAGATTACAGGGGAGAATTCAAGGAGTTGTTGGCCTCCTCCGTCTCTCAGTTGGGTTGCGCAGCTGCATGTCTGTGTGCCAGGTTGTGCAATGGAGGAGGGCCTTGTGTCTGACCCAGCAGTTCCCACATCCACATCAGGCTCCCTTCCATGTGCGGCATGTAGTGCTCACGTTTTCTTAGTCAACACGCCTGAAGAGCTGTTCCCACCTCCCTCTTCCCTTTATAGAAACAAAGTCACCACATTAATTTTGGCAGCGGAAAAGCAGGAGGAAGGTTGGTGGTTTGTTTTGTTGGGTTTTTTTTTCCCGTCTTGGGCAAATAGAGTCTTGTGGATAACACATGAGGACAGCTATATACCCCCAAAAACATGGAAAAGGATCATATTCTTCTCATCTATTCTTTTGTTCCAAATCATAGAAATCATAGAATCATAGAATCATAGAATGTTCCAGGCTGGAAGGGACAACTAGAGTCATCTAATCTAACGTCCCCGGAGTCAGCAGGGACACCCCCAACTAGACCAGGTTGCCCAGGGACTTGTCGAGTCTCACCTTGAATATCTCCAGGGAAGGGGCTTCAACAACCTCCCTGGGCAAACTGTTCAGTAATAGCTTGTGAGGTTAGATTGGGTCTTATCTGGGGGAAAAAAAGATCAAGTAAGCAAGTGAGAGAGTCAGTTACATACATTTGAAAGGACTGAATTTTGAAGATCTTTTTCCTATGGACACTAGTGGCTTTTGGGCTTAGTGTCCTTGAAATTAAAGAATGGTCATTGCCTATGCAAAAAGGAATTTTGTAAGAAGACAGGAGTTCCTGGCATGGTCTACCTTCACAGCCCCATGGTCTGCCACGTGGCTGTTTATGATCCCTCCTCCATCATATGCGGTATTGGGAAAGAAGACAGTAAAGCCTGAGCTATAACACTCACGGCTGAAGTGCAAGTGAAGTGCTTGCAAGTAGTGGGTTTTAACTTATGGTTTGTACCCTCCTAGACCATTATCAGAAGAGATATTAAGAGGGCCTGGAGGGAGGGTTACTTTCCAATGATGCCTCCCAAATGCCAAAACCTAGTATAGAAGTAACGAGCAAATCCAGGTCAGTAGCAGATATGACTCCAGGGAAGCAACTTGGCAGAAAAATGACTGAGTTAGAATATCAGAAAAAAAATCTACTTGGTCTCATGCTTTGGTCAACAGCTAGGCTCCTGTCACTGCTGGAAGCATAAAAACTCCCTGCAAGTTATAATCTACACTGGTCCTGGTCTCACGGTGAAAACCATGATCTTGGCTCTCAATGACTTTTCAGGGATGTGTGTGGAGGGTCACAGTAAATTGCAAAATAACCCATGACTGACGTGATAATGCAAGTTAGATGCTGGAGAGTTTCCTCGTATTGAATAGCACCTTAACAGCCCTTTGCTCTTCATTCTGTCCAATGACCTGTTTGTCTCAGAATTGGAAGAAAAGTCCAGGGAAGCTGAGGAAGTAGGCAGTGAGTAGGGGCAGATTCAATTTGCTCACATTGCTGCTCTCCTTTTGGAGCTCGTGGAGAAGTCCTGGTAACTCGGGTCGGACCCACAGCAGTGCCAACAATTGAGCTGTGGGAGAGGCCTGGCAGGAGTCAGAGTTGAGGGAAGGCAGAGAGCATAAGAATAGACAACTCCTAACTATACCTGGGGATCTGTTACATCTGCAAAAGTCTCTGGAGCATTTGGTGGGGAGTAGGAGAGAAGGGTACCCCATCAAAAGGAAGTTGTATTGTGCTCTCTAATGGCATACCAACAAAGGTGAGCATCCCTAGCTATTTGTTTCATTCAAGAGGACCATCTGAACCAGCCGGAGGTCCCCAGTGAATATTGCATTGCCAACATGGGTTATAGAAACTAATGGTTAGCAGGCTGCTAGGGGTTTCACAACTCATTTCCTTTGAATATCAGTTAGTTACTTTGACAAAGAGAGAAGGAGAAAAAGGGAGGAGGAGGAAATAAAAAATACATGGGGTAGTTAATTTATTTTAAAAGGCTGAGTCAGTAAGGAGATGGGTGAACTCTGCAGATTGCATTGCTTCAGTCAGGACAGAAAATTCAATGCTTTCCTTGCACATGCTTAAGATTTCTTTGGAGCAAGGAAGTGTATGCAAATAATGGGACCAATCTGCAAACACTCAGGTCAGTGACCTTTGCTCAAGAACTCTCACTGGGGACAGTTGTAACAATAAAGATTCCCTGGGCTGGGGAGCCCAGCTCTTAGGTCTGCCTCATCTTCTACCTTTGCTTCACTCCATACTCTCACCCCCCCATCTTTTGCAATTCAGTGACAATCAGAGTTAATAAAAGGTGTGTCCGTGATCCTATAAAGCAATTTGCATCATCATCTTTTGTGATGAAATTTTCACAGGGGAAGGAGGAGCAGCAACATTTTGCCCAAGTTCAGGTTGCCCTGGCAATATACCAAGAAGCCTGAAGTCCTTAATTTTCATGAGAGAGGTCTGATTGCTGCACCCTAAATTTGAGTGCAGAAGTGTGTCTTGCAGAAACTACATTCCCTCATCTCTCCACCCTCTGACTTCCAAGCTAAGTCTAAAAGTTGTCTAAAGTGTCCAGTCATGCATTACTGCCACCGTGTCACAAGCACGTGGACAGACTTGGATTGCCCTGCTGAAGTTAACGTTCTACGTGTACAACAGACCACGCGACAGCTGCCTCTGCTGTACCAAAAACACCATTTTCCATAGCTGGGTTGAAGAAACTGTGCTGCTTTCACTAAACAGAAGTGGCCAGAACCTGCCAGTGGACGTCAACTGTGTCGTATGTTATTTCAATGTGTGTCTGTTCCAAACAGATGACAATGCAACTTTCATTTTGACTAAAGGAACTGATAATTGACACAGCGCTATTAAAACTTAACCAATAAGCAACATCTAAGCCAGCTGAATAAAAGAACTGTCAGAAACACCTTTCTTCTACTGTGCTGTCTAGTGCAAATCCAGCAGCCTTGCTTAATAAACAAGGCCTCATTCTGGGCTTGTCTCAACACTAGTCTCTTACAAGCACTTGGGACAAGATCATTAAACCTGCATGTATCAGCTGAAGACCTGCCTCTCAAATTTCCTCCTAATGCCGGGAAAGGCCCCAGTTACACAATTATAGGTTAACTAACAAATAATTATTCTCAGCAGTGGGAAGTGTGTTTGGACGCCTTGTATGAAATCTAGAGAGATTAAATTCCTTTGCCCTGCTTTATAGTTGTACTGCTTGTAGGACATGCTGCAATGTTGGCATCTAAATCTGTTTGGAGAGCAATCTGGAAAGATTACAATTGGAATATCCATTATCATGATAATGTGTGGAAATCTGGCGCCCGCTAACAGAGCAGTGTGGGAAGGACATTACCAGGGGCTCATAGGTAAAGCAGAGATGGGATTTTGATACATAATGTCATTAGTACAGAAGAACAGGAAAAGCTGGTGGGGTTCTTCACTGGTAAGACACGGCAGGGAGGCTGCTACTGCAGTAAGCTGGGCACTGTAAGAAAAGGTAGCGGTAAGAAAAGTGGTTTACTGCAGTAAATTGGCACTGGAGCCTCCACGAAGGTCTGTCCAGGGTGGCTGCCATTACAGGCCTTTGCTGAATGCACTGTAGGCAACAGAGCCACACAACAAACAGATACTACAGCTATCATTTTTATTTTCCAGGGAAAAAAAGTTGGCTTTCATTTCTGGAGTGACTAAACTAAAATGACTTTTCTCCATTTAATGTTGGTGCAAACTCATATCTTTTTCTAAACACAGACACCAACTTTTAGGATCCTCTTCAAATCTGAAACTTTCCTTCTGGTCTCTGCTTGGTGGAGGGTGTCTCTGAGTCCAGCAGTCTTCCATGGCAGAAATCTACTGTTGTTAAATTGATCGTGGTTTAGACGCAAAGCCTGAATTCAGTCCTGTGTGGAGAGCAGGCTTTAATACCTTCAAACAGTGGCAGAGAGGGGAAAAAATAAAAGGAGAATAAAAATGCCCGGAATAATATAAAAGGTACAGTCTGGCCCTGCTAAGGAGACAGATCAAAGAACCTCTCAGTCTTTTCCATGTGTGATTTTTGCAGTTCTACGCAGGATTTTCACAATAGTTGAGTATCCCAAATCAGGGCCAGGGCGCAGAGGAAAGGAAGAGTTCACACTAGCAGCCTGACAGTTTGCCAATGCATACAGAAGCAATATGCACCTTTCAGTTAGTCGCTGCAGTGAATTATGTTTTCGGTTGTACCTTGCAGAGTGAATAGCAAATAACTTTAGGCTATAACAGTGTCCAGTCTGTTCCCCGATATGCACTCCTTTTCCAAAGAATACACCGTACTGTGCAGTAATGAGAGTGTTCACATAACAATGGAAAGAATTACTCTAATACTCTCATGAACTAACTTCAAAGCTGCATAGCCAGTTCTCTGCCTTTTTTGGTCAGTCTTTTTACACCATTTGTGTCAGTTTTCAAACTGACTGGGTAGAAGTAGAGATTCCAGCACACCTTATTCAACTTTTAAACTCAGCTCCACAGAAAGGCAGATGTTACACAGTTACAGAGGAAAAAGTCATGAGGGCTTACCCTGCTCACAGTACATTTATTTTTCCTAAAACTATCCATATGATAAACTATCCATATGATCCATAAAACTAAGTGTTATGTTGCTAAAGTAGTTAAAAATGAGGGAGGTTACACACGAACTGGAATGCTGGGCACAAAAAGTCCTGTCTTTCTGTAACACTATTCTCTCACACATCAGAGGCCACTTCCAGGCAATATATCAGAACTCACAAATTGTCTTTTAGGCACCTGTGAAAAACCACTGAAACCAACACAGGCCACCTGTGACGTGCAAAGCCCTTAGCTGAAACAGTCACATTAACAAAGCTAAACTATAAAGTCCTCTATACTAAAAAGTCCTCCAAACTAGAAAGATTTATTGTTCTTCTGTGGGGAGTTTTGGGTACACAACTTATCGCCATTGAACTCTGACAGTTTCTCGCATTCTGTTTCTTCTCATACTGTCTTCTCTATGGCCTGTCCTGCAGCCAGTTCATCATCTAGCTGGATGAGTTGCCTCTGCTGTAATACGAACACTTGTTGGGCCAACAGGAAAGACAGAAGAACTAGATACATGTGTAGGATAAGAACAGTAATACTGGTATATTCTTTATTCCTTGTGTTGACTTTTTCACCAAAGGACTGTGCACAGCACAATGCAAAGTGAATTTCAGCCCTCCCTGTGTGCAGGGCCAAGGTAGGGTTTATACAGCATCCGAGTTCTACTTAATCCTCAAGTTGGCCATAAGTGGAATACAACTCGTGTGACACTACTGCACATGGGAGAATTTTGATTATTTGGGAGCAGTTGGGATCTTTATTTTTGTTGTCTTCTCAATCTGCAAAGGAGCACCAAAGCCTTTGTGCCTACATAGCTTTGAACCCGAAGAATGAAGGTTGCAACTACTGCAGCAGGGGAAAAGCTTTTACACCACCACTCTGTCTGTTTGAGTGGTCCATCTTCATACATTATTCTTGCTTGGACAGTGCAGTTTCCATTCAGAAACGGTCCCACTTCAGTGTCTGCTACATGCAGCGATAGTTAAAGGAACATTGTGTCATGTTTGGTGCCTGGCATGGAGCATTGCTCTGCCTTTCCAACCTGATGAAAAAGGGTTCATCTGAGTATGGTGGCTGTGGCTCATAAGTCAAGGCTCCCAAGTGCATTTGCTGAAGCAAATATATTTCTCAAAAAATAGTGTCTCAGAATAGGACAAGCAAAAACCAACAAGCATCTCACTGAAAAACAGCTTGTCAATTCTTTCAGATTTTCCCTTTCCTGTTGGTCCAGACAGGAACCTGTTTATCTGTTGAAAGAAATTCTGTTTATGCAGGGGATGGATACAAGTCTTCTGTACTTCCAAAATCCTCCAGGTCTTATAGACAGACAGGTCTTACTCTAACTGTCTTCCTGGGTGTATTTTATTCTTGGTATAAAATGAGTCTGGCTCAACCCTTTGCAGACCTTCAAAGTGTCAAAAATCTGGAACAGTGAGGCTCCCGGGTAATTGCATCACGTGAGCGGGGAGGAGGTTGGAGGGAATCATCACTTGAGAATGCATGCCCATATCCCAGCTCCTAGTCGGGCTCTGACACTGGGCGCGTCAGATCATGCATGCAGCGGAGGAGCGGCAGCAGAGTGAATCTCAACTTCAGATGCCACAGGGCTCCTCTTGGCATCTGCCAATGGATCGTGTCACTGTCATCACAACTGCCAAATTAACGACCAAGATTGACTTTTCTTTATAAAAATGGAGAAGCTTCATAGAATGAACCATGTATTTCTTGGATGTTATTTGGCTTGCCAGATGGCTGTAACCTGTCACCCTTCAGTCTCTTTTACCAGATCAGCCCAAGGCCTTCTCTAATTTCCTAAAAATGCTGTGTCTTGTATCTTATTGCTGAAAGATAAGTTTGTTCATGCTAGGCTAGAGAGGCTCTTTTCATGAAAATCTGTTACCATACAGGTTAGTAAGCTCCTTGTAGCTTCCTCACAAAGGAAATATTGTTCCCTTTTCCCTAGAAAAACATTGAAATTATTAAGGGATTAGCCTATGTGAAAGAATTAAAAAAAATCATAGCAAGGAGGTCAGAGAATACACAGGTTCTTTAGATTCCTGTGTTTCAGAGCCAAAGCACTGAAAAGCACTTCTATTCAAACACAGAAACAGCCACTCTGTGCTCTCAGAAGGATGTCAGCAATTGCAGGAGTGTGAAAGAGGAGAGGAAATGATGATGATGCCAGCTGAAGGAAGGAGAGGCAGTGAGATGAACAGTGCCCCTTCAACCAGCAAGAAAAAGAGGAACAACCAGTTCTCTTTTCTGTTCTAGCAGGATGGTCCTCCTAGTCCAAGCTTGAATTTAAACTCATGTTTTAGAGGAATAATGGTAAATGCCCCAGGTGAAGACTAATTTGTGTCACAGAAAATGAAAGGTACCCATGAAGTCAGGAAAAGAAGGAGTTGAACAAGGGCTCAGTTTCATTGTCCTGCACTTTCCTTTGAACATGCTGAAGTTCAGCTACATTCAGAACTGGAGTTTTGGAGCGGATCCATTTCTGTTGTCAACTCACTTAACTTCTGTTGTCATGGATTTTTTTGTTGTAGGGTAGTGAGTGCAAGATACCACTCAAGGTAAAATATAAAAAATTAGTCCTAAGATGCCATAATAATTTCATTGTTGAAAATGCTTTAAATAATATGGTAAGAAAGCTGTGGACGAGTACGTGTGAAGATATACTGTTTAAAACAGTGAACTTTGGCAACATAGATCTGCACATTTGCACAGATAACCACGTCATAAACTCAAGCACTCTTAAGTTAAAGCAGGCTGGATTCATCAGGAACTCTTCAACTGGGAACAGAACATATTTCAGCAAGTTGGAAGTAGTACAAAGTGATCATGGGCTGAAAAAGATTTTACCCTGCTTAGAGATGCAAACAGAGCAGGATAGAAGCTCTTCAAATAATTGTAATAATAGAAATGCAGCGGTTTTGTACCTTTATATAATGTTCCCAAATTGGTTTGTAAGTATTATTTAGCACTAGCTACAGCTTTGAGTTGTGGGAATGCATTTTCACAGGCAGCTGTGATATGATTGTATGAATTACCCTAGGTCACAAAAGAAAAAAAAAAAAAAAAAAAGGAACAGAACAGTAAAACATAAACTGTATTATCATACTTTAGGAATAGTTTCTGAACTCAGTTGCTCTTTAGATATTAGAAGAGGCTGTATCTGTCAAGCCAGTCCTTTTAACTGTACCAAACACTGGATGTTTGTGCACTGCTTTACATGCATGTAATTACAATGACACAATTTAAATAAGCTTTAAAAGGTAGTTTTATAATAAGCCTCTGGGTTATTAGTCAAGAGAAGTTACTTCAGTTTCTGGCTTGTCACAAGAACCAGCCTCATAGGAAATGTATGGGTCTTCTCATATGGGAGAAAAATTAATATCAGGATCATTGTAACTAAGAAGATGTTGAGAGATGTGCAACCATTAAAGACTCTGAGTAACAAATCAGGGAAATAATAGCAGACCAGTGGTTACTGTGAGAAAGATGCTTTTACAGTTTCCCCACCCAGTAAAGGCTGGGTGCAAATGTTTGTTGTCAGTTGCTAGAGAGCCTGTTACTTGACATAACCAGGCGCTGATGTCAGGGTTTCCCAGCTAATACTGAGCTAAGATCTTGCCAGCATTTATAGTTCACCAAAGTCAATGCTTACCTCTATTTAAAAGTCAAGGAGAGGACAGTTGGTGGCTCCCAGAGGACTTGATAGCCAAAGACTAGTGTCCTTGTAAACCTGATAAATAACAGACAGTCCAAATTTTTGTAAGAGCTCCAAGGTTTCCTGTGGGATTCCTTCAGATAAGAATTTGAAGGGCGCTGGTCACTTCTGAAGGTACATTCCCCTCTCAAGGTCCAGCATATGATGAGAAACGATGTTTTTTAAAAAGAAAAACAAAAGCGTTTATTCCTTCTTCTCATAGAGGTGGACTGTCTACACTCTCTTAGAAGAATATGCAGTCAGTGGATGTGTAAAGCAAGAGGAACACCTAAATATTGATAGTGGTGAGCAGAAACATAAAAAGCAATGGAACTGAAAAACAAACAAACCCTGCTATATGTAGCCCCCTGAGTCAGGGTTGTGCCCTAAATACACAATACTGTCTGAATATAGTGCATATAGTATTTAAGTATCTAAACACACACACATACTACATACTTGTAAAATATTTTCCATATTCAGCATAATATCCTTTTATTTGTACACTATGTTCCTTTGATAAGGAAGAGATGCCAATCCTGAACCTGTAGTCAGAGTTGCTTGTTTTAGAGAAGGTTCCTGGAACCATTTTCGGCTCAGGTTCAAAGGCTGCTCAAATGTTTAGGCTCAAACTAATCAAGTTAAGTATGTTCTTGACAGATTATTTTCTCCTTTTCATAGCTCTCCCCTGAGGGATATTAGTCATAAACTCAGCAGAACGCCTACACTGCATCTACACAATTTGAGATAGATGTTAAAATAATCCCCCACCTGAGCACACAAGTCTGGTAACTGTTCAATCAGTTATGCAATTTGCATGTGTAAATGAATTTTGCATTCACAGATGGATTCATATGTGTATTATGGATAGTTAAGAGGGGAATCTGAAAGCTGTTCTATAGCATCCTTTTCCCATAATGAGATTATATCACATTGCATTATAAGTGTATATATTTTTAGATAGACAGATAGATAGATAGACAGATAAAGTTGCATAGAACATATCTGGCTGTGTTCGCTTTACTTCTGGAGCTGTAACAGCGTGCAGCCAATTGAGAATGGGATGGTGGAGCTCTGCACAAGATGGTCTTTGCTCATCACGTTTTGGGAATGTGAGTGGGACAGCAAGACTGACAATATCAAAATGTAGTGGCCTATGAGAATAGCTGGTTTCATACTTCAGGGTGCTTGGATTTCTGTTTACTGATCATTGCAACTCTTACTCTATTTTTTGGAATGCAAATTTCTTGGTTATGCAATGCACTATTCAAATTCTGTATTGTCAGTGCTCAGAAAGGAAGTGTGTCAGCTGTCCCACCGGCCACTCATTGGCACCAAGCTGGTAGTAAAGGGCTGCATGAGTGCTGGGTTTCTGGCACTGATCTTTTAAAATATTTTTTTTTTATTTAGAGAACAGACAAACGCATAGGTCTGAGCTTCGCAGAGGAATGTAGGAAAATAAAATGGCTTAAGGTTTGAGTCTGCCAACTCTCTGTCTGTATTGTCAGTTTCTGTAGTATAATAAAAAATGAAAGTATTTTTGCATGATCAGTCCATGATAAAAATGAATGGTTACAATGACCAATACTTCACTTAACCTTGGAAAATTCAACTGTCATCAATTTCTCATAGAGACAGAAATATCTTCCAGATATTCCTACTTTTAAAATATAAGACCCCTCACTCACATGTTTACAAAACAGTTTCACAGTATGAGTTTCAGTTTCTATATGGCTGAGAATTCCAAGAAAGGTCTTATGAGAAGTTATCCTACATTTCATGTTTAGTGATCAGATTAAAGTTTGGGTAGTGGTAATGGCACATCTAGGCTTTTGAAATTCCTCTTATGAACCACAGAGCTTCTACTAGGAGCCATGAATGTGGCTTTGCCTATATGCCTATAGGCATATGTTTATATTATATTATAGGCTTGTAGGTTCGTATATTTGAAAATTCCCCTGTCAGATAAAAGAACATTAATCAATTTAAGATGTTACAAATTGATCAAACCACTTGACATATTCTCCAGGAACATCTCCCTCATACTGATCTGGTTTTGGATGAAATGGAAAGTATTTACCTCAAATTCTATTACCACAAGACCTTTAAAAATCGGAAAATCAAAGATTCCCAACAAATTTTGGGAAACCAAAATACTACCTATAGAAAGGGAGCAGACACTGTTATAGAACTGGAAAAACAAACAGTGATTAACTGAGGTGATGGGGACTTTTCTGCCTACTTAAAATTCAGTTTCTGGTTTGCAAGTTTCCAATTCTAATGCCCTATAAAGAGTTAGGAGACAAAAAAGTCTTTGCTAAAGACTTTGCTTCCTTCCTGCTCTGTCTCATTACTCAATCAGAGGCTGATGCCAGTGCTTCAAATAAACAAAAATAAAAAGCTTACTATAAAACATCCAGGTTCCCTAGAGAGTCCTGTAGGGAAACTAGTCTTAAAAAAATAGCATTGACAATTCCTTTCAGCTCCAGAAGCTCTGAGAGCTAGGAAAACTATTATTTTTTCCTTTGTAAATCACTTTGAGGTCAGGATATATTACTTCATTTGAAAATTTCAAGCCTAAAAAAGAAAGTGACAAACGGAATATTAATCCTGTCCACTGATTATTGCAGAAGACGTGCTGGTATGGGTACTCTCTGTCCTTTGCTGGTTTTTGGCTGCTGGTGGCTGCCCTTGTTTTTTAGCTGCTACTGCAATATAGCTTTATCATATGAGGTTCTTGTGTCATAGTGCTGCTTCCTACTGGTGTGTTCCAGTTTCATTTCTTCAGTTACTGTCTAATGTTCATGCCACTTGCAATATGTGAATGGAAACAGAATCCAGGCCACAAAAGACATTGACAATATAGATAAAGCTGTAAGTCTGTATATTTTGGTCTTTTGGTCTCCTACTTCAGTTTTCACTATCCTCATATTTATTTTATTTTATTGCAGGAATATACTAAATTTGTGTTTACCAAAAAAAACCCAAACAAACCTTAATCATTTAGGAACCCTGGTTAACTAAGAAGTAGGAACATTTTTTCAGGAACAGCAAGTATTTTTCCATCCAGCTCTGTCTTCACAACCTCATGATGTCTTTGACAGATGAGGTTATTTGTTTCTCTGTCATTTCTAGTGTGGACTATTTTGTATTAGTGTAATATTTTGACCAGCACAACTACATAGCTGAAACCTATAGGAAAAAAGCAACGGGAAAAAATGCAGATGTTCATATGGTAGTGAACAATTCTGATATAAACACTTCACTACCCTCTTCATCTACTATATCTTCATCTACTCTCTAGAAGATGGTTGGATCCATACAATTTCTGGGTGGGAACACGGCCCAAATGACTTTTTCATGATTCCTTTTAAACCCAGTTGCCTATCCTAGTCAATGTGGAATTGTAATTCAGTTCAGTTATGGATATATTTAGCACGTTTTCTTGAAAAGAAATATATTTAAAAGCTTGAGTTAATCCTAGATTAAGTGCTTTGCTACACAGGAATATAGGTAAATGCTTAAGAGTTCTGCTGAATCAGAACCCGGTGAATTACTGAATACCCACATGCTTTTATAAGTTCTTGTTTTAGATTACACATTCTCAAACTCAAGAACTACTGATGATTTATCACAATGATTATCCTATTTATTCTTCACTGGGAAAGACATTAAATGATACCATACCAAATAGTAACTGTTTTAAAACATTTATTATATTAATGTTCTATTATGCTATTATTACAATACCACCCCTACCCACCCCCCTAAATACTATGTGGACAGAATGCTTGTTCAGGGAAGGCAATGGTCTAAAAAACTGTAGAAGACTTAATAGAAATTAGGGGCAGGGGAAGAGGCGGGGGGGAGGAATTAACTGGAAAAATCTCTGGGAGGTGATGTGATGCTGAAGCAGAGTGTCATTAACACGTAGAAAATAGTTTTATGGTCCCATAGGATTGAGTCCAGAAAGGGGCCACAAAGGTGATCAGAGAGGGCTGGAACACCTCTCCTATGAAGAGAGGCCGAGAACCTGGAGAAGAGAAGCTCTGGAGACAGCCTTCCAGGGCCGACAGGAAGGTGGAGGAGGTACTCTTTATCAGGGAGTGTAGTGGTAGGATGAGGGGTAATTTGTTAAACTGAAAGAGGGGAGATTTAGATGAGATATTAGGAAGAAATTCTTTACTGTGAGGGTGCTGAGATTCTGGAACATGATGCTTGGAAAAGTTCTGGATGCCCCATCCCTGGAAGTGTTCAAGACCAGGCTGAATGGGGCTTTGAGCAACCTGGTCTAGTGGGAGGTGTCCCTGCCCATGGCAGGGGGGTTGGAACTCAATGATCTTTAAGGTCCCTTCCAAGTCTAACCATTCTATGATTCTATGAAAGTATTTTCAATGCCCTTCTGAGGAAATGCAGGTTAGATCCACTGGCAATGTGCAGCTTGCTCATAGTCCAGCCAATAGACCTGGAAAGTAACCAAGAACTTCAACTTCAAGGTCCATAGCTCTGTGTCAGTGCATCAGTGCTGACTTGGTGGTTCAGATTTAGCCCTTCAAGGCTCTCTGATCTCCTGCTATCAGGCCTGCCTTGCCATATGGTTTGTTTCAAAAGTCAGTGGTCTTGCTTCCTGTCTTCCAGGTCAAACACTGTAAGCTCTGAGAGCCAGCTCTGCTCAACGGCTGTCTCTGAGTGCCATTGTTGAGAATGTGAGAGTCTGCGTAAAATAAGGTCTCTCTGCCGGGAAGAACTTAAGGACTTCCAGAAGTGGTGGATGATCACATCATACCGTATCAGTATTCTCATTCTAAATGTATGTGATAACAAATAGTTACACTCATTTAATTTAGGGTGCGGTGTGACATTATAGCAACAGTGATCTAGAGGCTACTGTCACTTAAAGAGGTGTTCACATTTCTCAGAGCAGTTCCTTGTGTAAAGTTACACTCACACAGCTATAAAGGTGTTAGGCAAATTAAGTCTTATATTTGTATAGAAACTGATGTTAAACTGATGTAATCTGAGTAGACATAACATTCTCTGTGTTAATTTAGCTTCATTTAATTGCCTACTGACTTAAGCTAAACCCTCACTACCACTAGTTAACTTACTTATGTACAGGGTGTATTCTGTCTAATCATTATAGCTTTGTTTTCTGTAGAGGTTAACTCTTCAAACACACTTCAGTGATTTAGAAGCCAAAGACTTCTTTTAGAAATTATGTGCAAGTCTAGGAATCTCAGTCTTTTTGCAAATCACTAAAACTTAAGCTTATCTTGAAAATAATATCAGTGGTCTTAAAATGGCAAGAGTCTGCACCTGTGTTGTGCAGCATAAAGCCCATAGATTAGAAAACAAATCCAAAGCAAATATTTAATTGAGGATAAACAATTAACAGTTCAGTGAGATCAAAGAAAGAACTCACAGTTCTGACTAGGATTATTTAAATGTGCCCAGCTGCAGGCTAGGAGCAGTGGCCACTTTGAGGTCACCTCCACAGGCAGAAGCAACAGCAACAGGAACTTTAACATCTAAGCAACCTCAAATCTCCAGGCATAAGACCGGTGGAGAGCCCTGAACTCCAAGCTAGCTAGACATTTTCCATGCCCGAGGATTTCTAATGTGTCATTTAATAGCAATGTCCAGCCATGAAAGCCAGTGGTGAGCACAAGTTCTTAAACTGTCAGTTATCTGGTATTTGCATCTCATGTTGAGGGGAAAGAGCAGGGCATGGACAAGGGAAAGATGGCATGCAAAGCGAAACTGAAGTCAGAGACATCTGCAAACACACAGGCTAAAAACCCAGCCGGTAAACTCTCCTACAGTATGGAGACTCAGGAAAAGTTAGGAATGGGGAGCTTTTCTGGACGTGTCAATACACTGAGAAAGCAAAATGGTAGCGTGGCTTAAGGCAGCTTAATTAACTTAGTTTTCCTTCCCACCTTTATACTTTAATTTGATTAATTTAATATAACCAAGGAAATTTAATACTTTCATCTGCTGCCTCCTTTGGGTGTGGTGGTATCAGTTCAAAATTTGAGACACAAAGGTACATCATCATCATATATTCTTGGCTAAACTAACTTGTAATGTGCGTGACAAAAAATGTATAATTAATCCTAGTTTTCTGAGAGGTGAGTGTTTTCCATGAGGAGGGAAGATGATTTGAACAGAAAAATATCTAAATATCTATATAAGATACTCACATGGTACCCTCTTTCTGTGTCATGCTAGTGGAATGAGGCCAAATGTGTCAGGGCTTATAGATGGACCTGGTGGCCTGACCACACCAGGCCTTCATACTTGCACTGTGAAGTTTTGTGATTCTGTCTGAGGGTCTGGAACAGCTGGGAAATGCTGTTCCAGCCAATGTTCCTCCCAGTTCACTGCCTTGCTAATATGAACAGCAACAAACTGCTTCCCTGTCAACAGAAGGGCGACCATACAATAAAATGACCAAGATGAACGTACAGAAGAGGCTTAATGTAGTTGAAAACAAAGACTACCCTGTGTGTGAAACAGTATGTAAGGTGCAGAACTGATGTCTTTTACAGTTCAAAATGGAAAATTCAGGACTCTAAAATAATAATCTTTAAAAATTGTGTGTTTCTTGTGCACATTGTACAGCTTTTACCCCCAGTCTCATTTACCCAGCACGTGTACCAGCGTGAATGAGATGACATGGTAGACAGCTCCCACGTGTCCCAAAAGTTACAAAGTCCTACTGTACTACG
>VZTM01003426.1:39406-106080 GCA_013400555.1 Jacana jacana | reverse complement strand
ATTTGCAGGAGGGCTGAGCTGGTTCAGGCAGGTTACAGTAATTTGTCTGTTGACATTCTTCTGATGGACAAAATGCCTATTATAAATAGGTTTGTTGCTTCTCCCACTCTAGTGGCCCCTCGCCAAAAGTATGGTCTGATTCTGGCTCTAGGAGTTTGCTCTGAAGATACAGTTTTCCCCTATGCAGTGCAGCTCTGAACACAAGGGAAAATTAATTAGACATACCACCAATAGAAAAGGGAATTTCAGAAAGTTAAATCTTCCCACAGATGAGTGGAAGAGATGAGAGACATGTCCTTCTGTGGCTGGTGAATTCAAAGCTTACAAAGCTTTTACATCCCATTTACCATAAAAAAATATATATATATATATATAAATGGTCCATAGGCCTGCAAGTAGCCTTGGTGGTTTAAAAAAAAAAAAATTAAAAAGTTATCTCTTGAAACCAGATCATCTCACAAACCAGATTGTATTGCAGACATACAAATATCAGTTCTAGCACAAGGAAGAAGGAAGGAATATGAAGCTGGGAAAGAGGGAAAGGAGAAGTTAAGACTAAGGCTCTCCAAACTTAAATCAGCTCTTGCTGCCTGGAACCCTACTGGGAGTTTCAGCATACGCCTTTCAAGGTCTCGCATGCATTTGCTTTGACACCAGTGCAAAATGAACTGAAATTGTACATGCTTGTTGAGCTGATCTATCTGCAATTTTATTAATTGTATCAAAGCAGCCAAACCTCATTCATTTCCCAAGGTCCAGCACTCTTCAAGTTAATTCCATCTCTAAGGCACACTTACTCAAAAACCCTTGACATGCTTAATTACAAATGGTTTTCAGGATCAAAGCTTGCAGCAATAAGATGACACACAGTGACAAAAAGGGGCTGGGAAATTCCAACCCTCTTCCTGACCCCACTTCTTGCCACAGGGAATACAAAATTGAGAGGCCTGCTGCTGTGCCAGGCACCAAACAGAATGCCCAGAGACTGCCAGAGGACGACAGCAAGCCACTTCTGCAAATCCAGAATGGAGAACAGAAAAGCATGATAAATGATCCAAACCTCTCACAGGAAGTGATTGGAATGTTTGATATTTTTATAGACTGGAGACAAGTAGGAGCTACATGAGGAAAGTATAGAATATGGCAAGTGGTCTGGAAAAAGGAGACTAGGAAATAAACCTAAAAACTAGGAGAGTATCTTTGATCTTACAGCCTAGTACTTAGGCCACTTGGGAGCAGATGGATTTCCATCTACCTGCTACAGGCTTCTTCTGCTTACCTTGTAAACCTCTGGTCTGACCACAGTCTCAGGTGGGCTTGGACTAGCTGGGTGTTCAATCTGATTTATCTTGGAAATTCCTCTGTTCTTCTAATCGAACAAGGCTCTTCATTCAAAGTTCAAATCTGATTGTTGTGGTGATATTTAAACACATGTTTAAACACCTTGCTAAACCAGAGTTTATGTGTGTACCTGTTTTGGGCATTGCAGAAATTGCACCACACAGAGGAACTCTAGCCACTCTGAATGGGAAAAGATGCAGGCACATGACTGTTACCTCTGCTGCATCTGGATTGATTAACACGTTAACCACTTGGTTGGATGTTTATTTAAAACCATCTGTTCAGTTAATCTGTGTAACTATCTGAGACAACTCCTGAGGTCAGTCTTTTAAAGAAAGGGGTTGCACAAATGGTCAGCTTTACAGTGTAGATAGAGCACTACAGGTTTAAGGAAGCAGACATAATTCCAATATAGCCTTGAATTACCCCCTTTTCTTGCAGTTGTTGGATTGTTAGAACTGTTGCATCAGTTCCCAGGCAGTGCTTCTGGTAACAATCATATTAATCCATGATGCTAGTAAGGTCTAGCGTCTGAGACCAAACGTTAGAGTACGTGAATTTGGACAATAGTTTCACTGCTCAGCTTCCAACTACCACCCCACAATTAGCAGCTGCTGCCCATGCAGCTGAAAAAGCACAACTGTCAGAATGTGAGCAGCTTTAGACCCCTTCTTGAGGACATTTTGACTATTACTATGGCTGTGATCAGTTGCTGTATCTTAGCTGAAGTGAGGTGAAACTAGCCGCTGAGGCTGTTAACTCCTTAAATTAACTGAAGATAAGAGTACATTTGACTCACTTATTCCTTCTATAGTGTTTGCCTGGGTAGAGTCAAGCCAACAATCTGCCTACCGATGTCTCATTTGCTGTATTTACAAAGGAACGCGATAGCACAGATCTGGCTCCTCAGTGGTGCATGCAACATAATAAGAAAATACACACATTTTCTAAAAACATCTGTAAAAACAGATTGTTCTCCAGATCTTGTGGGGATACTACATGTTGAGCATAGAAATTTCAGTAGAAAGGGACAAGTTATGTTTGGACATTTTGATTGTCCTTGAAACCTTACAGAAATGTGGGAGCCTAAGAGTAGGTAAATGGTTAAAAATATTTGTTTGGCAATGAGGGTATCTGTTTACAGCGTGATTTTTTGGTAAAATTTATTCTGAGCAATTTCTTAGGCACATCTACTAGATGGCTGTCCAAATAATTGATTTCATGGCTTGGCAGTGAAATAAAAATTTGAGGGAAAATTCAGCTGGAATCACACAGAAGTTGAATCTTCTTGCCAAATGAAAATTAGAAGTTTATTTAATTTGACATGTCATGTTCTAGCTAATATGAAATATTTCATTTGAAGAATTTTCACAGAAGCAGCAAGGTAAATATGTACAGAGGGAGTAGTTCTCAGAACTGCTGCTGGGGACAATGTTGCCCCCTTTTTCAGTATCTCAGGAACTGTAGCAACTTGAGCTATCCAGATTTAACTCTGTGCTCTGTCTCCATTGCTCACCTCCTGGAAAAGTGGCATAATCATGACATGTGGTTAAAGAGTCACTCTCCAGTTATCTGCTGATGCACTTTCGCTTTGGATAAACATTTGCAGGAGCATAGATTGGAGCTCCAGCCTTACAGGGAGTTTATCACTCATCAGGTGGAGTCTCACTCCTGGACACTTTTCTGTGGTTTTTCTTTTGTAATATTTAAATGGTTTATGCAAAGCAGAGTTGTGGTGCTAACCCAGGGTAAAATCCACAGCCCCAAAAACATTCTACTCCCAGGCTGCCAGATAAATCCAGTATCTCTCACATCCTCTTTTATCTTTTTGGTAAAAGAGGGACCACATTCTAACCATAGGTACCTAATTAATTTGTAAATTACATTAGGATAAAGAATCCAAATACACTTTGCTGAAAATTGGTCTAGTTCTGGTAATTTCTTTGCAAACTCTTGAGGCAGGAACACATGGTATATGTATGCCTGACTCTGGAAGCCTTAGAGGATCCAAGGAGATTGGCTGTGGTCAAAGAATTTTAATTTCATCTGCATTGAAAGTTTACAGTAGTAATAGTCTTCATGAATGCATGAGAGTTACATGAATCAAATATAAAATACGTACCTGGGCTGGTCAAGACAATTTGAATGTAAATTTTTCATTAAAGTGACTGTCATTAAACATTTGCACACTTCAGATATACAGTCATATCTCTTGAAAAAAAAATCATGCACATTCATTGGGAATATATTGATCCTAGCCTCTAAAATACCAGATCTCTTTACTCTTTATCAAAATGGTTGTCAATTAGCTACATTTAAATTCAAACAACTTTGTAGAGAAGACAAATAGAAGCAACTCTTAAGGGTTCATTTGGAAAAGATCTAAGAAGGCATGCTGTCTCTCGTGTGTTGCTGCTGATGCACTGAAAAACTGCCTGGAAGAAACCAAGACAGTGTCAAGAATGCTGGCATAAGTAGATGAATGACCAGTGCCTCTGGGGCACTGGTGTTGCATTACATAGATAATAATAGACAAGACCATCACATGCATTCACATGTAGTGGGAATGAGGAAAAATTCTAATGCTTTCTCAATGTAAAGAATCTAAGCCAGGAGACTTTTTGAAATATATTAATAGATCACAGGATGAAGAGGAAAGAGAGGGGCACACAATGGCTTTCATCTTTTTTTTTTACACTTGCAAAAATCAGTCAGTTAATGAAAATAAGTCATATTTTAAACCACACCAGAAATGACTGCATTCTAGTGCCACCAGCCTTAGACACAGGTTGAAACACAAACCCTGGTCAAAAGTGATTATCAAGACCTTTCCACTGGGATGCTACAGCTTTATAACTCTGCATTTTAGTGTGTATATTCCTGGTGACTACTGCTGGCAGGAAGGAAAAACTCAATGAAACCAGCTTCTGCTTTGTGTAAAATTCCAGACTGCTCACATTGTACTTAGGACAGAGCAACAGCAGCCAATTTTCCAGCAAGTGGGAACAACTCAGTCCACTGGCCAGCCAAAATACCTGCTCAGCTACAAGCAAAGATGCCAAGGAAGTTGGCTGGTTCCCTGAGAAGCTATAGCCAGATTATGAGCCCATCAGGCAGTTACACCTTTAGCCAGGCAGCCAACTTGCCTGACTTCTGCCAAAAGCTTTCAAAGTGGCATTGTGTCTCCAGGGGGAGAAAAAAAAATAATAAAAAAACTTAAAGAGTTATTTTCTGGAAAATGTGTTTTGGTGGAAAAATTGTGACCAGGTCAAGAGACAATTCTGTCTGTGGTGCTTAAATAGTCTCCATTGCCTGAGGCCTGGAATCATTACAAAATATTGCTGATGCCAAAAGGGAGGTTCACACTGGAAATATGGTACGTGATGTTGAAGGACTAACTGGTGAGGTAGACGGTAGTAGGACTCAAAAGGCTAGCCACAAACAATACGCAGAAGCCTACCATGCTAACAGCACTATGCTGAATAAGGAATTACTGTTCTTCATATCCTCATTACTAGCTGTTTTTACCCATGGGACTAGAGCACTTGAGAAATTTTGTCTCTAAATTTGCATGCTTGCAAATACAAGGAAAGAAAAGCATTTGCTAATATTTACAGACTTCATACAGGGCATGTTTAGTATGTAACAGGAGTACACCAAGAATCACATATATCTGAGGCATAGCTGACTCCAGACACAGTCCAAAATTTTGGTAAAATAACTTAAATGTATAACTTAGATTTGGTTTGGGCACATTTGTGTCCTCAGTTGACCCTCATTTGGGGTGCGTAGTGAACAGAAATCTTATTTTCTCATTTGCTCCAGTCAGTCTCTTCCTAAATTCTCCTTTATGATGCTTCCCTAGTTTGTCATAAAGACTTAATGGATGTCTCTAGAATTTTATGGGACTCGATAGTCAGAAATAAAAGGGGCCATTGAACTATGATGGACCACTTACCAACCCTTGAGTACTTTCAACTTTCCACTTGTACTTTACACTGACAGAAGCTTGGGGCAATATATAGCAGAGATGAGGCACATTCTTTGCAGCACAAATCACACAGCTATGGCAAGTTAGACATTAAAGTGCTTTGTGTTACCGACAAACAGCAACTTTACCTTTAAAGAAAATTTTCACTAGTGCTACGTATTATTCTTTCTCTGATCAGAATTCACAAATCCTGCGACAAGACAGTTTCCAGCTTCAGATGGACTGCAGATGGTATTGGGACCCTAGATTTAGCCAATGCAGACCTTGACAGTATCCCCATTTTCATATTTATATATTAGAAATACTTTGCATTCCTCTAGCACCTCACCTTTTATCAGAGGATTGATCTCCTTTACAGACAGCAATGAATTAATGCTCTCAATGCCAATGTAAATTGGCATTTGTTTTCCTTGTTCTGCCAATGGGAAAGAATGAAGCACAAAGATGATGCAACACTTGTAAAGAAGACCTGGCAGAGCCAGGCACAGAATCCCAATCTCTCAATACCTGAGCCAGTGCCTTCACCTCTCACTATCATTGCCCTTTCACCCACACCATCTGCAACAGGCTTTCAAGCTGGACACAAACACAAAGAAAAGCTTCGCCTGCTTATAAAAATGGTTGTCTAAACTCCTGGGTTCGTAGCTAAATGTCCAGGACACCTTCAGGCAGGAGATTTCACTGGTTCCAAAAAGAATTTAGTGACTAAATAAGGATTAGGAACCCCTAATTGTATGAATGCATTAAAATAAAAAACCAAAACCCACAAAACTTTCCCTCTTTCTAATAAGCACTTCTAAGTGGCTATACTGAATCTAAAAGTATCACAGGAAAGAAAAAAGCTATTGTGAAAAGAAGAAGAAACTGCTTTTGCTTCACTGTTGACTACCTGTCTATCTTTGATGTCATTATAACCGAGGCTGATTTTATTTGTAAACATTTGGCAAAGTTTCCAGGGAATATGTGCATGAACTGTACCTGGCAGTATGTAGTTTTGAACATAGAAGCCCAAGTTTTTTCATATGTTGACTATCAGTTGAGCATCCTGTACTATGCAGTCACCTTTTTCACCCTACCTAATTGTTGTGCCAAAGCATTTTGAAGGTACATCTCATTTCCCACTTACACCAGCTCATATTGACGTCATGCCTATGCCAGCCAGAAAGAATACTAGTACTTGAACAGATAAAACCCCCATAATTGACATCATGCAACATTAANAAAAAAAAAAAAAAAAAGAAAAAGCAGGTATAACCTCAAATACATCCCCATGCCTTCCCCTCCAGTAATTCTGTGGCCCTCAGCACCTTTTCTTTCATGTTTGAGGTGTTTCTGTTGACATCTGCCTGTTCTTGTTCCTCCTCTGACACAGGGAGACATAGCTCATGTGAATCCACTGATTTGAGAGTTATAACTTCAGATCCAACTTGTAATATGCAAAACTTCTGAGCTGAAGGTTGCTTTTCAGCTCCTGTTGTTTCCTAAAATTGTGCTTAAAGAAAAGTACTCCAAACTCCTGTGGCTCCATCCAGAGCCACAGCTGACTGCAGTTTAAAAAGAAAAACCAAATAAGCATGTAAGGATTTAAAACTTTCTAGCTTGAAGACAAGATAACTGGGAATAATACATGATCTTACAACACAGGGATCTTTCTTTTTCTCTTAGAGACATCATTTGAGAAGTCAGCATGGGTTCTCCCATGAAAACACTAAAGAAAAAGTCTGAATGTCAGTATTTAGCCTTTTTTTTTTTTAAACTGTGTTTGCTTCATCTTTGCCATAGCTACTGCTATGTTCTGCCATATTTTCAAGCCATATGGAGACTATGTACAGAATGAGTCCACTCATGTCAGCTATGATTGTTTATTGAGATCTGAGGGAGAAAAAAACATCCTGCCGGTATTAAAATACACTATGTAGGCAATTCACTCTAGCTTGAAGGTCTTGTCCTTATTCTATAGAATTTGCTTTTTTATTCCATTAACAATTCCTTTACTTTCTTGTCTGAGGGGGCTTTTTTACATTACTATTACATTGTATTTCTAGTAAAAATCCAGTGTCTCCACGTATCAGTTTTTCTGATGTTGTCTCTGACAAAAATGGTTGTCAGCAAGTACACCAATAGATTACCACCCCTAATGTAACTCTACTGTCAAGACTGAGGTGTTGGGGTTGGTGGGTGCACTGCTGTGCTATAAATGTACAGTTCAGTCTGAGAGCTGTTTAGGCATCCAGACAAAATTCACAAATTCAGAGCTTCCAGGACCAAGAAAGCAAGTTGTCTGAAATGAAGTGTTTGACTTTGATGCACAAATACTTGATTTGTATCTGTACCAGTGTTTATTAATTGCACTGACTTGGCACAAAATTGTATATGGCTACTCATTTCTTGTCTTTTTTTGGAAACCACTTTGATCCTAACATGTGCTCTGACCTTGGCTCTTCCTGACTTGTTCTTTATGTTTTCATTAATAAGAATGGTATTGTACCATATATTTGTAGAGCAAGTCACCACCAGAGTCACTCTATTTTTTACAGTTTGTTTCCAAGTCAGATTTCTGTTTTAGCCCACTCTGGACTCCTCAGTTCATTCTGCACAAAGGATCTGAGATTATCAAGCTATAACCTTTGCTCAGGCCACAGACTTCCCCCACTACCCTCAGTTTTGTACTTGTCCTTTTCCACAGATATTCTCTCCACTTGTTTCCCCATTCCTCTCCTCTTGCTCATAAAAGCAGTCAATTAACCTTTGGAACAGCCAGCTCCAAAACCACCCCCTGGGACCAGCCAGAAGTGAAAACCTCCCAGCACAGCTCTCTGGAGGGAAGGAATAACCACCATTCATGGTACAATTTTTGTATGGTTGGCTACAACATTATACTGCCTGAAGAACCTTGCTTGTAACAGGGATTTAGGCAGGTGGCTTGAAACCCTTCCTTCAAGCAGAGGTGTTTTTCCAGTCTTTGGATTTTCCTAACCTGCCACTGATTCCTGTTTCCCTCCTAGTCACACTGTCACCAACTCTCAAGCAAACCTGCAATGAGACAGAATCCAGACTAAAACCAAGTCAAATTCAGTGGCTTTAATTTACACAAAGAAAAGGATTCCTCAGCTACTCTTTGCTGTGGGGAAAGTCATGTCTCCTGCAGAGATACCTCTCTACAGAGAGCACCTGTATATGTAGCAGAGCTCAGTCAGCAAAAATAGCCCATCTTTGGTGGGACAGTGATGTCAGGATCAGGAAGGCAGGTCAAAGTTAGCTTGCTTAACCTATGGCAGGGAGAGAGGTGTGATTTTTTTGGCTTGCAGAGCAAGACACACAGGAACAATGCAGTTCCTGGGCAAAATAAAGCACTGGAGAAAATAAGTAAATATTTTTCTTTGGGTGCCTCTCTTTATGGATTGCTTTGGTTCAGATTTTGGTTTTCTGTCTTTTATCATCTCTGTTCTTTCTTACAGGTCTCAATATTTTGCTCTGAGGAAAATATTTCCTAAATATTCAGTACTCAGCTCATTCTTATCCATCAGTATGTTCAGGTGCTTTTGATTTTAAATCCTGAAGTATCTCTCATAATATTATGCTTAAGGTTCATAGTCATAACACAGAAATATTTTCAGACACTGATGAAGACAATATATATGCCTGATTTTAACCCTGTTACAGTGCAGCAGCTTTCCTTCTGTACTAACAGTCTGAAATGCAGCTGCCTCTAAAAACTCAGAAAAATATAGGTGCATTTTGGAAGACGAACTCCAGGACAAGATATTCAGTGCAGCTGGGCAACAAGGGCACAGAATTAGCTAATGCAATTCCAGTCTTACCATTCCTAATGTCCAAAGGGGTAAGTAGAAATTTATCATCCTGTTAGTTAACTGTGCTAGTTAATCATAATCCTGGGTTATGTATATAGCAATGGTATTTTCTTACCTCATACAGAAGGTTTGAGGCTTGATGTTTGAGGTTTTTTTTTTGTGGAAGATCACTGATGCATTAATTCAATGTGCTGCTGGCTAGAGATCCCTAGCTATTGAAAATGGAGGGCGGTAGTAACAAAAGACTGTTGCTATCTTGCAAGGCAAGGTTGTGGGTTTTCTCAGGGAAGCAAAATAGATGGTACTGATCAGTAATATGCCATTGATAACATGCAATTAGGAGCTACAACTGTAATCAGTCCTGATACAAATCTGGAACTGCTCAGAATACCTCCAGATTTTCCACTCCCTATTTTGCATTTCTCAATGAAATGCACTTCATAAAGATTGGATTTTTTTCTAGCCAAAGTATACGGCAATACTGAGCAAAAACTATTCTCAGATAGATACCTGTAATTATGTTTGTCTCATCAGAATGACTGTTTGGGGTTTTGGTTCTGCAAGACATATTTTAATTTCACTTGTCCTAGGACACATGTACGCTAAATAATCAGAAGTGGCACATAGATTCCTAATTTAGCAACTTCACATTTCTCTGTGTGGAGGATAAACACTCAAGACACTTGCTCAGAGGTGATATAGGTGCATGACATACAGGCTGATAAGCCCTGCCACTCCATGAGGCTTATTATGACATCTTGGGACAGTCTGGCTTTCAAGTATCCCTCTTTAGTGTGCATCAGAGATTCCTCGTGAACAAAGGTACATTTGTAAATAACATCCTGGGGAGTTGGGCACTGAGCTAGGATGGAGCAAGATGCTGTGAAGTGAATCAGCCATCCCACGTTGCAGAGCACTGTGCAAGGAGGCAGTTACTCCTGGGATTGCTCCGCTGCCTCCCCCCCAGTGCAGCTGCAGGGACAAGACAGCAAACTGCAAGGCTGGGGATGAAGGTGAATGGGCTAGGGGATGAAGGTGGGAAGGTGGAGGAGCTGGACTCTGGCTGTGGAAGAGGAAGAACCATAGGTATATCAGAGACATGCGGTGACATGGTGGTAGAGGTGGCTGAGGACTGAGACTAAGGTCTGAGCAAAGCGGAGTGTAAGGAGGGATATTTCCCTGTGTGTCTGCGTGAGTCCAGACTGTCAGCAGCTGCAAGTGCCCATCTTGGCTCAATTCCCTCCAGCAACAGCCTGGAGCAACAACAGCTTCAATTCCTTTCACAGCTCTCTGCCACAGACACCATGCCAGGAAAACTGCTTTGAGGACAGAGGTCCTATCTACAGACACCTGAGGCAATATTAAATCCCCTGTGCTTAATTCACAGCACAGGTTTTCCATTTGTTTGTCCACAGCCCTTCTGCACTCAGATGGGTACTTCTTGGGCACACGCTGTTTACCTACAAGGAATCTGAAGCATTTATTGGCGTGTCCGCTTCAGGGCAATTACTGCCATTCTGGAGCCGCCCCTTGGCTCAGATGTGATATCCTGCCTGAACTGTTGCCAGTGCTCTTGTCTTCCCATTCTCTTGATCCATCTGAATTTGCAATATTCATTTGAGGGTGAGGTGAGGCCACATTATTTTGTGTCTGAAAAGATCTGTGTGCATCCTATGCATTATGATATGCCCTTATTTTCCTATTCTCATCGTTTCATCCACCAAATAGTAATCTTTTATATGTGACAGCGTAAGGATGGCCTGAAAAAGTAATTGTAATTTAACTTGAGAAGGGGTTTTATATCAGTGTAGGGAAACTGATATGGATACTGCCATCACAGATTTGACAGATGAATGCCAAAAAACCTCACTGCTCTAGTTCAAGAGTACTACTCCAGCTACTCCCTTTGCTCTTGATCACCTTGTTCAGAAGGAAGAAAACCGTGATCAGAGTTTATTTTATCCATACCTCGCCTTGCCCCAGAGAGGGACATAATCCCCATTCACACTGTTACTCTGTAGATTTGATCTGTACAAAACTGGTGGAAGTTTCTTTGATTTTTTTGTTGTCAGACAGTCCAGACAGAGCTGTACTTCTGTAGTAACTGGGCTACTGGGCATCTGGAGACAATATCTGGGGAGAAAGAGATGACACACCTGGGAAGACACGGAAGTATGGAACTCCTATAATGTAGATATCTACGTTAGGTGCATACACTGTGTTGTTAGGAAGTCTCCAGAGTATAACTGAGTGTGATGATCTTAGTTCCCTACATCAATTGCATAATTGCCTACCTGTGTGCTCCCTCTGGGTACCTCCATGGGGAAACTGTACCAAGCTTTTCATTAACTAATTATATGAAGATAATGAGACAAATATATAACATGTAGGCAAGCATTTGGGTAAATCTCTATCTATACTTAATTACCAATATTCTGAAATAGGAGCATCTGCAAAATCTTTTATGTTGTTTAAAAACTCTTAAAGTTACATGAGAGTAGCTTTCCCTTGCAGAGATAACTGAATTGCTTTGCACAATCTTTTATTGTCACTGATTTGACATTTTTTCCTTTTCCAGGCCCTGGAAAAAGCCCCACTTTTATTTCCTGATTTAGATCTTAAGCTCTTTGGGGAAGAAATCCTGTTTGTGTGTGTTTGTACAGCAGAAGCGGGTCTTGCTGTATGACTGTGGTTTGTGAACATTACCACAATATACATAGTACATTAATCATTAATTATATTGTTGATACATTGCTATGTCTTAAGTAGTGGCACTGTCTATGAGTCTTTAGCTCCTCACAGAGATGAAGTCAAGACATTTCCCTAATCAAAACATTTGTTTGAACACATGGTTGCCCCAGATCTTCCTGGAACAGATTCAGAAAAAGAGACTGACATTGTGCTGTGAACTTTGGTTGCCTAAGGTAGCAGCCATATCACAGGTTGGTGTATTTTGTGAAACTTCAGGAGATTAAAAAGTATTAGCTTAGGTATGTGCATTGTCATGTGGATCTATACAAAATCTGATGCACATGAAAATCCCAGACTGCTTTGCAAACATTATTTGGCCTCCTATAATGGCACAAAATGTTAAAATCTAAATCTAATTTCAGGATAAACTAGCATGTTTGGTTAGCACATTCACAAAATGTAGAAGAGTAGGTAAACTTTTCTGCTTGATGTGTATAAGAAATGGCTAAATGCTGGACTCTACAAATTAGGTGCAGATATATTTCAAGTTCTTGTGATAGCCAATGCCTAAAACATTGAATTCACTGTTATTTGACCCGAATTGATCTGATTTCCAGCGTCATGCTAGAAACCTATGCCAAGGCAAAAAATGAAAGCAGATTTCCTAACTCTTGCTAAATTACAGTTTCTGAATTATACCAACTGATGTTGTGATCCATAACAGCGTTTAACCACATAAAGAGCAATTTGAGACAATTTCCTCAAATACTTGAGGCAGATCTCATCCGAACTGCCTAGGGACACATAGCTTGGACTGAGAATCCAAGGAATCCAAGTTTGACTCTTCTATCTGTAGAACAGATCAACAACACAGAATATCTAGGCAAATCTGTCCTAGGAGACGCAGGTCCTCCACTCCTTCTCTGTGGTACCTGGTGACAGGACAAGGGGCAACAGGCACAAACTGGAACACAGGAAATTCCACCTGAATGTGCATAAAGGCTTATTCACTTTGATGGTCCCAGAGCATAACCCTGCTATTTGGGTTGGTTCGCTAAATGATCCCCAAAGGTCCCTTCCAACCCCGACAATTCTGTGATTTTGGGACTTTAATACACAGAGAAGATGCAGCGCTTAATCATTAGGGGAAGCAGGAAGCCACTATGGAAGAAATGCCTGGACTTCTGAAAGAAATAAATCGGGGACTTAGTAAACAACAAGTTACTCCTTGTACAGTAAAGCTATGTGCAAATCACGTCTCAATGCCTCAGTTCCTCCTCTGCAAAAGGAAAAAGAGTACTGGTGTGTCCTGCACGAGTGCTGTGAGGATAAACTGAAGTGTGGAGACAAGATGAGAACAAGAGTCAAAGGCAGAAGTGATAGCCTGAGTGATTAAGTGATTATAAGTGAAGTTACAAGAACTACTTGCATGCATAGGGAAAAACTGCTGTGAACAAGCTCCACCTTGGATGAGGCTTTTTAATTTGTCTGGGGATTGTTATATTGCAGCAGTTTATCTACTTCTAGGAAGGCACTTAGCAAAATCATGAGGAAATTCTTTGAGCTTTACAGGGAATATGAATTCCCACTTTTAAGCTGTGCCTGATTAAGCCTTTCCTTTCTGATAGTGATGAACATCTGCTACAGTTTGAGTTCCAGTAATCCTACATGTCTTCATATGTAAAGTACAGTTCTTACCCACATCACCCTCAGGTTGCCTCCATGTCATGTGTCTTTAGACCAGAGAGGTCCAGGCTTTGTCATAGGCAATGTTACAATATTTAGCAGCAGAACATTAGGATCTGTATGAGTGCTTACTTTCTTTTCCACCCTTATCAGGAACATTTTTCCAAGCCTTTTGAAATCAAGGCATAAGAGCACTTTAATTGTTTGTTTGTTATTAGCAATAGCATTAATCCATTCATCATTCAGTAGATGTGTTGACGTTTCTCAGCAGAGATCAAGTGTGGCCATGTGGCTGAAAGGCATAGGCCTAAAGGTTAGATGTCAGACAATCAGTGAAAGCGCAACAAAGCAAAATTGAGGTAAGGGAAAGGTAGGACAAAGAGGACATTTTTCGGCTGGACAGCTAGGCAAAGTAAATACCTAAGTACTTTTCTACTTTTTCAAAAAACTTGTATTTGGTAGATAATGTTACAGAAACAAGGTTCTGAGAGAGGTCTATAAGGAGACACAACAGTGTCAGTAAGCAGAGAGAAGGGGAACTGTTTCATGGAGGAAAAGAAAACAGAAAAGTGAGATGAGCAGAAACTTTTCACCAGAGAGACTTTGTTAACAGCATGCAGACTATCGGCTTGCCCATGCTGCTCACTTAGAGCAAACCACTGAACTTTATTTAGTAGCAGTCATCCATTTAATTGGGGTGTCTTAAATTCACATGCTTATCACATTCTACAAATGTACTAGAAGATAATTAACAAACTCTAAAGTTGGCAGTCAAGTATTCTCTTTCAAGATTCAGCTGGGTAAAGGTCACCAATTCTGAAAAATTAACTGCTTTATTTAATAAGGCCCTGCACCACCTCTCATTTTGAAGTTGAACTTAATTGATCCTCAGATATTATTTACTTGTCATTTATGTAAAGTCAGTTCTACCCTGTTGTTTTTAGCACCCTACTTCAGTTAAGTTCTTATGCAGCATCATTTACTACACAGTATTCACATTATTCCTCCAGATAAGTCCTAAAAAGATCATCTCTTTCTGTCATCATAAAACTGGAACATTTAGCGGTGAAGTCCTGGAAGAATAAGGTGCTCATTCTTATTATTGGAAATCACAGTGACATTACAGTAGTAGTAGAGCAGCAGCAGCCTGCTGGGTGCCCAAGAGAAAGTTCCTACTGTTTTGGAGGCTGGAATACACTCAAAAGCAGTGTGCTACACTGTGTGATGCAATTTAGCATTCAGTCAAACTTTCCAGCCCGAACAGGTATAGAATCAAATGGGAAAAGTCTATAGGTTAAGGGTACTTGAAAGAGAGGATTTAAGCATAGCTGGAATAAAGGGGATGAAGCACGTGATTAGTACATTAATGGGAAGAAATTGGAAGACCAGAACAGTGCAAGCATAAAAGAAGTGCATGAAGATTGAGAAGACTAGGATTAGATATATGGGAATATCATGGGTTAGTGTGTTTTAAAGATGTTCAGACTTGATTTCTCCATCTAAGATACTAGTGAACAGTCCAGAATTGTTTGTTACATACCAAGATGGAAATCCTGATTAGTTCTGCCTGTCCCTGACGGGAGCCCTGAAACCCAGACAGACATACACAGCAGATCTGGGAGGCCCACAGTCACTGGTATCATCTTATTTGAACTAGGGGAGCATTTGAATAGGGTGTTGCAGGTACACCTCAAAGTTTTCAAGTCACATAATAGTTATACCAACAAGCACATATCACTGTCACTTTAAGGCAATCAATATTGCCAAAATACCCCAAGTATTTCAGCCCCCACTCCTATAAATAGCAGAATAATCACTTGAAGATCACACGGCTTCTTTTATATTTAACTAGTTGCCAAATCATCTCTACTATAAAACTATGATAGTTGTGGCTACCTAAAGAGTGTCCAAATTTTTTCAGAATCATGGAATTGTAGGAGTTGGAAGGGACCTTTGGGGATCATTTAGCGAACCAACCCCTCTGCCAAAGCAGGGTCACCTAGAGCAGGCTGGACAGAAACATCAAAATCCAGGTGGGTTTTGAATAACTCCAGAGAAGGAGACTCCAAAACCCCTCTGGGCAGCATGTTCCAGTGCTCTGGGACCATCAAAGTGAATAAGCCTTTATGCACATTCAGGTGGAATTTCCTGTGTTCCAGTTTGTGTGTGTTACCCCTTGTCCTGTCACCAGGTACCACTAAGAAGAGCCTGACCCCATCCTCATGACAACTGCCTTTTAGATATTTATAAGCATTGCATTGATGAAGTCCCCTTTCAGTCTTTTCTTCTCCAGGCTAAACAGACCCAGGTCCCTCAGCCTTTCCTCATGAGAGAGGTGCTCCATTCCGTTAATCACCTTCATAGCCCTCCACTGGACTCTGTCCAGTAGTTCCCTGTCTTTCTTGAAGGGGGGAGCCCAGAACTGGACACAGTACTCCAGATGTGGCCTCACCCGGGCAGACAGATGGGGAGGATGAGCTCCCTTAGCCTGCTGGCCATGCTTTTTTTAATGCACCTCAGGAGACCATTGGCCTTCTTGGCTACAAGGGCACACTGCTGGTTCATGTTAAACTTATTGTCCACCAGGATTTGAAGGTCTCTCTCTACGGAGCTTCTTTCCAGCAGGTCAGCCCCTAACCTGTACTGGTGTATGGTATTATTCTTCCTTAGGTGCAGGACTCAGCCGTGTTTCTTTGTCTGCTTGGAGTAAAGAAATAAGTATAGGAGATTAAGCTTCAAATAATTTTCTAGAACCATAGCTGAGACTATCTGATAAGATCATGTGCCTTTTTAGAAAGTATCAAGTCAGAAAAAATCAAGTGTATGAACAGTAGGAGTTAAAGTATTAAAGTACATGTTCAGTCAACCTTTACCCTGCCTGGTTTGTGCAGTCACTGCTCTGGCTTCCATACGGGAGGGTGTCTTTGAGCTATGCAGGGGGGGAGGTGGCTACACTTGCCCTGCAGACAAATTCCTGCCGCACCTTACCTCCAGAACGCCAGATCTCTCACATTTGATAAGTCCTTTGCATCTTTTGTCTTGATGCACTTGATGCAATCTAACCCTACACTCACCTGCCATTAAACTTGTCATGCACAGATGGCTGCAGTTGTCTCTTGACTTCCTTATTTATTGGACCAATTCAATGCAGTGCTTAAGTGAAGTGTGTGGGAGCTCTTGAAGATACACTGAGCCCTCCTTTAATCAAAGGAGGGTCCTGTCAAGGAATTTTCTCCCCCATTCACAGATGGGAATGGTCCATCCAGATCACCCTTAACAGAAATCACAGCTCTGTTGAGCTGTTGTGACTATCCTTTCTTTCTAATCACACCTCACACAGGCAAAGCAGCCGGATAGTTTGCACATAATTCCTGTCCTATTGACAGAGAAGGGTGAATGTCAAGGTTTCAAAGATCTTTTATTTCCCATTTTTCAGATGTAAGAGTTACACCTGAAGCATGCTTGAAGGATGTAAAATACTTCTGCAGCTTTAACTCTGCATTAATGATGCTTTCTCCCAGTGAATATAAGATCTGTCAATGAATTCATGAACCTCCCTGATGTGGGAGCTTGCCAAGGATCATGTCACCCACTCTAGAAGTACTAAAATGAAGCAGAAAGTTGAGCTGGGAGAGGCCAAATAATCAAAGCTGTACCCTGCAATGCAAAGATTAGAAGACCAAGGGAACTCAGAACTTGGAACTAGATGTACACAAGAATTTGAATTACATCGTCTGAGGTCAGGAAGACTCTTTTTCTGCTATTATTTTTTAATGAAAAGATGTAATTCCCAGTAAGTCTATGGCAAACAATTTCTCAGCACTGTTGTGCTGAGTGTTTAAAAAAGAGTGTTTAACCTTATGTCTCTTAAAAGTGTGTATCCGTTTTTATGTAAAAATGAATCTTTGGATGGTTTTCATTATTTTAGTGAGGAAGAAATACAAAAGAGGATGGAATGTACTTCTACTTATAACAGTATTTTAGAGTTCACCCTGCTTTAGAAGAAATTGCTTTTAAACCATATGAATGGTAGTTTGCATTTCCTCTGCAGAACACCAGTGAGCACTTTGGAAATTCTGTGGGCTAAAGAAATAAGAGAAAACAACTGTTGAGAACAATAAAAATCTCCTTGTGCTCTGCTGTTTCCATCACCTGGCTGCTTGCTGTAGGCCTCTTTCTTATGAGTCACTGTGAGCAGGACAGTTTGCTCAGCTGAATTATCTACTGGAGCTCAGGCTGTGTTGTTAGCAATGTGTGTTATAAAATGAAGTTATAGGCAATGTGATGCAACCAAATATTTGCATACCACTGAGGTATGTGTTCTATAAACACATAAAAGCAAACAGGCACAATGTTTCAGCTGTGGTCACATTGGTTATTTATTGTAGCAGGTGTCAGCCTTTTGAATAATTAAGATACCCACTAAGTTTAGAAATGGCTTGTATTTATTTATGTCTGTCAGGTATGCGGGTAATATTGAGAAGTACCTACTATTAAAGGGCATTAACCAGCATCATCTTTTCCAAGCTAAGTCTGCTGTATGACAGCAATACTCATCCTGAGCTGATCTCTTGGTAATTCAGTTTTTGCATTAGCACATAAGAGAACATTCAGGTGCTGTTATTTGTTTTCTAGGTTTTATAGGCATATGACAAAAAGCAGGCGGGAATTTAAGATTATCAAGTGGAAATTGCTAATTAAGTAATATGAATGCCATTTGAGTAAATAAACAAGTTCAAGACTAGAGCAAAAGGCCAAGACCTAGGCCTCCTGGGCTTTGATCTCTGTGCTTGTGCTAATGCTGAGCATCCTTGGACAAATCCCTTGCCAAGCTCTGAGGATGAGCTCCTGAAAGCACAGTCCTGAATTTACATCCTCCTCTCTTCTGCTACTGAGGGTGCCTCTCAGAGACATGGAAATGATCAATCCTGGTAAAGTACCATGAGATCATCTGAAGAAAACAAACTGGACAAATGCAGTGTTAGAAAAGAAATACACATTTACATGCTTTGCTCCTTTCCTCACTCCTCCTCCAAGCACAATACAGAAGCAACAAACACAACAGAACACTACAGGCACTAAAACCAACCCTGAACACACTAGAGGGCTATCAGCACTCACTATTTATTTCCTGTTTATCATGTTAAGGACATAGAAAACACTATTAGTAAGTTCGCAGATGACACTAAGTTGGGTGGGAGTGTTGATCTGCTTGAGGACAGGGAAGCTCTACAGAGGGACTTGGATAGACTGGATAGATGGGCCAATGTTAATGGCATGGCCTTCAATGAGGCCAAGTGTCGGGTCCTGCACTTGGGCCACAACAACCCCATGCATCGCTACAGGCTTGGGGCAGTGTGGCTGGAGAGCTGCCTGGCAGAAAAGGACCTGGGGGTGCTGGTCGACAGGAGGCTGAACATGAGCCAGCAGTGTGCCCAGGTGGCCAAGAAGGCCAATGGCATCCTGGCTTGCATAAAGAATAGTGTGACCAGCAGAAGTAGGGAGGTGATTATCCCCCTGTACTCAGCACTGGTTANTCCCTGACTGTGTTTAAGAGCAGATTAGATGTGGTGTTGAGGGATCTAGTGTAGAGGAGAATTTGTAGAGTAGGGCTGATGGTTGGACTTGATGATCCCAGGGGTCTCTTCCAACCTAAATGATTCTATGATTCTATGATTCTATGTTTCAAAGTAGAATCACATTATAAAGCATTGCATAGTGTTAGTCAGTGGCTGAAGTACTTCAAATGATTAAGTTCTAATTGCGTATTAGCTATCTAAAACACATTTTAATATCATAAAGGCTGATTATGGACTTCATTTTTAGCAACCTCCAGCTAGTATCAGAACAGAAAATACAGTTGTTTTCCCATTTCTCTTAATGATAAATGGATGACAATAAGAGCCTGTTTGACTGCTGTCAACAGCAGTTCACATCTGAGATTTTGGGATGTATCTGGGTGCCAAGCAACTCAAAACTTTTTTCAAATCTGGACCAGTCCAATTTTTGCTCAGTCAAACTGGAGAAAAAAAAAAAAAAANAAAAAAAAAAAAAAAAAGGTTGTAGTGGGGAGAATCAACCTGTTGGGCTGTTTTGAATGATAATACCTGTTTTCCTCTTTGCTCTCCAGCTAAGCTGCAGAGCTAATGTCTGTCCTCCAGAAATAATTCAGTACCAGGTTGGATATGCCCCAGGAAAGATTTAAACTTCCGTTTTCTGAAGAATGTACGGCAGCATCTTGTATTATTACTGTATAGAAAGAGCTCCAGAGGCTAAAGCAGGAGATAACTTGGCTGCACTAGGATTAAATTCTTCAGCTGGATTTTGCAGAAGGTGGACAAGAGAATTGTTATAATCTCTTCTCCCATCATTATCTGTTAATTTATAGACATAGATTCCTCAAAACATTTTGTCGGACACTTTCCCACAGCAAACATTTAAATCCAAGGGAAGATAAAGCTTTTTGTGAGCACATTGGACAAAGAGAGATTCAAGCAGCAAAAAAGTCCACAGAAATAGCTTTCCAACCCATTAGCCAGAGCACAGCACTTTCATGAATGAGTCCAAAGGGAATAAATGTAGGCTTCCTAACATCTCATGGTGGCATCTCTTCACAAACTCTGTTGTGGCTGACATGTGTCCCTCTCCTCAGGTTTCCTCCTGTACTGCTTCATTAGGCCACATTCTAATTTCCAAGCTATGATCCACCACTTTGATCAACACTTGGATTATCAGATGTAACTTCAATGATATATAAGTCAACTATATCAATTTTGTGTGCTCGATAAAGGGGCATAGCTAAACCAAGAAAGATTCTCAGCGCCCTTTCCATTATTAGTACATGTTTGATCAAAGATCACAAAGCCTATTTGATAGAGTAAATTTGGTCGGTATTAATTCCCAGCGAGTTCAAAGTTCAAGTTCAAAGCAGTCCATCAAGGGCAATAAAGTTTGCAGAGTTGCTTTGGGTTGTTCAGTCAGTGGCTTCATCTCTGCAGCTTCACTTGCAAACAGATTTTACCTTATCCCAACTGTAGTGGAAATTGTATGTGGCAGTTTTAGAAAGTTTTCAGCTTTCACTTTTTGATATCTTTCAGATCCTCCTTCCAAAACAGAGAAAATAGGACAATTATTTTCTTCCACTAGAAGCAAGACAGAGCCTGTGATTAAACTAGGCACTGCTGGTAGATGAAAAGAGTTAACAAAGAAGGTCCTCCTTTCCTACCAAGGCTAACTTGATATTGAAGTGATCACGGTAAGTGAGGAAGGGAACTGCTAAGAAATCCACAGTAGCGGCAGCAGTGTTAGTGATGCAGGAGTCTGGGAACACCGGAGAAACTTTGGATTTTTAAATACAGATGTGCAGTTTCCAGATGTGAATGTTATCCATGGCTGAATAAGGTATATATTGTCTGCATTTCTCTTTCAAAATACTTAAAATGCTTTTTTTCCTTCTGTTCAAAATACCTATAAAACCTCCTTCAGCTCCTCTCCATCTATGCTGGACTGGAGCAATATGCTCTTATCCCCACAGTCCAGAGCTGAGGCTCTGATCAAGATAGGGCTTGGAGCAGCCAGACCTACTTCAGAGCTCCAGGACTGGGAGCCAGAAGAGAAGTGTCTGGCAGTGACAGCGCAGCATTCAGCTGTGCAACACTCATATCCTCCTAATGTATTTCACACTCAGCAGATTGAATTGCTTTGGTCTTCTCATTTATTTTTCTTCCAGAAAAGAAAACAACTTTTTCCCTCCTTTTCCTTGACAAAGAGTTTTGCCATATGCTCCAAATCAATTGCAACCTTTTTGATGCTTTGTTACCGCCCACATCTTGGGCTGCATTCAAAAAAGAAAAAAAAAATAATGGCAGCTTAAGTGTTTCTGTTTCTGCTCCAACCAAACTAAAATTGAAACATTCTGTTCATTAATTCAAGGGTTAATGTGTCTTATCACTCCTCTCTTACTATGTGTATGAGGAACTTAACTAGAACTGAACCAATTCCCTGCTGTAACTAGCATATCTACCTGACACATTTTTGTGTTTCTGCATGGATAGACGTCATGAATAGAAAGGAATTTGCTCATAGTCATTCACCGGTCAATGTTATTTATTGACTTAAGATGTACTTCACTGATTATCTTAATTTGATTTAATGCTGCACTTCATGCAGGTCTGTCCCTTCCTATGTGCTGCCACTAGTCCTTGTGTACCCACAAAGTCAGCTGAGCCAGGGGGCTGACCTAGGAAGAAACAAAGCCATTGTATTGGTAAATCTCATTTTGAGGAGGGGCAATTCCCAGGTGAGCATCCCCTAGTGAGCATCACCATGGCCCAAAGGATGTGCAGAGGTAGGGGTACCCTCTACTTTAAGCAGCAGAGGGGTCTTCAGCTTCTGTCTGATTCTGGCAAATAGCTGTTGGGCTTTGCTATTCTGGGTGTTAAGGCATCCAAATACCATACTAACACCTAGTGAAGACGTATTTATAACGGTAGAATGGTCCTACATTCATATATTGTGAACTACCTATTAACTAACTGCACTGGCAAAAGCTTTTCATTTGGGGAATAATTGGGTAAACCCAATTATAATTATTATAATTATCAACACAATTATCAACACAATATGCACAGGCACAGCTTATACTGGTGAGGAACCATGCTCCTTTTCTCCCCTTATCTGATAGAAGTAACCCACAGAAAGCTGGTGGGTACTTCAGGATGTGATTTATTTAGAGGAATAAGGAGGAAAATAATAACAAGGCAAATAATCAGAGCATGAAAACTTCACTGCTTAGATTTGACCCAAGGTATCTGTCTCCACTACCCCATTACATTACTTCTTCTTCCTCCAGGGCCACTTTGTGCCTAGGGATGGGGAAAAAGTGATGCTAGTGCAGTCCCTCATGCTCTGTACCACAAGTATTGCTTTTTATTTCCCTGATGAAATGGGTTTTACAGGTACCTGGCTACTACTTTCCAAACTGGTTTCACTGAAGCCTTTCAGTTATTTGATATGTTCTCGTCTTTTCAGTCTTTGCATTCTGGGAATTGATAATTACATTTTCAACTTGCTTTTTCAAGTTCTATGTTTATTTTTTATCTCATTTATCCTGCAAGTTGACTTTGTTTTTCTTATACTACTTGAATTTATCAGTGAGAATTTTCATGGAAAGCAAAAGGAAAGGGATGCAAGCTCAGAAAAAAAAAAGAATGGAAGATAAAATCACATCTCTACTGATGCAGATGCAGTTAAAACAGAAGGAGGAGAAAAAAAAAAAAAAAGAAAAGATAGTCTTTTGTGTCATTTACTTTATTTAATTAATCTAATTAGTTTACACCCATCAGGTATGTCTCCAGTAGGAAGACTGTCGGTATAGCCATCCTGGTATAATTATATTAATGGACAACATCAATTTAAATGTTGAAATGCAAAAGCAAAGCACATTTTTCCTCTACTACTCCAGGTCTGCTTTTGCATTCTAAGGGCGTAAGCAGCCAAAGTAACCTAACTTAGTTCAATTTACATCATGTGATAGAAAAGTGTTTCTGTCACCTTTTAAATCATAGAAGTTTTTTAATAGCCTTCGTACTTCCCTGAGGTAAAATACATTAAATACTTTCCTTATGTTAGTCCCTGAAGCAGCATAGGAATGTGATATGACTGCAAATAGAAGAAAGCGGTTCTTCCAAAAGGAAGGAAAAAGTGAGCCATTCACTGGAAAATTTGAGAACAGCTGACTCTGATAGATAACATTTCAGGAGGAGAGGTGCATTCTCCCCACCTTTTCTCTTCAGCTCAACATCCATCTTAGCCCAGCTGATCCTGTGTAGCTAAAGACTAGGAAACAGACTGATTATCTTTCCCCTGCTATCTGGAGTGTTAGGAGTTAAGTTATTGATGTTTGTATAGTATCTTGGTTTCTGGAGACACAGGCCCCATAGAATTATTACCACTTCAAAGAGGTCAGCAGCTCAAAATAAGGATGAGCTAAAATGACATGAGGCAGTGGGGTGAATCTGCACCCATCCGCATAAGCAATGGCAGACATTATTCAGATTCATATCAGATTTTTACATTTATAAGGCACTTGTTCCACAAATGCACAATTTGCACATTGTAATTACAGATGCAGTGCACAGCTGTAAAGAGGGAGGTACACCAGCACTTTCATGCTTGCCAATTTCTATGTTCAAATTTAAAAATATTGGTCTATCCTAGACAGGTTATAAATATCTTGATCAGAGGCAGAATACCTTGGTTTTTTACCTGACAAGTGCTTGTGCCATTAGAAGCCCTAGATAAAGATGCCTGATACTAACATAAACTATATTGCTTCTTAAGCCAAAATTAACTGTGCAGTGCTTTCAGTTGATATCTTTGTATTTGCAAGAAAGCATGGGGAAAGGTTGCTTGCTCTGACTATACAAATACAGTAAAAGCAACAAAACCTTCCAGAACTAAGACTTTGCTCATTGAAATGCCTTTTACTTAAAGCAATGCTTGTTATTCTGGTGAGGTCTTTTTTCTTCAGTGTAGATAAGGTTCTATCATCCTTCTCTTGAGTGCCAAATGGAGGGGCAATTGCAATTAACCCTTTGTTGGCTGAAGGCAGCTGCAGGGTGTAGCCTCACAATTTCCAAGTTTTCGTAAGCACCAAAGCTGGAGAAAGAAATGTGTGTCTTTGCCTGTTCTGAAGCAATAACAAACATGGAAGAGGAATGCTGTTTATTTGGTGCAGCTGGAAAGAATGAAGATGATTTTCTTCCTTTATCCCTTTCAGGAATTCAGACCACTGTTAGGTAACAAGAAAACTATGCTAATAATTTTCCACCTAAGTAAGCAAGCATTTCATCGCTGATGCTGCAACGGCTTCTCTACTGCTGCCAAGTTGCACAGGTAATGGATGGAGCTCCTATAGGTATCCCAGATCCACAATGAAGCTTTTCTGCCTAACTGCACTATGGAGATTAAAACATTTGAAGATGCTGCAGAGGAATAGTAAATTATCTCATTTAAAAAAATATTATTTTTAACAGGTCTAATATAATTTAAGTGCTTAGTTTAGGACAAGATCCATTGCTTGACTGTATTCATTACCTTGCTTAGACTATATTCCTTTTTATGCCATTATATGTAAAACCTGACTTTCTTCTCTTCAGGATGTGATTCTCAGAAGTAATGCTTTTAGATTTTTTACTCAATTCTTCAGTTGCAATGGACTTGGGGAGCTGGAGCTGGATGTTGCTGTCAGTGGCAGGACAGCTTGACGTTAGAGTCTGCAGTATGAAGTAGTATTCTGCTTTGTAGATTTAGCCCTTGCCTGCTAGCAATGAGGTGGGTGTCTCTAGACAGATGGGTGCAGATAGTTCCAGGGCTGGTCTGCTTACTCCCCAAGCTGCCTGGATGTGATCCAGTTCTGATACAGAAGTAATGGTCCTACTGTGGCACCTCTATCTGAGCTCAGATTCTCTGCCTCTCAGCAAAGCTTATGTGCTCAGGGACAGGATCATGGTAATGACTGCATGGTTTCTGGTTTGAATCTGGCAGCCAGGAGAGACCATGGGGATTAGCAGAACTGTGGGTGTTTGCACTGGACTGAAGCTGTGCTTCCGTTTCATCACAAATGCTAAAGGATTCAGTTTCAGAGAGACCTGGGAAGATTGACAGAGGTATTCTGGTTTTGGGCAGATAGAGTGTTTTACTCCAAACCATAATGTGAAGACCATGACCATGGAAGAGTGGCAGTGTAGGGTAATGCATTCAGTAGATCAACTCATGAGCTACTCAGGTGGGCACCACTATCAGGTGTGGAAGGAAGAGAGCCTATTAGTGAGTTATGTGAGTGCCAATGGAATTTAAGGGAGATCCCAAAGAAAACAATCATTGTAGACAGGAGGCTGCTAATCATGAAAGGCTCTTTGTTACTCCAGAAGATAAAACAGCAATAAAGTTTCCTGATCCTGAGGTATTCCTTATAGCTGTACTGTGAAAGGCTAAAGATAGAAGAGAGAAACGGCAAGGGGAAATAAGGGCTCTCTCATTTCCTTTAACATGCAAAAAAGAGCCTGGTTTGTGGCTAATGACCTTGGTTCAGTGCTTTTGCAGTTGCAGGTTGTCCTGTAAGACATCTGTCCTCCAAAAGACTCCACACACTATCTGTTCCACAGCCTACCACAGACCACAAACCTCTCTACCGTACCCTACAGCAAAATTCAGTAGAGAAGGCTACAACACAAACTGTGGCATAGGAAAACATCAGGGTATCAAAGGTGTTACTGCTGCCCTCCATTATTGCCCTAAAAGAGATATATTAGACTAACAATATGCAGAAGATTAGAGAGAGAGAGAGAAAACAGTTCTTGGCACTAAGGGAAAGTTCCTTCTAGACCTCATGTTTTGTAACTGTTAGACCTCACTCACAGACTGGTGGCATATGGATTTTCCAGTGCCAGTGGCACTTGGACTAACAGTGCATGCCAGTGAATGTCTGGCCAAACTGGGGGTGCCAGTAGACAGAGAAATCTCCTCCAGCCAAGAACATTCTGCAGTGGGAAAACTGAGCTATTATATTTCACCCTTCAGGAGATGGCTGACCTCTCTAACATACAGGGGAGAATTAAAGGCAAAGAAAGTATTTTGCATTGTCTCCCTGCATTTGAAACAGGGCCCCTCTTACTCTCTATGTATAGTTGTTTGGCAAAATGGCACTCTGAAGTTAGTGCTCTATATCACAGTACAACCCTTAAAACACAAGTCATATTTTCCCTTTAGGACCTTTGCCTCATAGACGGTCTTGCTATCACAGGAATAGTCCACATCTTTTCCTTATCTCTCCTGAGTCAGCATGGCCAGCCAGTAATTCAGCACTGACCTTGTCTGCAGGTGGGACTGGGTGTTGGTTCACTGGCACTATCTACCCAGGCTGTACAGCCATGACATGGGGATTTCAGCAATGAACCCATTTGGGGAGCTCCTGCCCCCATCCCATCCATCTTCAGCTGCTCATTCATACCTGCACTTCCACTCCGCCAACACGATCGTTTGTGGGGCCATACTGGGAACCACAGCACTGAAATTAACCTGAGTTAAAATAGCATTTTGGGTGAGGGGAGAGATGTACTTGTTTGCAACTCATCTCCATTCAGTGGTCTGTCCCATGGCATAGCTCCATGTCAGCATGAGTGAGGGAACAGCCTGCAGAGCTGTGGGGATGGTGCTCCCCAAACCATGACAGGACAGGACCAGGCTGCTTACACTGCTGTGTGACAGCCTCTGTGCTCCCATTTCTTCCAAATAGGAGAGGAAGAGGAGGAAGGAAATTGCTAATGGTCATCTTGTCAGCATGTGCAAATTTGTAAGAAAGGCAAAGACTTATCGTGGAACTCTTAAGTACTGTTAATTACTTTTTTTTTAACTGACTACAAATATCCTAAACTCCCATTACCAGTTTGAGAATAATCTTGCATTTTGTTAATGAGAGGAATGGCTTTGCTCATTGTTCTATGTGGACTGTTTCATTAAACGCTGGCTGAAGTAGAACACAAGAAAAAATTAATTAAGCATATCTGAGGGTGAGAATGGGAAGGGAATAGCAAGCTTTAAACAAGAAGGCATATCAGTTTAACAAATAGTACGATCCTACACAGATTTAGTCAAAGAGTGTGATTCTGCTTAAAGACATTCTGACATTGTCTTATGTCTTGTTTTCACTGGATGTATGCCGCAGAAGACAGATATAAATTAAAACTACATGTGCCAGTACTGGGGGTTGGAATTATCTAAGACATAACAACATCGTAACTTCAATTTAAATACAGCAAATCCTTTGAAAGACACAGGCTTTAGTTCTCATGTATATCATGAAACTACATCTTGTAGGATCCAATTAGTTCTCAATATGGCTAGGACATAGCTTGATCTTATAGGAAATATTTTTGAGTAGTGCTTTTTGACCAGATACTTGTATCTAAGTGCAGCCGATGTATAATCTACAGCTTTATAAATTCAGGAACTTAACTAAAATAAATCTGCAATCTGATTTGTGCTATAACCATGCTTGGTGCAGTGTGTGCGAAATGAATCGCATGCCTGTCAGCTAAAAAATGCCAAAAAAATAAACCTACAGTATGGTAGATTTCTTGGTCTGTAATTCACAGGGAGAATAGGCAAAGCAAAGCAAGACAGAAAGTCACAGCATGCCATTCAGTGGTCAATTAGCAAGCAAAATCATTTTGCTTGGTTGATGGCTGCTGACAACTGTGTGGCCACAGTAGCTGGGTGGTCCCTTTTCAGCGTATATAAATAAACACTGCAAACTGTGATATGGCTGGATTGGAGCGTCTGTTGGTATAAATCCCATCCTCACAAGAGAAAATATGGGTTGCTTGCTTTGCTGGCAGACATTTCTCCAGCTGTTCTTCCCTGAGATGGTAATTCCACTTTCATGGTAGTCATGGATCAAATTCATTGTGGTCTCAGGATGCAAGGTGCTGAACTTACACTTGCTCCTTTGCTGGCTCGAAGATGTTCACAATGATTTGAAGGGGTAGGTCAGCAGGTAAGATCTGCTCTCTTGCAACTAATCTGGCCAAAATAGCATCTTGACCTCATGACTCATCCATATCAAATGTGCACTGCCACATGATCCTGCAGAGCACAGAAACCGGTATTGATGGACAGGGAACTGCAGGCTTCTTGTTCTAGCCCAGATAGAGGATGGTATAGTGGAGAGTTTCTCCTCCCTTTTAGCCCAGACTCCATTTAAGATACTGAAGGAGTATTTTGCAGCAGAATTCAGGGCAGAGTGGGAGCTGAGTAACCAATCTATTGCTTTTAGCACCCCAGAGAGAAATGTGGATCACGGACTAAGAAATGCTTACAGAAAGGAGGAAAAAAGAAGAAGTCAAGGCAGACTTTAAAAGCTTGTCTGCAGTACATAGGTATGGGGATAGTCCCCTATCTTCAACACTGTGTAATTTCTGAAAATAAAAAACACCTGGAGACAGATGAGGACTGTCAGGGCTGGTAGTTTTAGTCAGCATTCAGATTCTAGTTTGTTGGCTGATCAGAATTACAAAATAGTTTTACACGTAGGAGCGTGGTTCTGTTATTTTGGCAGGCTCTTGGCACAAGAATGAAAGTTATTTCCTTAATATGAAGACAGCATGAGGACAAATGCCTGAGATGGTGGAGGTTTGGCTTCACTGCTTGCTTTGGGGGTATTTGTATCATGTAACATTAAACATTCCACTGTCTGGGGTCCCTCTATAATCAATGAAGAGAGATAAGGATTCCTGCTCTCCATCAATCTGAAAGAGCTTATCTCTCCCTAGTGACCACAGAAAAAGCCCCAAAAGATGAGCTAACTGGCCTCAGCTGTAGTTTTACATTACAAAGAGTTTCGCAGCTATTCTGGTTTGAAGTATGATCTTCCTTCCTTTCCTAACAGACCCCTCCCCAGAGATGCCTTCTCTCATTTACACCCCATCCAGTGGCACGCTATCCCTCAGTTGTGCAGCTGCGCTGTAAACAGCCTTGTGTAACCACTCCAGTAAGGAAATAACAAAAAGGAAATGATTTTTCAGTTGGAGTCTTCCAATCTGGTTCATGCAGTGACCACACAAGCAGCTCTATCAGCACAACTGGTGCACCCTTGTCAGGGGCAGGATCAAGCAGCAAAGTGAAGAAGCAACAGCACTGACTTAGGGTAGTCATGATGTGCCAGAGCACTTTAATCTACTTCTCTGCTTCTGGAAAACACATTCATATTCCTGGGGCTGGGACACGTCCCAGCTATGTCCAAGGAACTTAACAAGGTACAGCTTGAGCATGCACTAGGCTCCCTGCTCCATCTTTTTCTTCTTGTTATCCCTGTGTTCATGGGAAAAAACTCCAGAAGCATGAGTGAGACCAGAGCAAGGGTGTGCTCCTATGTGACAGTGCCAGAGCAAGATCCTCCGGCTCATTCTATCTGTTGAATCTACAGATATCTACTGTAAGCAAAGTTACATGCCTAAACATTAAGTTGAGCAGTTTCAATCCCTGCACTGGTATCTCACCTTGGGAAGGCATTTGCTTGAGAACTTCCTTTTCCCATATCAAATTGGAACAATAACACTTTTCCAACTTATAGCAAGAGCTGATACAAAGACGGGAGACATCAGATCAGTGAGGTTCAGGCAAGCTCAGAAAATCTAGACTGTAGTTCCTTTGATGCCAAATTTGTTGATAAGAGAATTCAGTGTAAGTGGGAGCCAAATTCTTCTGGCTGCCTATTAAAAGCAGCCTCATGACAGAGCTTTCTTGTGATGTGGCTTTACTCTGTAACTGCTGATTGTCAGCCTCTATTGTAACATCATTTTGCAGTAAGGCATCCATTCCTTGGGGGCAAAAGAAAATGGACACTTTGTACCAGTAATGAAAGTGCCATTGATTTTGTTGAAAGTTGTTATTACAATTATAAAAAGGTCCCTTCAGACTTGCAGGCTGACACATGAGGCAGTAAAAATCAAAATCACTCTCTTAACTGCACACAAGCAGCATGCTGGAAAAGGGAGCAGAGTAGTGGGAGTCAACTAAAACAACTATGCAGTCATATTCTGAGACGCTGCCAGAAGCAAAGTTTGCAGGGGCTTTCAGAAAAAGAGAGGGATTGACGGCTTGAGTTTGATGGTAGGCCCAAAATGTATCAGAACAAAATCACCAAATTACCCCAGAATTTTTAACTCACTCATTGGAAAGAAGCACAAACAGTACTCAAAGGGAAAGTTTTAAACAACAACAAAATGCCCTGTGCTCAAATCAGTCTGCAATTCAACAGCCAGCAACTGGACAGCAATGTTCTATGGGCAACAGTGGGTGGTAAACTTTGGCAAACAGATCTTCAAAAAGGATGCTCTGATGTGCACCTTCTCTGCTGCTTAAAACAGTAACAGGATAAATGGGCATTTACCAGGTGCTAGTTCTTACCTCACAACAGCTTAAGAAGAGGCTACAGGTGGGTCTATGTCACTTGATCAGGAATGTGCACACAAGACTGGACTATGCTTATGGAAAGAGTATGCACCTGCACCCTGCAACTGGTGCAACTCCTCTCCACCAGCAGACATAATAAAAGGGGAAATCACTTAAAGTAGTCTCTCTTCAATAGCTGTTTTTTTGTTTTCTCAGGCTGAAGGGTGAGCTGGCACAAATGCGTCAAGCACCACAGGTATTGCAAGCAAACTGGCAGAGAGCACACCTCCTCTGTGAACAACAGTTTAGACTGAGAAGAAGCCATTCACAATTTGTAGGAAACCTTGATGCAGCAATGCAGAATTGTTCCCCAGCACTGATTAGCTTTTGTTTGTTTGTTTGTTTGGTTGCTTGGTTTGTTTGTTTGGGAGTTTTTTTGTTAATGTATGAGTGAGAAGCAAAAGGCAGATCTAGTCACAGAAGCATCAGCACTTAAACAATCCCTACTGATTGCTTCTTTTTATTTATTTCTGAAACACACTCAGATTTACCCCAAGGAGACAAGTCATTGCCACACTGCTGTGCAGAGCTGCTGCAGCATGTGCTGCCTATCTGGAAGTGACCACCTGAGTGTAGAGGACTGGGAAAGTTATTGTATCCCTTCTGATTTATCTTTTTTCCAACCAAACTTCTGCTTGTAATGTCTAGCTGCCATTTTAATCTTATTTAATATTAACTAATATATTGGATCTTTTGCCTTAATTTCTTATGGTACCATTTTCCAATATAAACCTGTAATGTGGACATATTCAATGAGATTGCTATTTCCTTAGGCCTGTTGAGCCTACATCTTGCAGCTTCTCACAGATATCTCCACTTACACAGCTGAAGTTGTCATCTCACACCTTGATGACTACCATTTCCTCTTTTACTCTAAAAGAAATTATTATTGAGCCCTGCTTAATTCTACACAATTTATCCCTATTTAATGCTGTAAGGGTTTCCTGGCTTTCCACAGCATTGTGCCTCATAAGGAATATATCTTAGGGTGGAAGTGCTTGAAGGAGCCATTTCTTTCTAGTGCTCCAATCCCGAAGCATAAATTTTCTGTTTGCATCCATCCGAGACTGTGGACTCTGCCTGATTAGGGAGCTGGCTGCCAGTGTTAGAGTGCAGGGTCAGTGCTTGAGAAAAGACTGTTACAAAGAGTACCCACAGCCATATCAAGGACTGAAAATAATGATAAGAAAACAGGGGAGAGTTCAGAAGGATGATGCATAAGATTTGGTGCTTTTGCTTCTTTCAAGATACAAAAGCTCACTGTGAGCTCCCTGCAAGGAATACAGGCGCAGTTCCTCTTGCTTATGGCCTTGCTACAGCACAAGAGCATCCACACAGAACACTGGCAGAGTTACTGCAGTTGTGTAAGTGTGCTGATAAGCAAATAGCAGTATATTTTTGCATAGGCAACTCCTACGGTAATCAAATAACAAATGTTCAATCTGGAAAGAACCCCAGAGTGTGAATGCCACTGAACACAAGAAATCACTGCACATATTGTTGCTTCAGCTTCTTGAAGCATATGATGTTTGGCTTTAATATTGCTTTCTACATCTGTGTCCTCAACTATGTAAGCTGACGTTGTACCTTTTTTTATTAAACTCTGTACAGTAGTGTAGAAAAAAGTATCAGTTGGTTTGGTTGAGAAAGAAGTGCAAGGCTGCAGTCCACGTGCAGTGCACAGCAGGCTGTCAGCTGAACACTAACAGGGGTGGGATGTGCTCTCCTCACACTCATGAAAAACGAAGCTGTTACCAAGTTATGCATGGGCTGATGAAGGTTTGATATTGATAAATGCCAAGAAGTGATGTGAAGCATTAAAGGTAAAGACATGATATTTTATATAAATCAGAGGCCAAAAAAAGCCAACCAAAAAAACCTTCCAAAGGATGGGAACTTTTAAACTACAGAACATGCAGTAGCAAGGTGAACATCAGAGGTGCTGAGGACATTGCAAGTGAACCGATAGCTCTTGTTTGTAGCATAAAGTTAATTACAGAAGGGAGCCTCTGCCCCAAAACTGATTGAACTGTCCTGTTGCCAGATATACTCATATGCAAATATCCTCCTTGAACAGCTTTCTTTTCAGGGCTGCAGGGCATCCCCAGATAAGGCACATGGCAATGATGTCACTAAAACTTTGATGACCCAATCGGTGCCAAAACAGAGATCTTGCTGCCATGTGGGAACTAGCAGGTTCAAGGACCTGTGTAATCAAAACTGTGCTGCAGCCAGAAGGGGAGGGAACTGGGCTCTGCTCTAGCACTGCACTGCCAGCCCGCTAAGGACAAAGTCCTAAACAGATGCTCTTGTGTAAGACATTTGGGTTTTGGCAGCTTTATATGCAAAAATTGTTTGTAGTCTGTTTCAGGCCCAAGAGATAAGACGAACAAGGAAAAAATGAATTAAGCTTTTACTAGAGAGATGAATCATCACCAGTCCATGAGGCTGCTAAAGGGGCTTTTCTGGACTCAAAGTCTGAGCATTAATATAAGGTGGAGTACACAGCATCATATCGTTAGGCACACTAGCTAAGCAGGGTAAATTGAAGCATGAGTTAGAGTGTGTGTACGGCTCTAAAGAGAGGTGCCTGGGAGTGGCTCTTTGCATGGCAGAAAAGAAGCACAAAATTTTGGGAGCATGTTTTTTTCAAGGGAAGGTGTGGGAACTGAGGCTGTTCACTGAGGACCAAATTTGGATTTGCCCAACAGGAGTAAACTTGGAGTTGGTTAAAAATTAGCCTTGCAAGCAGGTGTGCAGACATCACCAAGGAAGTGAGGTGAGCTGGCTGCTGCAAGGACTCTGTGTATGGCACTGGTCCACAGAAGGTGCAGAAGACAGACCTGACCTGGGACATTGCAAAGATCTACCCCATCATAAGAGGGTGTCCTAAGGTGTGCTAGCTGAGAGGGACACAGGGCATTCAACCCCTTTGGCAATATGCCTGTTGTACCTCCAGTTCACCATTTCCTCCAAGTCTGGAAGATGAGCTGAAACACAGGCAAAACTCATTGAATCATATGAAGGAATTTGGTCTCATTTCACATTCAGAAGAAAGACAGTTAACTTTCCTTTCAGATACTTGGGCTATTTCTAGAGAAGTAACTTCTGTCTTGCACTAGCACTGGTGCAAATTTGGCTGAGGGAATACCTGTATGGCAACACTTGTGCTGCAACTGCGTTAAGTAGGCTGGTCATCTCAGCTGGAAAACCTGTGGCTGTAAATATGAGACCAAACAGCATATGAATAAGAACGATTAATGGACTATTTTACACTGTGCATGTGTGTGCATGTGTTTGTGTGGGTGGTGAATGCATACAAGATGTTCCTACAGATTCTTGTAGAATGGAAATTTGAAAGTGGAATTGAAAGTGGTGAAATTAGTGTGTGCTGCATGAAAGTTACTAGAAATGTCGTGCAACCAGATGGTTTTTCCATAAGTCACTGGTATTGGCCTCACTATATTAGTAAGATTATGCTTGCTGGTAACTGTCCATACCAAAGTGATGATGCATTAAGGAGCAGTGTTTTTAATCAGTAAGTGTTTTTCTGTCTATCATGCTGATTTTATTCTCCTCAGCATATTCACTTTTGTAGTGGAAAGATCTTAAGATGAATGAGCTGCAGCATCAAAAGAAGATGTTAGAAGTATCTTTAGAGGTTAGGATCTTTTATGTGGATTTGGAGGTTTAAGACACTTGCTAAGTTTAAGAGTTAAAACGGAACAGCTTTGACTGATGATGCAATGTAATGTTGGGATTGCAGGAAAAGAAGATCCCAGCATAAGGCCAGCACACAGATGTGTCGGATGATACTGCATTCCACACACTAGAAGTCACGATCTCCTCACTGAGCCATCAGAGCTCCTCATTGAGCCATCATCAGCATTGCTTTGGCCTTCCTTACATTTGAAAGTACTCAGACATGCTGGAAGAAATTCCAGTCATTGCAAATAAATTTAGCCTGCTGCTAAAAAGCCACAAGATCCCTTGCAAAACACTCTCACTTTTATAGTAGTACCAATGTTCTTCACTTGGAATCATAATCCTCCAAACAACAATAAGCTAAGAACAGAACACCGTCTGGTCCATTTAAGTAAGTATTTTTCTTTGCTTGTTTGTTCTAATGGAGTAAGGGAATTAGTTGGTGACTTAACAGTTACATATATATTTTTCTGACTGTCTTGTTCTCTGTTGCACACATGAAAGAGATCCCATGAAGGATTCTCCAGTCCTAACACTTAAGACTCACAGAATCACAGACTAATTCAGGCTGGAAGACACCCCTGAGGCCATGTGACCAGACTACCTGCTTATAGCAGGCCTAATTTCAAAACTAGGTCAGGTTGCTCAAGGCCTCGACCAGCTAAGTTTTGAAAATCTCCCAGGACCAGGACTCCACAGACTCTCTGGGCACCAGTTCCAGATGCATAATCACTTTCAGGATGAAATTTTCTTTACTTATATCCAGTCACAGTTTGTCTTACTGCATAATATACCCATTGCTTCTTGTATCTTTCCTGGTGCATCTCTGAGAAGAATCAGTCTCTGTCTCCTCTGTAGCCCCTTCTCAGGTAGTGAAAGATAGCAATTAGCTTTCCCCTTCCCCTTCTCTTTTTAAAGATAAACAAACCTTTTCTTAAATGTCATGTGCCTCCAATCATCCTTGTGGTCCTCTGCTCGACTACTTCATGTAAGCTGGACACCCACCTCATGAATACCAAACTGAGGGAAAAGTCCTGCTGGCAAGCGTCTTGTTAAGAAAGATCTTCCTTCTAGCTTTTCTTGGAGGTGGGTGTGACATTTGCCTTTTTTCTTGACATTGGGACTCATGCAATTACCATAATCTTTCAAATATGATAGAGGATGCCCTTGCAATGACACCAGCCAGCTCTCTCATAACCATTGTATCCATGCCATCCCTTCTCAAGGACTTGCACATGTCCCCATGCTTATGCTGATGTGTTTGTTTATGCAGTCTCTGACTTAATCATCCACTACCAGTAGCAATATTTGTTTCCTACAATAGGTCTCCTGCCCTATTGGATATTGTACCTAGCTGGTACTACTTTACCCATGTGAGGTTTGGGTGTTCAGATTCTGCAATAAATTTTCACTTCTGAAAATTAGGACTGATTCTGGCATAATTTAAATTTAAAAATTCTGTGAGAGAAAAGAAAGGAAGAGGCTGTGAACATAGACGTTTGCAGAAAAAGAGAGTTATGGAACCAAAAAGACAGTTTCTTGCTGGGCTGTTACTTGTCAGATTATTCAGAGAATGGCAAATATTTCCAATTTTTAAAATTCATTTCATAAAAAAATCATTATACAGCGGAAAAAACCCACAAACCCAACATCTCTTAATTCATTTTCCAGACTGTAGCTCAACACAAAAAGAAAACACAGATGTTTCATAACACAGCTGTAGAGTGAGCTTTTCCAGGTTTGTGAATTTGGCACCCTCCTGGCTCTTTGGGACTCAAATTAATGTCTCAAGGCAGATGGCCCCACTCTGGATGTAGCTCTGACTGTGCTGCTACAATAGGGATCAGAAGGTAAGCACAAGCTCCACCAGCACAAGCTCTTAGGATTCGATGGAGACCTAACCTGAGATAATTTGTGCCTTGGGTTTCAATGTTATGTTATCCCTCAGTCATCTGCAGCTACATGAGCACAGACACTGAATTCACAGCCCCATGCAGGCTGCCCAGATTAGAAATATGACACAGGGAAATTTGTAAGATTTGTCACTAGTGTAAGCCATTTGTAGAATATGTATCATAGAGAATGTGTGTAGCTTCTTGCTGTGTCCATTAGCTGTGTCCATTAGCTGGAGCTGTTATCCAGTTGCCTGAGGGTTACAGTGGCTGTTGCAGTAACTTGCACTTGACTTGCTTCAAGTGAAAAGAGGGCAGGAAGGCTACTGTTGTCCAAAAAGGTGTTCCAGAGGCAAACTGCCTTGATTGTTCCTGTTAACAGTGATGATAACAGTGCTCTAAGGTGGAGGCAGGTGTACCTAGTACACCTGTAGTGTGGCTGCCCAGCATAAGGTTGCTTGCTCCACACACTCAGTGACTAGACCGAGAATCTGACTGCTTTACAAAATATTATTTTCCAAAACTCTGCCATTCCACAACTCCATCATTTAACCTCTTTCATTTCCCTGTTCCTGCAGCCAATTTCTTCTGATTGCACAGCCTGCAGTCCCCCTTCCCATCCTTCTTGAACCACACATAGAATCAAACAACTGATTTCAAATTCACCTACATTCAAACACACTTTCTCATAGCTAAAAATAGTAGAAGTCCATGTCTAATAAGAAAAAAAAAAAAAAAAAAATTAAAAGAAGATGAATTGATGCAGAGGTGTCAAATTATAATTGTTGGAACAAATTCTCTGCAATCTGATCCTGAAAAGTAATCAGGACTATCAGTTCCCCTTGCCCTCAGTGAGAATGAAGGATCATCAGTGTTTCATGGGTTCAGCTATGCTTCATTACAGAATCAAAGTACTAACAGGATTACTATTGGACTACCAAACAAAGATTTCCTCTGTGAAGAATTAAGGTGAACAGAGAAATTCCAGGTACCAGGCAGATCCCCCATTCTGTAGTCTCTACAGTTTATGCAAGAAACCACAGCAATGCACTAAGCTTTCTCCCATTGTGACCACGGAAATGGGTCAATCTTATCTTTTTGATGCGCTTTATCCAGTTTTGTTTGGCACACCAGCAAGCAGACACTTATTGATTTCTGAGCTTACAGTTCCATCATAATAGGGTCAGATTTTTCACAAGGGATTACTTAGCTCAAGGGACAGAAGGGGACAGGAAAACAACATGACATTTAAAAGAATTAGACAATGCTTTTCCACTAATAGGGTGCACAATGAAAGCATGTTTGATATGCTTCTAGAAAATAGATTAAAAAAAAATATTTGGATCAAGCAGAAAAGAATGGGAATTGCTGGTAGCAAACATTTTTCACTTCCTGAAATACCTAGCATGCTGTTTGAAGTAGATATGATAATTATGAGCACTATGTCAGTGCCCAGAGAGATAGAAGAATGGAGTCATACTGTCTCTCACTGTATAATTAACTTCCATTACCATCCAAGAGGGTGGGATGAGATAAGCTGTGTATGTGGTAGGTAGGAGGAGCAGAACAGAGCAAAGCTGATCAGAGATGTGTGAAGGCAAGAAGTTAACCAGTATGCAAAACTGAGAAATAAGGGTCCCATAAAAAGAAACGTGTCATCTCACTTCCTCCTCTTTCCCTTATGGCAAGAGGCAACACCAGAACCTAGTATGTTCTCAACTCTCTCAGCTCTACTTAACCTTCTTTAGGACTACTTCAGCTCCAGACCTCAATCTACAAGAAGGGCTCTAAGGAGTATACGGGGAACTACAGGACCATCAGCCTGACCTCAGTACCAGGAGAGATCATGGAGAGGATTATCTTGAGTGAGCTCTCATGGCAAGTGCAGGGCAGCCAAGGGATCCAGGCCAGACAGCATATGTTTATAAAAGGGAGGTCTTGCTTAACCAACCTGATCTCTTTCTATGACCATGCGACCCACCTTCTGGATGGGCGGGAGTCTGTGGACCTTGTCTACCTGGGCTTTGGTAAGGCCTTTGCCACCATCCCACACAGCATTCTCCTGGGGAAGCTGGTGAATCATGGCATACACATGTGTACTCTTCACTGGTTAAAAAAAATTGCTGTATAGCTGTGCCCAGAGAATTCTGTTTAATGGGCTGAAATCTTATTGGCAGCCGGTTACCAGCAGTATCTCTCAGGGCTCAGTCTTGGGGCCAATCTTGTTTAGTATCTCCATCAATGCTCTGGATGAGGGTATTGAAGGCACCCTCAGTAAGTTTGCAGATGACACTAAGTGGGAATGTTGATCTGCTTGAGGGTAGGAAGGCTCTACAAAGGGATCTGGACAGGTTAGATTGATAGGCCAAGGCTAATTGTATGAGGTTCAATAAGACCAAGTGCTGGGTCTAGCATTTTGGTCACAACAACCCCAGGCAATGCTACAGGCTTGGGGAAGAGTGGCTGGAGAGCTGCCCAGCGGAAAAGGATCTGGGGGTACTGGTGGACAGTCAGCTTATCATGAGCCAGCAGTGTGCCCAGGTGGCCAAGAAGGCCAACAGCATCCTGGCTTGTATGAGGAATAGCATGGTCAGCAAGACTAGGGAAGTGATAATGCCCCTGTACTCGGCACTGGTGTGGTCTCACCTTGAGTACTGTGCTCAGTTACGGGCCCCTCACTACAAGAAGGACACTGAACTGCTGCAGGTGTACAGAGGAATGCTACCAAGCTGGTGAGTGGTCTAGAGAAGAAGTCATATGAGGAAAGGCTGAAGGAACTGGACAGATGTAGTTTGGAGCAGAGGAGGCTAAGGGCAGACCTCATTGCCCTCTACAACTACCTGGAAAGAGGTTGTAGAGAAGTGGGTGTTGGCCTCTTCTCCCAAGTGAATAACGAAAGGACCAAAGGAAATGGTCTGAAGTTGCAGCAGGGGGGGGTTCAGATTAGATATTAGGAAGAATTACGTTACTTGAAAGAGTGCTCAGGCACTGGACCAGCCTGCCCAGGAAGGTGGTTGAGTCACCATCCCTGGAGTTATTAAAGAAATGTGTAGATGTGGCACTTCAGGGCATGCTGTAGTGGTTGAGATTGGAGAGTTTTTTTGTGTATGTATAGTTGGACTCGGTGATCTCAGAGGTCCTTTACCAACCATGACGATTCTGTGATTTCCTAGTACAATCTTGCCATTGCCCCATGGAAATGGGCAGTTATGATAGCTTTCATTTCACTTATAGGGTAACAGAGGCCAAAGATGTAAATATATTCAGCTATAGAAATCTTCCTCTAGGATTTCTGAAGGCAGTAAGTCACCTGACAGTCGTTTGGTTCAATAGAAGTCAAATATGAAAGGACTTCTGAAATATCCACTACACACCTGCCTTTTTAGGCACATTCATGCCTTTAAAAGCAAGATACAAGTGACTAATTTCTAAAAGTGATACAGAAACAAGGCTAAGACTTATGCTAGGTCTCCAGGAAGAAAGGAGTTAGGCTTTAAGAACCCTTAGGTATTTGGGTCTTTGCAAACCCTTTGAGGGTCCCGACTTGCAACTTGCCTGGTAGGTCAAGGTAGATGCTCAGCAAGAAGCCTGAACTTGACTGTTCATAGATGGAAAGAAAAAAATGTCTGCCTGGTATGAAGATGACTGAATAACATTCTCAACTCAGCACCCCTGCTTTGTCTAAAGAACAGCTGTGCCACCTCTGACATGAAGTCTTCTATCTTCTCAAACTGCTTAACGGTGTCGTAAGTGGAGGACCAAATGTCATTACAAGGCTCAGTTTAAAAACAGGACATGCTACGCCCAGGAAGACTGATTCACTTTGGCTAAGTCTGTGGACAAAGGAGAGAGGCTTTCACAAAGACTCACTTAGCTTGGCCTCATGTCTTTAGTTTCCTGGGTCTGCTTCATAACAATAAATTCAAGGTCAATAAAATAACTCTTGTGTATTCAATATATTAATCTTGTTGAAAGCACAGATGTCCATTTCTTCAATGGAATAGTAATAATAATAGCTTGTCTTCCTTAGAGACTGGAGTGGTGTGAATAAAAGAGCTCTACTAGACAGCAAAGTATGCCAAATGGTCATATTTTACTAGATGAGAAAAACAGCTTGTCACTTCTAATTGTTCAAATTATGTGTGATTCAGTTCTTCCTGCCGTTAGTTTTTAAATGTTGTTAAGAGGGTATAATGTGCAGCTAAGAATAAAATGAGTGTGAAATTGCTAGCTCCCCTGGTAGGTAGGTGGTGATAATGAACATTTCATAAAGTTCTTGTTAATAGACAAATCTCTGTAGTAGTCAGGAAGTCTCTCATAGCATTAACAGTCTCTCACTAAAGTAATGGTTTTTACAGAACACGAACAGGTGGTTTTTTTTGTTTGTTTGTTTGTTTGTTTTTGTTTTTGTTTTTGTTTTTGTTTTCCTTAATTATGACTTACAGAAGTAAGCTAAAATCAGAGTGAGGGGTCGGAATTCCATGATAGCAAGCATTATGTTGCTATCGCAAAATGGCATCCATTCCTGCTGGCTGGGACCTCGGTGCATGGTATGCAGCTGGCTTTCAAGTTGTGTGGTGTGCTGGGTGCTGTGTCCATCTCTCTCCATGAGAATAGCTGCACTATTAGACACTTCTCTGACTAGACACTTCTCTGCTTGCGTGGCCAACCTTGTAGCAGGTCTTACTTTCACAGCTGGCCCACAAGTTTGGCATTCGGGAACTATTGGCTTAGACACTTTCTGGCCTATTAACTACTCTTGCCCTTACGTGGGTATACAAAAGTCCTACTAGATTTCTCTGGAATATCAGAGGACCCCAGCTCACTCTTTGAGCAAGATTATTTAGGTTACTGAACCAATACATGTGACAGCCAGATCTCTCCACCTAGTGTGGAAGGGCTTGGATACTGGTGGTCCCTGAAAGAGATAGCCATGTCAGCAGAAGTCTTGTGTGCTGACACAGTTTTAGCAGCAGAGCTGTGCTTCACAAGTAGAGCTTGGCTTGTCCCTGTGACTTCACCTGCTGCTGTTTCACCAGGCCATACAACATCTGCAAACCCACAGGCAGCAATCTCCACATATGCTGGCTGTAGCCACCGAAACTCATGTGGTGGTGCTTGAACTGACTTCAGACTTGTTAACACAGGTGCAGGCAGATATTAGCTTGGAAGCTGGCAGCATAGTTGTGGCATGAAAGTGCTCAGCATGAGATAGCTGCACTAGCACCTTTCCAGCCTCACAACAAGTGTTACAGTAATTACTGTCGGCAGGGCTATGGTGACTATGAATGGGAGCTTTCTGATCTCCAGGGAGAAAGTCCAGGAGCTTGTTTTTAGACTAAACACTTGCTTTTCATCTGTTCCTCCTGGGACATAGAAATCACTGCATGGAGTAGAGATTGAAACTTGGGATATGGAAGGGATGGAGAGATGAAAGTGACAGTCTGGAGCTCAAGAATCAGTGGGAATGCCAAATCCCATTCAGGCTGTCTCAATGTCCTTGGAATAGGACTAACTGGCATGGGCAGGGGGCAAAAACTGTCACTGCTGTGGGGAACATCACATCCTCGCACTTGAAAGTGCTCACAGGGCTTTCCTGCCTGTGCATCTGACATAGAGGTATTTACAAGGCTGAGTGTATCTGTTTCATAAACATCCCCTTGTCTGGCTAAAGGGTTGTTTTTGTCAGGATCCTGCATGGCCTTATCCTGCTGATCTTTGTTCTGGTTCAATTATCCAACTTGGTGGCAACCAGAGCTCCCTCAACCTATGTCATACCTTGCTTTTCTGGCAAGTTTCTTGCAAATCTTGTTATTGGCATTTTATATGCAAGCCTCCTGCAGGCACTAGAGCTTCTCCAGCATACTTTTCTGACTGTGGACTCTGGCACTACAGAGTTCGCTTTACAGGGTGACCTTCACATCTGTGCTCACCTTTTGTGTGAGATCTCATCCTTTGGGGGAGCTTATCTCATCACCTTCAGATGTTTATGATCTCTATCTGAGGTAGCCATGCTAAGCTCACTTTATAGCTAATAAAAATAGATACTTTCATAGTAAGATTTATTTGCTGTTGTTTCATCAGCAATTTAGGAATAAAATGAATCATGCCCTAACCATATCTTTTTTCTCTCTCTCTTTTAATTAATGGGGGCACTTAGTACCCCATCAGATGTGAGTATCTACATTGAGTAAATATCACCCCATGTGACCCCCTCTGCCAGGCGCTTGTAATATCACCTGAACGTTATTTAGTTTTCACTGACATAATTGTAACTAAAAATGTCATTAGTTAGGTCTAGTTTGAGGTTAATGGGTGATTTTCTTCCTGTGGTCGACTTGTCTGGGTATCAGAATTGATCGGACCTACAAAGCAGAATGAAAAGGGTACTCAAGGCATGGGAGTAGTTTTTTTTAAAAATGTCATGACATGTCTCTTTAAAGAAGTTGAGTTCACATTTGTTTGAAAAACACATTGCTGAGTAAGCAATTTTTGAGATGGGAAGAACTGTCATAAAGACAGGACTTCTGAGTCTTACTCCTACCTGTAGCACCAATTTTGTGGCTTTCAGTTCACTTACAGCCAGCCACTGTCCCAGGAGATATGGACTTGCAGCAGAGACAGTAAAGAAATAAAATGAATTCTCAGTATCTTTATTAGTTTAATGAAAGTCTCAAACTCAGTGCATAACTATGATGAAAAATAATCCAGGGAATTGATCTGAGTCTTAATTATCACAGCTATAACAGGCTCCGTGAGCTAGAGAAAGACAAGAAATAGAAACTTCAATCCTAATCCAGTGATGTCAATAGAATTACAGCTATCATGATCTGAGTTTCCAGACTTTTTTTTTAGCCATTGGTTATTCCAAGCACCCACAATATACACAACACTTGATGGACAATTCAATATACATGCTCCTTTCCTGGAAGAACTTAGCAGCCCAATCCATGTGTGATTTACCATGCTATGCCAACGCACTGTTCAGGAGCCCATTGCTTCCAAGGTACAGGTTTTTGGCTCTCCACTCTTCTGTAAAAGCAGTACTTCTTGGATGCCGTAATTTTTAATGGAGTTAGTGGTACCATACAAACTATGGTTGGGAGCAGGAAAGAGAGAGAGGTTTACAACTGTACAAGCTGAATGAAAACTACAGTATCAGTTTTCTGTACAACCACTTGGGAGGAATGAGGAAGCAACACTTAATTTCTTTAACTATCTGGTCATCATTGGGTTTCCTGGTTCACATTCCAGATATGGGTTAAATTATAATCCAATGGGCAAATTATTTGAAAAGAGTGATTCATTTACTATGGTGAATAACAGAGGTTTGTTTCATGGACAGAACGCTTCACTGGTCAGATTAGTATCTTGAATTATTTAGGCCCCTACTTGATGGTGTCAGGAAACAGCAACAATGTAGACAGATAAAGGGATTTGTGTGGGTCTTCCTACCTCTCAATTCATCAGCAAAATTGTCATCAATAATCACAGCTTTGGAGCAGGCAAAGCAAGTAACCTCAAACACTAGACAATTAATTAGGGGCAGCAAAAATGTTAATATTCAGTCCTGAAATACTTGAGATTTGGAACAATAATTGAGAAAAAAATGCATAATAGTGAGGGTGATGAATCTTAATATCTTAAATATTATTGGAGTGTTAAGAAATTTAAGTAAGAACAGCAACTCTTATACTGCCTTACATAGAAATGAGACTCAAACCAGCACCAGTCATGGATCAGGCAGAGTGGGAAAGAATTAACTTTTGCACCACTCAGCTATCCCAAAGTTTGAGAGAGCCTTCATATCGAATCAGTAGTTTTCTTTGCTCATGGTTGAAGCCACTCAGACAACACACACGAGATACAAATTAGGAAACAATTCCCTCTGTGCTGGGTCCCATTCTGAGGGCGTTTAGAAGGACTCTGCAGGCCTCCTGCCCTGGCGCAGCACCTCAACCATTCCTAGGAGCAAGAGGGCAGAAGAAAAGGCAACAGCTTGGAAATACCTGCAGCCCGTCACACCAGAACTCTTCATTTTTGGAGTGAGGTACAGTGGCCAATAACTGGATGATGATGGTTGCATGGTTTGCAAGGAAATGGAAGACTGCCATGTATTTTACAAATAATTTTGGTGCCTGCTGTGCCTACTTGAATCCTGGTTCAGCCAGCAGCTACTATGCCCCCCTTCGTCAGGGGTGACGGTGGTGATGTGGGAGAAGTCTGGGATACAAATTGTTTCAGGCCACAGTCCTCCTCAGTCCAAGAATACGTAACAAAAGGCATTCTCAGGAATCCACTGATTAGCTGGGAATAGCTTGAGCATTATCACTTAATCCAAGCCAAGCAAACAAGGTTTTTGTGCAGACACAGTAGAGGGTTTAGGCAAATGCACAGGCAGGAGCACAGTTTAAGACTGCAATCCAGACATACCCTGAAACCCTGATTCCATTGACTTTTGTACTTATATCCTCTACAGACTGTGTGTGAAACTCATCAATCTGAATGGACAAGATGAACAAAGAGAGGTAACAGGGTCAAGCAGCAGGTCAAAACAGAGAACAGAATCCAGATTTCTAAACTGCCAGCTAATCATCTAGTTCACTGGTTTGAACTCTTCCTACTATGCACCTCTAAGGTTCAAGAGACCTATTTTGACTCAAGTAATGCAGGCAAAGATAAAGCTAAGATTTAATGTATGAATGCAGATCTTTTTGGTGTAGGTTTCCATATAGGCATGCATGCTTTTATAACAGAAATTATGATCCAAATCATTATTTGTTTTGTCTGTGTGAGTGTGCACGAATAACCCAGGAATAATAAACTGACCCTTGTATAATTCAGTGTTCACAAACAACAGTACAACACAAAACATCATACAGGCTAGTTCTCAAGGGCAGCTCTGTAATAATGAAAGGGCATTCATAGCCCAGCATTCACAAACCGCTTTACAGTAATACACCCAAATACCTAGTACATATAACTTCCCCAGCAACAGCAAGACAGTCTGTACAACCCTATCATAAGCACCCCTCTTACCTCAGAGTATCAAGAAATTCTCACCAGAGACGGGGAAAACCCTGGATAAGGTAACCTTTCTGCTACAAGGCTGTGAAAGATTGTATATAAAGAGAGGGGAAAGACAGTGATATCGAAGGTAATGGAAAATACTTTCCAAGATGTCTGCTTCAATGAACAGAGCGTTTTGTCCTTGTTTCAGAACTGCTGACACCAGTAACAATAAGCAGTGGGTTAACAGCAAGCCTAAGCCTGGCAGCAATAAAGAGAACAGTGGGGAAAGAGAACCATGTTTATGGTTGTTGTTTGGAAGCCATTCAAAGGAAAATAAAAAAATTTACAGTTTGGAAAACCTACATGTTTTATAGCTGGACAATGCTGCTGCACACCCTCACATCACAGCAGTTGTAAACGCTGCAAGACGGGGTGAATTACATTTCATCACTGCCTCATCAACTTCAATGCACTTTGTCACTGGCATTATTTTGCTTTGCCTCCGACTCCCTGCTGTGCCCTCCCCAGACCCCCATTACCTACAGCATCCTCAGCAAAGCCTTCAGGATGTCAGCTGCTGTATCGCTCTGTAATGCCTGGGCTGCTCTGAGGGAGAGGTCTTACCCCACAAAGCAGACCCTGTGCCACGTGAGGGAGCCCTCAGCATTTTCCATAGCTGAAATCTCAGGAGAGGGACAGGGTGCCCTCAGGGACATCTCTTCTGGTGGGCTCATCAAGAGAAAAATCGCCACTATCCATTGTGTTTTAATTGGCATCCCTGCATCCAGCAGCTCACTCCTTTTCTGCTTTCTTCTGTTCAGGTAACTATGACTTCTGAACTATGCTCATGTCCCACCCGCTAACCTGCTCATTCATCTCTCTCTGCTCCCCAATCTAACTGCCTTAAAAATCACTTAGAAACTGACACAAGAGCATCCACTCAGACACTGATGTTAATTTAAATGAATCAATCTGGATCAGTCCCTTGGGTCTAACTCTCATTTATATTTAAAATTACATTTCATAGATCCAGGAAATTGAAAATTGGATCCTTCCAATTGAAGTGGCACTTTCTATTAATGCCTGAGGTCTGCTGTTTAGTGCAGCAGCAATCGAACCAGCTCAATATGTTGATTTCTAAATTCTCCAATTCTGTGAAGAAAATGACATTTAAAGAAAAAGACTGAAAACATTTTAGCTAAAGAAGCAGAAGAGGCTAAACAATTTAATGCATCTCTTACAAAGAAAAAATTAGTCCCCACCGATGATGTTATTTGCTTTTGGTTTCTGGTGGTGCTATCTTTGAGCTGATTCTTTATCACCTGCTTTCTTCATCTCTGTTGGCCCTAGAATTGCTGTGTCTTTCTTATCCACAGAGAGACATCCATCAGGCCTTTTTCTCCTCAGCCTTGATTATCCTATGCAGAGGTCATCCGTGCTCAAAAAATGTGGGGTAGTTAAACCTTTCAACAGTATCTACATAAAATATTGAAAACTGAGAAAGAGTCAGACATTCCTGTAACTCATATTTCTGCCCTCAGAGGGACTGGAGAAACCAACATTACAAGTCAGGTTTGTCCAGCATCTTAACAACAGGGTTCTGCATTATATGATCAGACAGACACATAATGTTAAAACATTTGATTAAAAAAGAGAAAAATACGTAGAGGGACTAACCAATGGGTTGAAAATGGCTCATGGCCTACACATGAGCACCCCTGTATTTAGGTTACACTGTGCAAACGAGAATGTGCATATCCCAAGTGAAACATTCCTTGAACAACAACAGCATAGACCAGCCAAACTATTTCAAACAGGTAAGGAGGGTCTTGTCCAGATTCAGGGCCTGCTTTGTGTCACAGGGAGCTGCTTGTGCTTCAAGGGATGTAGCAGCTGCTGCGTCCACAAAGGAAAAGGAAAAGTGGGAGTGGAAATCAGAGGTGTCCCCCTTGCACCAGGACCTTACAAGACACAGCTATTCTTGACTTGGGGCTTAAGTGGGAGGAGCCCTGAGCTGGCCTCTAGTACAAGAAAGACTGGACAACCCTGACTGACTTGCTATGTAAATCTCTCAAGTTTATGAGTTAACTTTCAATTCAAGCCAAAAATGTGACTGTAGGCCTACATTCTTGGGTGAAATAAATTTGTACAAATTTACATTGTTTGAAGATATGATCCACGGCTTTTAATCACAGTATGCTCATTTATCCCATCAAGAATCTGGTATATATTTATTGTTCTTCCATTATCTTGATCTCTAGACTTTTATGAGGGGGAGGAAGCATGCAGATTGGATCTGCAGTTTACCTGAGAACTTCTCAATGGAGAAATGGCTGAAGAAAGACTTGGCTTTTAGAATCAATTTACAGTCAGTGCTGGCTTTAAACACACCCTACGGTTCCTCTTTGGAGGCTCCCAAGAACATGTTAAGGCTCCTAAGAACAGCACCCTCCACTGCATGGTTAATGAAGTGGGGATGACAGCAGAGTCTAGAGATGGCTGCTGGCATGTATACATCCCACAGCAGAGCATGGGCACAGAGACATCTCATCCAGCAGCATTGCAGTCAGCAGCGCTGGAGCCAGCAACACAAGTATGGTAGTCACCGTGTAGCACAGCACCTGGGTGGAAGGGTCTTTCCAAGGAAGCTTGCTGCTTTTAAGCCAAAATTATTTTCTCCAAAGACAGTTCCTGTGCATCATTCAGATGCACCAGCTTACGTAGGAGTAGGTCAGTGTTAGTCCATGTAACTGCATGTTCAGGCCTTTTCAGGCTCTCAGAAGGACTGGGCTGTTAAAGAAGAGTTTTAAAAAAACTTCCACCCCTTTCAAAACCAGGCACAGAAGCACAGGACCACACAAAAATCCCAGGTGAAGCGTGGAAAGAGGAGATCTTTAAACACATGAAGGGTATAGGAATAAATAGTTTGAACTTACATTTTGGGATAGAAAACAAGAAAACAGTTTTGCAAATTGCAAAAGTAAAGAAAAACATTTAAGTTTTTATCTCTTTGTAAAGAAAATAATTGGCTTGGATTGAGCCGTTTCCCGGGAGTGTTTGCAAACCAAACATAACACAGCTGCCAAGTGCCTGAAAACTAAAACGTGAAACTGACCTAAAACAAAAGCAAAAGTGATTGCTTTATTCCCTTAACACAGGGGAACACTAATCAGAGGTTTAGATACGGGGTGACTACAGACTTCTAGGATGTAATTCATCCGACACCTTAATGAGCACAACGCCAAGACCTCCAATACAGGCAACTGAAAGACATGCACACTGCTCAGGTGCTATTAATTTTATCCTAAAAATAGGTCAGAGAATGGTCATACCCTTGAAGTGACTTTTATTAAATTATATATAGGTGCCTAATACTGGGTGAGTTCTTTCCCTAATCTTTAATGTAAATCAGTCTGCAACATCACAGTGCCCAAACCGAGCATTTTAGAGAACAGTAGAAGCAGAAACAAGTACAGTATTTTTGAGATGGAGAAGATAAGGGAAGGCTGGGTCTGCCCTGTGGTATCTATGCAGTGACAGTGACTCCCTAGGTTTCTTGTACACCAAAAGATTTTATCAAAGCTACCTTTTGCTGGCCATTTGCTCAGCATGATGTGCCTGCTGAAACTTCAGGTGCTTCAGACATTTTCCACCCATGGAAATGGGAACTAGATTACTTCTGAGGAACCGGCAGCCATACAGACCACGTCTCACTTTCCTCAACAGCTGCGTGGATGCTGCCACCAGCTAGAGACAACATCTAGTTTAAGGGATTGTGTGGGTGCTGACAGCATGCTAACAACACTCCACCCTGTTAGTGGAGTGCAGTGAAGAGTTATTTCTGAAACTATTGTACAAACCTCAAGTAGTGACTTCTCTCAATATTTCTGGGAGCTACAGAATAAGGAATATTAATTCCATTTTTATGATTGGCAAAGTTGAATTACAGAGAAGAAAAAGGCTAAAGAGAGATCTAACTTCTTGCAAGATTTGCAGGCCTAACTGTGTTGATCCAGAGAGTAAATTCAGCAGTTATTCCAATAAGATAAGCCTTTATTTCCTTGGGGAAAGTGATATGAGCTTTATACTTGTTAGGAGGGTTTCCTGGTATAGCAATACCAATTGAAGTTCGCTGGCAAATACTTCCTCATGCAGATAAGGTTTGATTTACTCCAGAAACACGCATTCCTACACCATGATCCTATATTTCCCCCTACTGTACTTCACTGTTTCATATATGTGCAACCTATTGCATTCAAAATCCTGCTCCTGTACCTTATTGTGTATCACCGTGTGTGTTTGCCCACATTTCAGCATCCCTAATGGCTCAGGTTAGAAGTGTCCTGACCGACAGCATCTTGTTCAACTGTATAGCGAGTTAACAAACAAGACCTAAAGCAACCCTTCCATGCCCATCTGAGTGAAGGCATCTAGGGCTGCAAACTTGAATGCTAGTACCTGTGTGTGTTAGTGAGAGTGAATCCATAGATTGCTGTGCAGGTCTCAAACGAGATGTGAGGTCAGTCACACCAGACCCTGCTTAATCATCTGGCTTTGCTCAGAAATATGATAAGGGAGGGCAAGGCTGGGAGATGCAGCTCCTATTGGCAGTCTCTGACAGCTCTCTTCTATTGCAAAGCAAATGGTGTGGAAGATTGTAGGCAAGAAATTTGCTCACCCACCCACAGTTTGACTTTTTCTGCATGTCATTTACCTGCGTAATGGCATTGCACAGTTCTTCCAGCTGTATGCACAGTCACAGCCTTTAAAACCGATAATTCAGGTCTGCAGTAACTTGAACAAACTCAGCAAAGCTTAACATGCTCTGCAGTTCTGCATTGTAGCTGGCATCCTAAGTGGCAATTGCTCAATAGGTGCCTCAGTTCCCCTATTTAGGGACTAGTGACCACCTCAAAATTGCTACTAGCTACTCAGCAGGTGCTTACTTGGGATTTGAGGCCGGGATTTGAGGCCAGGATTTGAAGCCTCTGCCCCCCCTGAACTCAGGCTGCTAGGTACCATGAGTTGAGTTTTTTTCAATCTCTGCAGGTACACTTCTCCAACTCGATGTAACTATATAAAATTCACAGGAATGGATCCTAAATATCACCTTTTCACAACCTCCACATCTTCACAAGTGAGCTACAGAGTTAACCACTGGCACTCTCCTTTTTATTACTGCAACAAGTACTTAGGCTCAGGAGGGCGCAAAAGATTAACTTCTGTTTAGCCTGGGGCATTTGCTGTAATACAGATTTAAATATCTTTATTTTAATCACACAGAAATAGGAGCCTGCATTGCTTTGACCAAAGTGACTTCCTTAACCATCTGGCTGCTGGCTGTTTTGAAGTGTCTCTGCTGGGTTTACACAAACAGAAAAAGCATGTGTAGGTGTCTGTCTGCCGAGGGAAGCGTGGCTGAATGCTGTAGGGAAACAGAGGCCAATTTGAGTCAGTCAGACATTTCTGCACCTATCCTTGGCTCTTTTCAATTCTGTTTGCTTCTGCAAGCTCACATGGACAATTCCCTGCTTAAGAACAATGTCTCCAAGTTATGTATCTAAGAATTCCCATACATTATAAGGGGAACATGCTAAAGGCTCCATACAGTACAAGTCCTTCTGATACTAGTGCCTGACAACTAAGTATCCAGACCTACAGAACATAACAGCTGTGACAGCAATTCTTCATACCACTGGTTACTGCTATCCAAGCACTAGACTATTCTTTCTCTTCCTGTCGTAGTCAGTCCCTTAAGGGCTAAATCCACATAAAGATTTACACATGCAATGATTCATCAAGAAAGAGAGAGGGTAGGTAATAGTTCCACACCTTACAGCCAAGTTAATAATTTATGAGCAGTGAAACAGCTTCAAGGGTGGCTGAGATGGCCTGTCCGTGAACTTTAGGTAGGTGGCATTCATGCCAGACTGCTCGACTGTCCTACCTGAGTCAGAGTGGAGACTTGAAAACAGGACACTCCTTCCTCGATATGATCCCTAAGCACTTTAAAAGTGCTGGCTTTACAACTAACATCTGGACAGAGTCCGGACAATGCACTTCACTACACTTGAGTAAGACTGGGGTCCTGTCCACCTGTTTGGCTAATTTTTTCGACTGGCTTGGATAGCGTCTCTCGTTATTTTCTGGATTCAGTGAATCCCGCTGTTTGCTAATCCATGCACAGCAGGGAATATTGTACTGTTAGCCTGAAATTTAGAGGTTGTAGAGGGGTAATGCAGATAGAATAGTAAATATCCTTATTTGAGAAATCAAGCAGAAATTCTGTGACAGGTCCCAAACTTTCTGAAGTTTTAGTCCAGTGTCATAACAAGAACACTATACAGTACATTCTTTTGTGGCTACTAGTTGTCATCATTATATTTTGTGTCACATCAAAAGAATCCTCATACTCAGTCCTTATACCTTCAACTCGTTGCTCAGCTGAAACATTCTGTTCTGAGATCAAAAGGCGACAGTATCATGGAACAACTACTAACAACATCCAGGGTTGCTGGATCTCAAGAGAGATCCCTAGGGAAGACTATTCCCTGCTCAGTTCCTTAGGTCACTTGCTGCACAGTACTTCCTGGATTACTGCAGCTAATGCTCTCTCAAAAGGAAGACAAACTTGTGTAAAGCCATCATCACCTTCCTTCAGGCTTTTCCTGAAGCTCTTAAGTGTTGCCAATTCCTTCAAATTCTCCACAAGCCAAATGAGTTTGGAGCATGGCTGCAGCTGACACCAAAAGCTTCAGCTTTCCAGTGAATTAGAAACAACCTGAAAGCAAGCCATCTGAAGCTGTCTGGATCCCCTGGCTCCCCTCATGGAGAAGACCAGCCGATCAGAAACCTAGTGCATATACTGGGGAGATCTCAACCCTCTCCAGAGTCAGTATCCTAAAGTTAACGTCATTAAAAAAGAAGAGAGAATGAGCAAGAACAGTAGTTCCTGCAAATCCTCTGCTCATTCCCCTTCTTTGCTTTTTATACAATGCTGTCCCCAGCATAGAGGAGAAGACTCTGCTGTATATACTCCTTCCTGGCACAATAGAAAAGTTTGAGCACAGAGAAGAAAAGCAAAAGGAGCAGAATTGATTTTGGCCTGGGAGTGGCGAGGGAACTCAGTCAGGAGCAAGGCTGATTAGGCGGAAGCAAGAGCAGAAGAAAGGATGAGAAATATATACTATATAAAGAAAAAATCATGAAAGATTGTTTTATTTCCTGGGAAAGGGTTTGGAGCCATACAGGGAACATACTTTAAAAACACCATCTTGCAAACCCAACCTGTAATACAATTACATATAAAGTAGTAACAGTTATGGTACAATCACCCCCCATCTACTTGATCTAACTACTTGATCAGTAGTTATCCAAATTAAGTTAATCCTAATGCTTTATGATATTGAAAACGTTCTCAGTTATCTGCTCTTCACTTGTCATAGCCAGCTGGGCAAATGCTACTTCATTGGATTTCTGCTTGCTTCAAATCATCTGTTCTTCTTGACCCTATCCTCTTTAACGTGTGCCTTCTTGTTCCATTTCTGCATCTGTCTTGTTCAATTTTGCATCTTTGTGGTAGATTTGTACAGCTCCAACTTTATGCATTAGTCCTTGATATTCACGAGGATACAAGGCTGTCTGAAGCCTTCCTATAATCACTGGCTAAACACAGACTGATTCCTTTATTTATGAGTTTTTAAAGGCATTACCAATAAGAAATGTATGAACCCAATCATGTTTGATAAGCAGGTTCCTTAGGAATGAGTGAGAAACTCCACAGGCTTCTCTCCCTCTCCACATTTTGTTTCCTATTATTTTCTCTCTCTTACTGTTTTCTTCTGTTATAGCTTGCTTTGGTATACAGTTCTTGTTTTAAACTTAAGGATTTTTGGAAACTTGTGTTACTTAAGAACTAAATCTTATGTTCTGGTGAGTTTAAGTCAGTAGCAGGGAACATGGAAGCTGCAGGTGGCATGTTACCATAGAAAATAAAACTATTTCAAAGCCTCTCTTACTTACAATGTATTGCTTCTGCTCCAGCGCCTAGACCCAAGCAGTATGGATCTATCAATCTTTTACTGGGAATGTCATCTTGGACAACCTCCCTTAAAAATAAAGGTACCTTAGCTCAAAACTTGAAAAGGAATAAAAAGTTTTGGAGACCACATCTCCACATACATTAGCAGCTTTACAATACAATAAACCCTTGAAACCTTGCTCGTCATTGAAGATCTTAAAATAGTTTTCATGAAGTTCATTTTGTCCTATCCCAGTACGCATAGTTTCTGAATGCCACGTTGCTGCTCGTTCTCCAACAAGAGTGACAGCTTTTCAGTGGCTCTTATTGCAACACACATTGAAGGTATGAGATCCACTCTTATCTGCCCAGTGCTATCTGAAAACCTGCGTATCAGCTTATCTCTAAAAAAAACACCCAAGCACCCAAACTAGCTGTTTGAATCTCTGTCCTGAGAGATGAGAATTTTAAAGGGTATAGATACTGTTCTATTGTAATCATTCATCTTTCCGAGAAACCTTTGAATCTTTGCCCAGAACAGCACAGCATTACAGATAGCTGCCTAGATGTTCAGACTCAACTCTGTTTCAACCATGAGCTTCCACATAGTTATCAGAGATTAACAAAGACAAAAACAAACGTCAAGGAAACAGGAAACCACCTAAACCCAAAAAGGTGCTCAACAGCAATTGCAAAAATGATCTGCCTCAATGCTACCTCTCACACAGCCAGAACTTCTGGGAGACACTACCGAGCACACGGTTCCCTAATTTATAGCATAACGGTACTGAAAAAGGCTTTTTTATTTTTACAATTACATCCATCCCCCTCTTCCGTTAGCCTGAATATTTAATTTACAGAGATGGCAGGTATTGAGCTTACATTGTAAGACCCAATTACATTAGAAATTTGCCCTGATTCAGCTGGTAAGCAGCTAACTAGTACCTTAGTAAGCCTCTACTTTAGAAAGAGTAAACTAAAATTGAAGTACAATTTGCCTTACCTGTACCATCTCAGAGTTGAAGTATTGAATCCTTTTGATGGAACTTGCAGGCAGATATGTAACAATGACAGGAGGCTACACCAAGCTGAACATTTTTGCACATTTTAGGAACAGCACAATGCACTAAACGTCTGGAGGAGATACCCCCACAACTAATTTTATCTCTCTGTACCATCCTGCATATAAAGCCATTGCAAGATCTTTGAAAAAGTATTAGTGTCTACAAATTGACCAGTGCAACGGACCCTAAATTTTGGTTGATATCTGCCAGGAAAATTCTGTAATTTTTTTGTTAAAAAAAATATACATAAATATATTGAGCTCCATTGAGCTCACTTAGACTAGAGAGATCCATTTCTCTGCTGGGAAGAATCACATCTACCAGGCCTACTGTGAATACAACCTGAACGTTCACGGAGGCAGTTTGATGACAGTGGCAAACTGTAGACTGTGAAGAAGAGGATGGCTTGACCTTGAAATGCAGAACAGCAGGATAGTTGAGGCTGGAAGGGACATCTAGGGGTCATTTGTTTGAACTCCCCAACTCAAGCAGTGCTACCTATGTCAACCAGGACCTTAGAGAGGTTTTGGTTGTCCAGGACCATATCCAGATGGCTTTTGATTATCTACAAGGATGGAAACTCCACAGCCTCTCTGGAAAACTTGTGCTCAGTCATCCTTATAGTGAAAAAGTGTTTCCTGTCCTCCTGTGTTTCAGTTTATGCCCTTCTGGTCCAGTCACAGGGCACCACTAAAAGGAGCTTGGCTCTGTCCTCTTCACACTGCATGTATTTATACCTACAGGTATTTCTACATGTTGATGAGATCCCCCTGAGCTTTCCCTTCTTCAGGTTGAACAGTCACAGCTCCCAAATGAGCTGGGATATCAGCAAGATCTCATTAGCCCACCACTGTGAGAAAAACGACATGACATCCTGGATTTTTTTGACTTGGAGACATTATGGAAAGAGGGTTTTTTTGTTCTAGTCTAGGGATTTAGAAATACTGCAGTCAACTAGATTGTTAAATACTGTGCAGTCTGTCCTATGTTGTGGTAATATCTTATTACATATTTCTGGATGTATCACTCCCCACGGGGTAAACATCTCTCTTGGACTAGCTGAAAGAGTATGAAAAACACTGAGGCTGAAGCCAGGGCTTGTCCATGAAGTAGTGGAGCTAGAGAGAGGCCTGTTTTCTTGCTTTAAGGGATTGATTTCCTGGGAAACTGTATAAAGGTCAGAAGCACATGATGCTCTATGTGATTGTGAAAAAGCCTCTGGACACTGATGTTACATAAATATTTACAACTACCACTACTAACCAAACCTGTTTCCAGCCCCTGCTCCTCCCAAGGAATAAAACAGGATAACATGGAAGAATTAACTACAGAAGAATAATAGCAGTGAAAGTCTAACCCAAAATCACTACTGGAATCTGCCCACATATCTGAACAGGAAGAGCCATTATTAAAAACAAACAAACAAAAAATGTACAAAAACCCCACCACGACCAAGGAGCATCTGTAATTTTCCAGTGCAGATTACAGAAGACTACAAGTCAGCCATGACAAGAATGATAACAGCGTGATGCTTTTGTTTTCTTTATTTTACCCTTGAGCAGATAACCTTTCATATTTTGGTAGGGTAGACACATTGGTGATGATATTTGTGTGATGTTGCAAAACTCCACTTTCTTCTCATTCCTCTGGGAACAAATTCATCCATGTCATTTAACCACAGCGCAGCTTTGTAAAGAACAGAAAGACTTAGAGACACAGCAGTTCGGGGGCACTCAGAGACAATATCTATTGTCTGTGTCAAAAGGCAGCAGAGAAACTGTCAATGAAAGGATATTTCTAAGAGACAACATGCTAATTTAGCATCAGAGAACCCAGGCAGAGATGATATTTGACTCACTGATTTCATACTTTTTCAGGTGATCCAGGACACAAGCAGGCAACTTACAGCTCTGGAGTTAGACGTGGCTTGCATGCAGTTCAGATGTATCATAGAATCATATAGGTTGGAAGAGACCCTTGGGATCATCAAGTCCAACCATCAGCCCTACTCTACAAGTTCTCCCCTACACAAGATCCCTCAACACCACATCTAATCTACTCTTAAACACAGTCAGGGAGGGTGACTCCACCACCTCCCTGGGCAGCTGATTCCACTGACTGACTACTCTTTCTGTGAAAAACTTTTTCCTAATGTCAAGCCCAAACCTACCCTGCTGCAGCTTGCAGCCATTCCTTCTTGTTCTGTGGCTAATTGCCCTTGGGAAGAGACCAGCACCAACCTCTCTACAATGTCCTTTCAAGCAGTCGTAGAGAGTGATGAGGTCTCCCCTCAGCCTCCTCTTCCTCAAACTAAACAATCCCAACTCCCTCAATCAATCCTCATAAGACTTATTCTCAAGGCCTTTCACCAGTTTCGTAGCTCTCCTCTGCGCTCACTCCAGCACTTTGATATCTCTCTTGTGTTGAGGTGCCCAGAACTGGACACAATACTCAAGGTGCGGCCTCACCAGTGCTGAGTACAGGGGGACAATCACCTCCCTACTTCTGCTGGTCACACTATTCTTTATGCAAGCCAGGATGACATTGGCCTTCTTGGCCACCTGGGCACACTGCTGGCTCATGTTCAGCCGCCTGTCGACCAGCACCCCCAGGCCCTTTTCTCCAGGCAGCTCTCCAGCCACACTTCCCCAAGTCTGTAGTGATGCCTGGGGTTGTTGTGGCCCAAGTGCAGGACCTGGCACTTGGCCTCGTGGAAGGCCATGCCATTAACATTGGCCCATCTATTCAGTCTATCCAAGTCCCTCTGTAGAGCATCCCTACCCTCAGCAGATCAACACTCGCACCCAACTTAGTGTCATCTGCAAACTTACTGACAGTGTTTTCTATATCCCTATCGACATCATCAATGAAGATATTAAAAAGGAAAGGCCCCAATACTGAGCCCTGAGGGACAAATGTAAGTGCACTGTATCAGACAGCTAATGGCAGGACTACATGGGTGGTGAGCTGCTGGACAATACAACAGCACAGCTGCAGAAGGAAGTGAATGAATCAGCAATGATTGCTGGGGCAGATAGAGTCACCTTGAGACCCAGACACCTGTTTAGGTTTGTGGCTGAATGCCAACATACAGTAGAAGTACTGAGATCTGTGAAGAATTACTGCTGGGTTTTTTTTTCAGGACTACTCCTAGAGGTCCTCCTCCTTTTAGCTCTCAAAAGCGTATATGAGCTGTCCTAAGGCATACGACTCTGCACTTCCATGAGACTGAGATGCCCAAACTTCTAAGGCACTTTTGAAGACCTCATCTACAAATCATAAATACATGGGAGTATAAACTAGATGAGATTATTATAATAGACATTCAAATTGAGACGAAAAAGCTCTTTTCAAGATAAGCCTTCACATCAAAGAGCAGAGCTGGTAGAAAACCTCAGAGCCTGTGATGTTTCAAGATTTCAGGTTAAAGTTGAAATAGATTTAGCATAGTCATTCCCATACTCTTGACAGTGGAAATTCCTACTATCTTCTGGGCATCCAGATTTTAAGATACAGTTACATTTACTGTTTTGCACCCAAAAGAAGGTGAAAAGTATATGCACAAAAGTAATCACATTTTATGCTGTGGAATTGTGATTCACTTTGGTTTAAAGAAATACACTCTGGTCTTAACGTAGGCCAGCCCATCGCGAGCATTAGTAAAGTCTACATTGTGTATCCATCAGTGAAAATAAACTAGGCAAAAACACAGAAGAAACAGAAACCTTTATGCTAAAGGATGTTAAAGAAGTTACCCAATGTTCAAAAAACTGAAATGCATTTATTTTGCATTAGTTTCCCAACTATTAACTGAGATTTCCACTACCTCCCTTTCTCATCTCTGCTGTTCATTGAAACAGTATTTGAGAAAACATGTATTACCATGGAGTCAACAAAAGGCTGGCAAAAGACTGATCATTTGATCCAAAATTTGATCCAGCAGATTTCTTTCCTGCATTGTCTCTTCTAATCAGTTCCACCACATATCAACAAGCAGACTGGCCTACCCTGGAAATATTTTTCACGATACATGTTCCAGAACTTGGATTCCTGAAGGCCATAAACTTCTCACTCGCTTAATTTCTGTGAATCCAGCTATGGATATTTCTAATTCCTGAGTCCCATACTCCAACAGACTGTGTTTTCAGACATTTCTCTACTGTCCAAGTGGAATCTTTATCCAAGGCAAAAGCTGAAGGTTCACCCAAATGCTTTGCTCTGGTTTACTGCTATGGTCAAATTGTTAAAATTAATGCTCTAGGATGCAAGCAGTACATCAGGAATAAGAAAATAAGAAGATTAAATATGGGTATATAAATGGCAGCAGGACTTTATATGTGAAGTTTTTATATTATAGGTATACAAATATAAAGGTATATAAATGGCAGAGATTCTGTTGGGCTTTTATTAATGGCATAACTTATCAAAAGATTTCTGAGAATTTAATGAAATTAATAAACAACACCCCCCCCCAAATAGTTCTGTTTCACAATTGACCCAAAGGCCATATGAGCAGGTCTGGCTTTCCACAGATCAAAAGACAGTTGTACTTGCATAAAAGATGTTAGCTAGAACAGATGCATCATTTATGACATTAAAAATTCACCACAATAGCATCTCTTCATCACAGTTGAAGGTAATTGAGTCTGTTTGTGGGTCAAAGTATGCCTTGTTAACATTGGCCATGGGGTAACAACAGGCACTTAAAACTGCCTCTAGTCCTTCTTTTCTTGTTTCCAAGATGTAGCAAAATAAAAATCTATCTAAATGAACTTTCGCATTTAGCTGATGACATTTATTCTACATAATACTGTACAAAGGGTGATCTGTACATAAGTTCTGGAGTAAGGAATAGCCTAACTACTTAGTTTCTTTTTAATATTAGTGGACCTCTGATGTAGAATTTTTTTTTTTTAAAGAATGATCTGTTTCTATTGGGCACCTCTACAGTCTCTGCCTCATTGCCATCCAAGTAGATCAGGGAGCAAAAGCATGTTACACCTTCGGCAAGCACATGCATATAGGTGGTGCAGCACATCTGCAGTGACTGGCAGGTGGCTTTGAATAGTGGGTTTCATTAAGTCTTTTAGCAACATGCAATGTATTTCTTGCAGTAAGTGGCACTTGTTTTTCTAAATATGGTATTAGCAAAATGCCACATGTATAATCAGAAGCTACAAGAACTTTGCATGCAAAGAAAAGGACAACAGCTAGTGTTGTGTATGGATGTCAAAGTTTACCTCATATATTGAGGTGAAAAGGTAGGTATTACCTCTGTAAATGTAGTTTTGGCTAAGAATTCCATTGGTAATTTTTGGTACTACTGCAAATGAAACATTTTGTTATCGTTGCTCAATTCAGAATATAAACACTTCAAGCTCAATAAGCAAGCTTTCACTGCAAATGAATGTCAGGGTAGCTTCATTTCCACATTTCTAAGTGGTGCATCTCCAGTACACTAAAACCTGCAAGAAATCAAGGATATGTTTCTTCATTAGAGTGCTTCTGTAGGAGCTGTATAGGTGTGAGATTCATCTGGTCCCTTGGTTTTTGTGTCTTTGTCATTGCAGATCTCCACATCATGAAGTCCCGTTGCACTACTTCTGTTGCCATCCATTAAGTCTTCTGCCATCTCTGTGCTCTTCTTGTTGCACTGACAGAAGCCACTGGAGCTCTCCAGAAAGTCGATGCAAAGTTTGATAACTAGTGCTAGCCAGGCCATCCCAAAGAGAATCCACAGGGAGATAACATTCTTGTACCAGACTGGATAGGTGCGGTCTGGGTTCATCCCTACGAGAGAATCACCCGAAACTTTTCTAGATTGGATCAAAAGTGCCTCAAAGGAGACACTATGTGTAAAACAAAGATGGCAGAAATACAAAACATAAGTATGTCATCTACTTGCATGAACAGACATTGTAAACAAGTACATTCACTGACATGTCAGCACAGCCTAGAGCTGTCTAGGAACTGTAAAAGTTATCCATAAAAATTAAACATGAAATTATTTACATTTAAGCATCCAGCTTAATATCTCTACTTATAACTCATCATCACAATATTTTATTAGTATGTAACAGGGGTCCCCTGCAGGCAGAGGTAAATGGGTTTTACAGACTGGTGCATGTATCATGTTAAGCCAGCTATAAGCAAGCAATTCCCTACAAGCAGGAGGGAAGGGACCCGAGCATCCCTAAAACCTCAAAGAACAACCAAACCTTGAAAGACAGCATGAAATTATGTTGCTTCCAGTTACTCAGCTAGCTACTTTGTGATCCCTTTGGAGCAAAGCCATATTTTTGATTCTAAATAATAAAACAAGAGGGAAGGGCAACTTGGGGCTTTCAAAGAGAACATTTTCTCCACAGAGACATGCCATAGCCTGGCTTATATTTGCCACAAAACAGAGCAGCTATGTCCAAAGTGATCATCAGACATCCTTCCTGACATGTGATATTCCCCGAGAATTTACCTGACCCAAAACACTGCCAGAGATCACACTAGTGGGGCAACAACGTGACTGCTTATTTTTTAGACATAAACGACAAACACAGGATTGTAAGCCCAAATTGGTTTGGCCTCTACACACCACAGGTCACTGATGTATCCAGTTATTACCACACTATACCTAGCATATCTATAGTGGTATGCCAGTCACAAGGGTACCATACAGATGAAGGTATGCCTGGAAGTGGAAAATACACTAGAAAAGAGCTTCAAAATCCAATATCAGGAACCGAGAGATGCAAAGTTGCTGCAGCACAGAGTTCAGCATCATCTATAAAATCAGCATAGGAAAATGCTGAGCTACTATTTTTTTTAAGCTCCATCTGGCTACCCTTACCTAAGTTAACCTGATTCCAGCTCATTCGAGTGTGCCTACACATGCTCTAGTCATAACTTTGACGCATTATAGACAAGTCTTAAGATAACGGTCACTTAGCTGTCCAAGCTTCAAGAAAGTGCTATGAAGAAAAGAAAATAAAGAATCTGTAATAAGATGGTTTAGTCTTTCTGTCTCCCTGGAATTCAAGGGTGCACGTGCTTCTATAATCAATTTGTTTTTAATGAGAAAGTTTTTATCAAAAAGGTGTGTCCTGTGTTTTAGCAAATGCATTGGGCATGGGTCCAAACCCATTTCCTCTGGCAAAGGGTTTTGGCAACTAAAACTAGGCTGTGCCTGGTGCCTGACAGTCTACACTTAAGTGACTTAAGCTGCCTTTTAGAAAGCAGTTTTCTGTGCTTTGACAGAGGGAATGGTTACTGTTTGTTAGTGGTGATGCAGAATAGCGTTTACTTAAAACTAATCAGTCCCAATGCACAGGAGCGCACCAAGTGTGCCACCAGTGAGCCACTGATGTGATTAAAAATTCCAGCCTGGTGGTGTAGTTGTTTAAGGAACAGATCACACGAATGCCGGAAGATTACTCATTGACCAGGAAATTATTTGTTTGTTCTTCCATACGTGGCATTGCTATCTCAGAAATCATGTCTTCTCCAACCTGTCAAATGCCTACCACAATGTATTTATCAGGTCTGTGGATCGCTAGTGGCGTAAAACTGCCAAGTTGGGAGCTTCTTATGCTGCACATTTAGCTTTGATGTTTAGAAGGTGAAAGCAATGAAATGTGAACTACTCACCAATCACATAATCTCCAAACCCTATAGTGCTGAGGGTAATGAAGGAATAGTAGAAGCCTTCTTCATAAGACCAGCCTTCTTTGTCAGAGAACAACAAGGGAGGTAGTAGGAGGAACAATAACAAGCCAGTTACCAGCGCAATGGTCTTAATCAGGAGGGAAGCTTTTTTCTGGTAAAATGGGGAGAAAAAAAAGAAAAAGAAAGCACTGTCTCAAGATGGGCAGCAGAAAAAAATCCAGGTCAGTTTCTAGTTGAAGATGATGGTGGACTCCATACAAACACACAAACATTCATGACATTCTACTAGAATAAATGGTGTGTCTTTCCCAGTCAACACAAACTGGGAATCACCTTCACAAGTCCTAAATTCACGCCAGTTTAAAGCCTAATCCATAAATGTTCCCATGTAACTTACACATGCAATTCTAACTATGACTGATGATAAACAGACCAGATATTCTAGGACTGTGCATGTCTCTAAGGTTCTGGCACTTCTGTTGCTGTAGGGGAAGTCATTCATCACAGAAGTTCCCTCAATTAATAAACAACCTTATCTGACACCTCATAGGCCTGTCATAAACTAAATTTATTTGCTTCCAGTTATTCCTGAGTATTATTGTCTTTTTGGCCAAATAGGTGGACAGGCTCTCCTCGTGAGTCGAAGGATCCCATTTCTGCCTTTTATTTCCTGAACCTGGGGTGAGGCATACCTGTCCACATTTCTTACCTGCCAGTGAAACACCTCCTCTATGCGATGAGCACAATGCTGGACCCCCAACAGCATCAGCTGCCCAATTTCATTCAGAAGTACAAGATTCAAGGGTATCCCAAGGAGTGCAAACACGATGCAGAAGATTCGACCAGCCACAGTGCTGGGGCTTAGGTTCCCATAGCCTAGGCAGAGAGGAACAAGGTGTTAAATGTAAAATATTCTCTGCTTGCCCTCCCTGTGCTGGAGGGGTGAGCCTCTGTCTTCTACAAAAGTTAAACCAGAAGGTCACTGCCCCAAAAGGACCTTTTTTATAAATAACTGTAAGTTACATCCATTGTTTGTCATATCCTATTGTAGGCTGGAAAATAACATTTTTTTTCCCTGCCAATTTTGTTTAGTTCCTTTTCCATTTACCTCTCCCCTACCCACTGTCCTGGCTGGGATCTGACGCAAATGCAAAACTTCCGTTTAGTTGAGTTTTTGTAAGCATTGTTGGCATAGGGTTTACTGGTAAATGATCCTGCATGGTTGTCAGATGGTCTCTGAATCGCAACAATAGCGTTTTAATTATACAACCTTTTTCTACCTTTGTCCCACAGGACTAGTGAACTTAACACCGCTTGCTTGCTTATACTCCCCTTTGTGCAACAAGTACCAAATACACCTTATGCTTAAATTTTCAAAATGATTGCCTAAGGTCAATAAACAAGGAGAAATAATTATGTTTAACCTGAAATAAATGCTTCAATTTCAAACCAAAAGAGAGAAAAAAAAAAAAAAGTGTTTGAAATTCTGCTTCTTTCTTCTAATCATAGGAATTGGTCTATTAAAAGGTACCACCCTGCAAGCATAGTCTCACTTGTATCCTTATACCATCACGGCTTCAACACCATTGCTGTGCTGTGTGTCTTTATTCCCTACATTTCCTTTTTCGGACATCCTGTTAGAGTTTGCAGACTTGTTTTATGCCACAGGAAAGTCAGATTTCACTTTGTGGTTGTTTTTTGTTTATTTTTTCACAGGATACTCTTTAAAACAGAAGAACTACTAGCACGTGATGAACATTTCAATAGGAATCTATTGTCTTGGCTACATTTCAAAATCACCTCCACCCATTAGAGATTTATGTATGTCCATACACAAGATGGACATAACCTGGCAAGGCTTATCTTTCCTCCCAGCAACATTTGACTGTTGGTTTAGGGCAAGCACAGAGGTGCTCCTGCCCGTGACTTCTTGCTACCACGCTTGTAGGTAGCATAGCCCCAGGTCAAGTGAGCACCCCCCAAGAGTGAGAGATCCAAGGACTGGACTCTGTACACAGGGTAAGTGAGAGCACAAAAGTCCACAGGTGACTAGATGGAGTCCCCTCCATTCAGTAACCTCTTTTCCATGCCAGCTGCAGTAAGCCACCAACAAACAACATAAAAAGCTATGCCATTCTGAGCTTGGGATACTTACACATTCTGTGCCAAATCTTGGGCTGATAAAACACCTTGCAATTGACAACTCCACACACAACTGAATCTGTACATGGTCTGGCAAACTACCACCAAAAAAATTCTGGCAGTCAACTATTTCACAGTAGGTATACAGACTGTCCTTTCATCTCATTCCTACCCCTACAAACTCAAAATCTTACTATCTGAAGGACTTTTCAGCCAATAATTTTGGGCTTGAATGATTTGTGAGCCCCTGGGTTTAATGAGGTAACATATAATGTACTTCCAAAGCAATAGTCCCAGTCTGTCCCTCGAAGCAGGCAGAGTAGCCCCTGGGAAGAATCATATGCTCTCATAGGTTGTTTTAAAATACAGTCAAAGGGGCTAAATTAAGACAGACAACAGCCTTGATTCCAGTGCCACGCTCTTCACTTATGCAGAGATGTAGGAGTCTCTTCTCCCAAGTCACAGGCAACAGGACAAGAGGAAGTGGCTTCAAGTTGCTCCAGGGGAGGTTCAGATTGGATATTAAGAACAATTGTTACACTGAAAGGGTTATTAAGCATCAGAATGGGCTGCCCAGGGAAGTGGTCAAGGCACCACCCCTGGAGGTGTGTAAAAGACCAGTTGACATAGTGCTTAGTGACATGGTTTAGTGATTTGTTTTAAAAATCAGAGTTCAGTTGATGGTTGGACTAGATGATCTTAAAGGTCCCTTCCAACCTAGGCAATTCTATGCCATTTATGCATTCTTCTCCACCTGTAATCATTGACCTCTGCCAGCATCCACTGCTTCTAGACTAACAGGTGTAAGAAGTGAGAGACATGCAGGGAAGTACATCTGGTAAATGACCACATCTGAATTATTTTAAAGGATATTTGCTCAGTGTGATCTGCTTCACACTAGCTGTCACATTTCATTGAACTGGTTCCAGTTTCTCTATTATGGAATTCGGGTGTTTTGCAGGGTAGTCTGGATCCAGGAGGTGGGTGTTTACTGTAAGGCTGGATTCTTGCCATGAGTCACATATTTATGGCTAGCCACTCCCAAGTTTTTTTGTTTTGTTGTTGTTTCCTTCTTTCCCTTCTGTATCAAGTTTAAAAATGCTCGGGCATTTGTAATGGCTTGGGTAGTTCTTTTTCCCATAGCTTCCCAGGTTATCCAGTCTCTGGAGAAAAACATCAGATAAGATCAGAAGAAGGGTGCAGGATCTCAAGTCACTGTGTGAAGCACAGCAGCTTTCAGCATTTTGGGGACCCAACATAGTGCTGATTGGAGATTAACTAAGGTTAAACCATACATTACAGTTAATTTAGTCCAGCAAATTCAATGATGTAAAGTCCAATGCGTACGGTAAACACAGCAGGCTAAACACCAGATCTGCTTTGCATATGCTTTATCTGTCTCCCTTTTCCCCTGGGCTGAGCAACTCAAGATAATTTCCTGAAGACTTGGTGAGCAGTTGCTGTAAATATGCCAGAAAGCCACGTCCCATTAACTTTTTTACAGGATACAAAGTTTGATCTAACAGCACAGGATACTCACACAAAATAATGCAAAATGGCTAGCAATTTAATTCCGGCTGATGACACAACCTTGCCTTTGGACTAGACAAACAGATGCAAATTGAATTTTATATAAACCTCAACTGTTATAAAACTCAAACAGGAATGAATAAATGGAATTTACTCTCTGCAGTAAACAGAATGAAGGCAACCAGTGTCTTACACCACAGTGGGCTATATGTTGGAAGATACAAGCCAAGTTCAAAAGCTAAAACAAACTACACTGACATATCTTTCATGATCTCGCTACTGGGATGTCAGCTGGGCCATGCCTGCACCAACAGACAATGAGGGATGCTCACCAAAAACTACATAGAGGTCACAGTGTAAGCATTTTCACTGAAGCAGCTGGATTAAATACCTGTATAGCTTCTCTCATTTTGAAATAAAGTGCAGTATCTTCCTTAGAAATAAAGCCAGCCTTACTTTTACCTCTTCTGAATGTTCATATCTGCATGTCTTAACCCATGTGCTTCTGTTACACAAGTAAATTAAGTTTTGTTTTCCTGCTTGTCTATTCTATTCTTGCACATAAGGGATTCACAGAGTCTGCAGACTTACTACAAGATGACCGATGCGTACTGACTAGATTAGCAAAAGATCTCCTAATCTGCATGACAGTATTCTACTTGCAATGCCCCCAGTTCAGCTGAGGCAACTGCTACTTCCTGCTACCCATAATGGAAAGTTTGTTTGGCTCCTATTCTCGCTGTCCAGAGACAAAGAGTATTTTAAACAAAAAGTGCTTAGAATGAAAAAATGTCTTTCACAGGCTGAAAAACATCTGAAAATTCACCAAATTCCAGATGTGGGGAGAAACAGAATTAGAGTTAAAAAAATGCTGGAGGAAGAGTCACTTCTCTACCCAGTAACTTTATCAGTTATTTAAGCAAACATATTTTTGGGGAGGTTTGGTTTATTTCCTCCTACCTGAGAGAACACAAGCCATCACTTCCCACAGGAATAACCTAATCCCAAATTTAGAGGATGTTCTTGTTGACAGTATTTTGCCTTGAACACCCAGATGCTCAGCAAAGCCTGTGAGCCAGATGTCATGCCTAATACAAGTATCTGATCCACAGGGTC